>JBBPBS010000968.1:9947917-10004012 GCA_037974835.1 Cicer judaicum
TTTTTTTTTTTTTTTTTTTTTTATTTAGATGGAATTTGAAGAACTAAAAATATGTACCTTTTTTTTTTCCTTTTGGTCCATGGTGCTTAATTATTGATTGAAGGAGCAAGCTGCAGCCAAACAGAAGAAAAAGGAAATAGAAAAGAACGAATGTTTGGAAAAACTAAAATCAGCAATCATAATTTCAGGCATAGTTGTGGCTTTGGTAGGAGCAGCATTTGCCATAACCAAGAAATTAAAAGAGAAATGATATCCCACACTTCTCAATACAACATTTATAGATATATTCTCTTCTATATTTGTTTTAACTCTTGTTGTATTTATTAGTTCCCATACTTTCTGGTTTTGGGTTCTTAATAAGTCCCCACCACCTCATACTATTTAATATGTTTTTTTCAAGTGATATACGTTTTGCACTATGTACCCTCAACTCTCAATACTATTTTCGACATAATAGTCTTGTCTCTTGTGTATTTCTCACAATGTACCCTAATGATTCATATCTTAGTGTTAAGGTACATAAATTTATACTGTGTTCCTTTTTTTAGGAGGAAATTATACTAAGTTTCTTTGGCTGTGAAACAAAAGCTAGATTCATTTTTCTTTTCAATGTGACCATCCGCTATAAGCTTTCAACCATTGTATACATTGTGTATGTTTGGATATGTGATAATTTTGTTGAAATCACAATGAAATTGTGATTTGTTGAAATTCTAAAGTGTACTTTTTGCTATAATCATGGTGTTATATAATGATTCTCAAACTCATAATAAATCAAACATATCCTTAGTCACTTGATTTTAGTATCAGGCTGCCAAGCTTTCAAACCTTATGAATTTTACCTCAACTGTTGGGGGTATGAAATTAGGGAAAATTTAAGCAATTGGAAAGTTTGAGGAATGTAAGGAATATAATTTAAAAGAACATGACACTTTGCGGAAATTATTACATGATTAAGAAGAATGTACAACAGATTTTCCAAAAATACAAGAAAAATGGAACGAAGGGGTGTACATACATAATCACATGCACACAGAAAAACTGTACATAGTTTTGAAACTATATGTGAATATATACTATCGGTCTCGTATTAAATATGCAAACATATGAATTCACTGGTGTATAACATATTCAAACAAGACACCCAGATGAGGAATGAATTCTCTCTATTGAAAATCTATCGTGTTTTCTTCATTGAACCAATCTCTATCATTCAAACACTATAATCTCCTTTTTCTGTATTATAGAGCCCTCCAGACCTTTTATTTTTTAAGGGTCTAGATTTCACATGACCATAATGTCAATGGAGAGAATCCTTCCCCTTCCCAGATGATAGCAATGAATCCATGTGACCGTCCAACATAGTTGATTTGGGCAGCTCTTCTAGCTTTCCATTATCCAAAAGAAATATTCGTTTAGCCATCATAACAGTTTGCAAGCGATGGGAGATCACAAGCACCTATGAACATAGGAAGAATGTTTGAAGCTTCATAGAGAAGAAAAGGATATACCAATTAACAACAGAGTGCAAAACTATATGAATTACTTAAGGTCTCAGTAAGCTACAAGCAACAAAATGAGATGCAAAAATAATCAAATGGCAAAGTAGCTCTGGAAACTCGATGCTAAACCCTAACATTACTGGTCCTGTGATACAAACTAGGATCTGAATGCCTCAAAGAAATAAGAGAAACTTCACCAAAAAATGGGAATAAGATAAACAGCATGCACAAAAAGTATTTAGCTAGCTGATGGTGATGCCTAAGTTTCTGTTGTCATGTGCAGGTAAAATGAATATAAAGCAAAAAAATGTTAAATGTCACATGTGAAAGACCAGAAAAGGCTAGTTTCTGTACCGTGCGATTTTCCATTAAACGCTCCACAGCTTGTCTCACTAATAACTCAGATCTACTATCTAAGGCAGAAGTTGCCTCATCCAGAATTAATATAGAAGAATTTTGATAGAAAGCCCTTGCGATAGCCAGCCTGTACTAATTTTGAGAAAAGAATTAACAGATCAAATTTTAATGGTATTACATAAATATCTGGAGCATCAAATTTGTTTGTTACATTAATCATACCTTCCAAATGCTCTTTCAAACAGAAAAACCAAATTAGCTGTTCATTCATGATTTATAGAACAGAATGAAATTTGAATTTGAAAATTTACCTTTGCCTCTGGCCTCCACTTAATGTTGATCCCCTTGGTCCAATATTGGTTTCGTAACCTTCAGGAAGTTTTCTAATAAACTCGTCTGCATAAGCAGATTGAGCTACACGCTTCACTCTCTTCATGTCAATTTTTGTAGTCAGATCCTTATAACCAATGTTTTCAGCAACTGTACCTGAAAAAAGTGTCTGCAGTACATATAACATTAGTATTGTTTAGATTGAAGTAAACACTGCTAGAGTAACCATGGGAAACTTGAAGTATAAATTTACAAAGCAACACAGTTACCAGTAGAAAAAATAAACTATTCATGCTATTGCTAGCAATCAAGAATGCCCAAAATATAAACAATATCAGACAAATAAAACAATTGATGCAATCCAAACACTTACTATATCTTGAGAAACTACACCAACATGTCTTCGTAAACTCTGCACACGAATGTTTTGGATGTCTTGGTTATCAATCAGTATAGAACCTGCAGGTATAAGAATATGAATAAAAGCTATTGATAAGAAAGATGACATGTGAGTGTAAAAGTAAAACCAGTTGGTATAAAAATTTATGTGTAGATAAATCACTATCTCCATGCTGAGACACATATGATAAAATTAAGTATTCATCTTTATTTTAAATCACTCACCAGATGTAGGATCATATAGCCGAAGCAAAAGTTTTGAAAGTGTTGTTTTCCCTCCCCCAGATGGACCAACAATTGCGACTATCTCTCCGCTCCGAATGTGAAGATTCAAACCATTTAAGATAAGAGGCAAGTCATCATTATATTTAAAGGAGACATCACAGAGTTTGAGGTCCCCCATAACATGGTCCAAATCAACAGCATCCCGTTTCTCAACCATCTATTATTGAGAAAAAATTGATATATTATTGCACTTCAACTAGTTACCTTGACATAAATTTTAAAATAGCAGAACAGAATACTATATGCTAAACAACCATCCTAGGTTTTTTTCTTATTATCAAAACTACATCAATTTCAAACAAAAATATTCAGTCAAACTTAAAAGTAAATATGAAAAAAGGAAAAGGACGATGAAAATTAAACAAGCATATGCAAATCCAATGTCATATAGGGTCTCTTAAGCATGTGGTCATTTACCTTATTTTTGAATCTAGTCATAGCAAACAAGCGTTCAATAGCTGGTTCTCCCTCTCTCCATTCATTGTAAGCTTTTCCTATATCCTGCGTGATTCTTTATTTTCAGATTGATAACCAAAGACAGCTCCTGAAAAGCTGAACCATGATTAACAATACCTGAATAGGCTCAATCAAGAAAAGCAATGAAGTCACGAATGAAACCAAGCTACGGCGATCAAATGAGCCTCTTGAAATCATCACTGAACATGCACAAAGTAGGGAAAGGACTCCAAAATAAATAGCTTGTATAACCTGGGGAATTAGTGCTTTCATCCTTTTCTTGTTCAGCTTTGCAGAATAGTCCATCAGGGCTAGTTTCTTAAACCTGGCACTCTCAAGCAACTCTGCATTGTTCGTTTTCACAAAGAGAATCGCAGGCAGCATCTAATTTTTTAGGGGAAAAAAACAAATAATGTAGACAAAGATTAACAAACTGTGCAAATAATGCAAGGTTCCAAGATTTATTTTGAAAGTACACTGAAGAAGGTGCACTGCACATTCATGTTTACCTCATTTAGATATGCTGAGAGAGCAGCAATGCTAATATGTGACTTTTTAGATATCTTGCCAAGTTCTTGACCAAGAAAGGCAACAGCTAGAACCATACAAGGAATAACCTGCAATTTGCAAAATCATGGAGCGTAATTTAATATACCCATGCTGAAAGACCAATCTAGCAGTAAGAAAAAAGCATAATCCTCCGACTAACCGTGGCTGAAATCAAAGAAAGGGCAGGACTTATAGCCAACATATGCATTATCATTGCAGACAATTGCAGAGTACTAGGTACTATGATCTGTCAGAAACAAGGCCCAATAATTAAAAAAACAGATATAAAGTGACCAAGCATATGAACTAAAAAGTAAAAACTTCATGCAAATAAATACTACAACATAAATGGAATTATTGTGCAATGTTTTCAAAACAACAAGCAGAAACAGAAAGGAGACATGTTTTTAATCCTCACCAATTCAATCCCCTAAGTTTTAAACACATACTCTCTCATTCATATATTAGGTGAAGGTTTAGTAATTAACATGAGAAAAAATGAACATGTGCGAATACTTCCCTCATGACCCACACTTCACAAAGTACAATAAGTTTGAGCTTTGCCCAGATTCACCATTATTAGTATCTAACAGTAGTATTTTCTGTTTGGTAATAATCTTCTATCACGAGTTTATAACATTTTTTCAGGAGTTTATAGTGTTTTTTGAGACGCTACTTTAAGTAAAAAATATTAATAAAAAAATATATTTTTATGTCATTTTATATTTATTATATAGTTCAACCTTTAATTTTATTAAACACATTAAATTCAATCCCTTAGCTTACTATAACTTATTCTCTACCAACTAGTTTATCCGCCACCCTCAATTTTTTACCAAACAACTCATCAACTCACAGTTGTGACTTGTAACTGGGAAAGAAAAAAAAAACCTATATAATAAACTCTAAAAAATTATACTAATTTTTTTTATTGGTAAGTCACTTTAATTTTTGAGAATATTGCAAATATATTTTAATCCTCAAAATTTACAAATATTAACTATATTAGTCTTTCTTAATATATAATTCCAACGTCAAGAGATTAATTGGACTGATATTTTAAAAAAAAATAGGAATTAGATTAAATGTTTTATTCTCAGAAACTAACGTGTTTGCTTCATTTTATTTTGAAAAATATTTGTGGGTTACTAGTAAAACCTATACTTATGATTTTTCTTTTTTCGACTAATACTTATAACTTTTATTAGAAAGCTATTTTCATGAAAATAGTTATTTAAAAAAAACTAATTTTAAATAATAACTACAAAGTTTCTATAATGTTTAGAGTTTAATCTTTTTTTATGAGAATTAGGACCCCTAGTTAAGCTGAAATCAGGGGCAGAGCCATAAATTAATATTTAAAAGGGCCTTGACAAAAACTCAAATATTTATATAAAAGTAAAAAATCATTTTGATTACCTAAATGTGTAGATGCGACCACTATAATCTTAAATATATTGAAATTAACCAAATCATCAAATCTGTTTTTTGTTAGTAATTTTATTAACAAATTGACTAATAAAAGATACATTTTATAATTACATTTACTAATAAAATACACAGTCAAAGACTAAAATATTAATAAAATACATATTTAATTTAACTATATTTTTATGTAAAAATTACTTAATAATTAATTTATCATAAGACTTAGAGATAGTGGCACTTGCAAGTCCCCCTTTCCTCACCATTTCATGATGAAATTTTCATACAAGTGCTTGGGATAATGAGATATAATTTGATATAATTAGCAGCATGTTTAGAATATTTTTACAGTTTTATGAAGAAAAAAAAAGAATTTTTTTATAGTTTGACAATTCATACCAATTAAATCTTCCTATGACTTACACAGTGTGCGAAAAAAAATATAAAAAATGGAAATAAAATGAGAGAGAAAAACTGAGAGAGAGAGAGAGAGAGAGAACACGAAGGAAAACAATAAAAAGCCCCTTTATCACTATTCACTAGAGTCACTAAAGTTTATGGAGCTAATGTAAAATGGATGTGCACATTAATGTTTTAACAAAATAATAATAATACTCACATTAAGAAGAGCGTATAAGGTAGTGGCAAGATCAGAAGCTTCAGCGGTGATTCGATAAGCAATATCACCGCTCGAAACGGTGTCGTTAGCTTCGAAAAAACCAAGTTCTCTCTGCACAACGCGATCGAAAACGTGAACACGAACATCGTAAACCGCGTTCAGTGAAGCTTCCCATAGAAGCGCATGCTGCACGTAATTTGCAATCAATCGAACAATAACCAAACCTCCGAGCGCGAATCCCTCTGTGGCGTCGACTGTGGTGGCGGTGGTGATGGCGGAGAATTTCGAGAGAAGGTTGGAGAGTGAGTAGACGGAGATAGCGCTGCAGAGCCAACCGGAGAGGATTGGTTTGTGCTGTGATATTAGGTACGGTTTTAGAAACTGTAAGGTGTGGGTGGTTAGAGTGGAGCTTCGGATTCTGAGGTTCGGGAAGTGGCGGTTGTTTTGGGTTCGGAATTGGATAGGACGGAGGTTTGGGTTTGGGAGAATGGACGATGAGAGTGAGAGTGAATATGAGATTGGCATTCTGTTAATCGAGGAAATGGAAATTGGAATGGGGATGGTATTGTGTAATGTTGCGTTTTTTATTTGGAACATTGCTCTAAGTGGGTGATTTGAATATGAATTTAAATCAGATGCACTATTCACGGCCAATAATAATAGGAAAAAAAATTAAATATAAATTTTGATTATTTATTTTTTTGTTAATTTCTTTTTTTAATTTTTATAAATAATGTATTTTAATCATTTTTAAAATTACAACAAAAATTATGTCAACATTTGATTATTGAAATCTCTTCTAAAATAATCAATATGTGTCTATTATAATATTATTTTTATAAACATAATTTAAATCAATTATAAGTCGGACTTGAAAAAAAAATTTGCATCTAGTGAAATAAATATATCTTATACAATATTAGCCTTTAATAGTTTATGATTGTAATCATACATTTATTATTTATAAAAGACAAAAGACAAAAATAAATTAAAAAAAAACGATAAACAATTAAAATAAATATTTAATAAAAAATAAATAATCAAAAATATATTTAAGTTTACGAAAAATATTTGGTATACACTCTATAAAGTATATATGCCTTAAAAGAGAAAGAGATAAAAAAAATGATATAATAAATATAGTGAATTCATAATATAATAGAAATGAAAGATAATGATAAATGAAATGTTGAATAAATTTATAACAGTTAAGGATTTATTGTCAATTTTTTTTTAAGATAATACATAAATTATTGTTGTAATAATAATTTATCACGTTAAGAGAACATTAAATAAATATGTTTCGTATAAAAATCATATAATTTAAAAACTTCATTATATAATTTAGCAGGTTAAATAATGTGTGTAGAGTTTTTTTTTTCTTCATGAAAACGATATTATCTATAAGTTGTTTTAAACTTATATTAGTATACTACATAGGTAAAGTATACTATGTATGTAAAGTAAAAGTACATTTTGGTTTGGAGTAGTCTATGACAACAATAAAAACATTTTTTTTACCGTTAAATCATTAACACCGTTCATGAATATTTTACGTGATTTTTAACAAAAATATAAGAGATTAAATGTACCGTTAAATCATTAACCGTTCATGAATATTCCGCGTGATCTTTAATAAAAATATAAAAGAGACGAGTTAATGCCTCATTTAAAATCTAAGTAAAAATATAAAAGAAAAAGAAACGAAACCAAATCAACCATCGACTAAGAGTGAAAACAAAGAAATGAAAAAGAAAACCCTAAATATCACTAACACAATTGTTTCTAGCAATTTTTTGCTACTTATATGATAAGTGAATAGTCACATAATCCATTCTCAATTCAAAAATAAATAAAAAATCAATTTAAAAAATAATTGACAAAGATTAAGGTGTCACAATTTACTTTTCTTAAAGATCGAATTTTTTATCAGGACTAATTTTGTCGTATGTTATTGTTAAGGAAGAAGATGTCTATTTACTCGCATATGTAAAATATTTATGTGAAGTCAATTTTTTTAATTTTTTTTAAATAATTAAATGGTTATATAGTACAAAAATAATATCCAGTTAAAGGGTAAATAAATTATTTTTCATATGATAAGCATGTGGATTAAATTGGGAGTATCATACATCATTAAACAGAGTTGGCATTGTTCTTTAATTCATACGAAAGTCCTTCCGTTCATTGAATTCTAAACAAAAAATGACATAATTTTTTTTAGAAAAAGACATAATGATAAATTACATTATTTGAAAAAGACATAATGATAAATTACATTTTAAAATTAAGGTCAAAATAAAAACCCACCAAAGATTCAACCTTGATCTAAAAAAAGGCACTATCTAATCAAAACTAAGAAGTACACTTTTGTCATAAAGAAATTAGAGAAGGAAAATATTATGGGTTCGTAGTGTTTTAAAACTAATATTAGACCTTATAACAAAATAAAAAAAATAAAGATGAATTATTAGAAAACTAGAATGAAAAAGGTGTCCATCAAAATTTGACTTTACATAGTCAAGGGCTACCTGCAAAAGGGAGAAGGGAGAATATATGTGAACCATGTGTCAAGAGTTATTTGCAAAATGGAGAATACAAACCCACACATCACTACACTAATGCATATAAGACTATGTTGGACTATGTGCACTTTTTGCTAAAATTGTAACAATCTATATAAATACATAGATCTAATGTCCAAAATAAATGTCAATAAAATTATAAGTAATCTGCATTGGAAAAATCTTGAAATTTTTAGAACAATATAATGCACACATGACTAAAGTTAGAATTTACAATCTCTTTCTAAGATATATAACATTCATTTTCACATGACATTGATGACTAAAAATGTCATATTTAATACTAAAAAAAGTCATATTTAATACATAAAAAATGAGAAATAATATAGTCGTAAAATATGTATGAAATACATCTTGTATCAAAGGTATCGTAAAACATACATAATTGATTTATGTAATATTTAAAATTGATTTTTTTTTAAAATTTAAACAATGATATATTAAATTGTATCTTTTTTAATAAATATTCTTATGTTTCTAAATTAAAAGTAAAATTCTTGATTTTATCAATCAGGAATAGTTTGATCTCGGATAAAAAAGTCTTTGATAGGCTTTACTTATGAGGTCACCAAAAATCTCACGATCGATCATGTGCCATGTAACCCTAGCCCCCACCCTCTTATCTCTCCCAAAAAAGAAAGGTAAAAAACCAATCAGCGAGCAGCAGCAACAACAACCAAGTCTTCTCCTACTAGATGGAGTAAGCTATATGGATCAACCAACAACTAAAATATTGTATCAAAAATCATAACTGTAGCAAAATCATCGTCTCTAATGATTAGGCTACCCTGATATACTCTACTTCCTACGGAATCTACATGTCTCCTTCACATATGCCCAAACAACCTATGTTGAGACTTGAGATTCAACCATCTTCCTACAACAACAAAATCAAGAATAAAATTATTTTGGCTTGATGACCTTTTATCCTAATAATTATTCTTCCTTCTTTTCTTCCCCACCCAACTAATAAAGTTAGCGAGTAAAGTTACACCTTAGAACATTGACATGGAATTATAGGCAGAGCTTTTATGAAGTTGGTTGCTTAATGTGAATGGATGAACTTGTTTAAGATTATATACAAATAATTCAGCACACATACACACATAAAGTAATGTTGTAATTGTAACTATTCATGTAAGATCAAGTTCACACAAATCACAACTCCCAATAAACTTGTGGTCTCTCTTGCTTAAATCTATGCAGACAATTATGTTCGAAGTTTAACCTGCAATCTCTTTTCTCTTCTCCAAAGCTGATGATGACCATGGCTGATTTCAAACATTGACAGCATGCCATTTTAAAAATATTGAGTAGCATTTACAAGAACTTTTATGTAAAAAGGTGCAGTAAATGCAAAGTATTATTTTTATAGAGTTATGATCAAAAATGAAATGGGAGATGCTGTAAAATATTTACGCACATGTAACCATTTACAAAACCCTTTAGAATTGTAAATGAAACATATGGCAGATTTAAACTTTGGTATTAACAGTTTTATACATTATCAATTCAATCATGTTTGACACATTAATACAAAAGTCGACTTATCATATAACTCTTATCATAGTCAAACTATTTGAATGAGATGTCATTGAATAATTAGATGATAATATACAAATTGTTTACAGTGTGGGTGGATCTAGTTTAAATCCTAGTATAACATAACGTTGATAAGAACGAATGAACTATGAATCCTGGATTACATTGCATTGATAATCAAATCAAATAATAAAGCATCAACAATGTTGATGTACAGTTCAATTATACATAATATTTAGCAAAGCACAAACACAAACTAGCTTATTATGCATTAGTTTAAAGCATATATTCAGAAGTTATAAAACAAAGTTAAAAAACTGAGTAATAACAAATACCTCTACACATTAATGATTTGGGAATGTTCATTTGTTTCACTAAAATTCTTCATGTGAAACCGGGGAAGTCCTTTGGTGGTTCAATCCATATGCTTTCAAAAGGGTCTTGTTCACCCCAGTCATGCCACTGCTTACGAGGATAGTATCTATAGTCATTAAGAGAGAATGATATGCAACGTTTTCCATAAAAACGAACTTTAGAGAAGTAGATGTTGTTCCTCATTATTCCTGGGAGATCAGTCCTTGAATGTGAAGACAAGAAACTAGCAAAAAGAGTTGATCCATCTAGTGTTTTTAGCTCTTCCCATTCCATTATTGACTGATCTAACTTGAAAATAATTGGATTTTCACTAGAACATGTATATATTACTATAACATCTCCCTCTTGCTCAGTCATAAATTTCCCCTTCCACCAATTTTTGGCGAAAAAATTCTCGGGGCATTTGGGTGGAGGTACCGATAGAACACTCCAAGTACGTTCAGATGGATCGAACACCCCTAGCCAACCCGTTAGACTGAGGCAATAAAAGAGTCCATTACAAAACACAAGCTTATTCCATATGCTACTGACAAAGGGCAGGCGGTTTTGGAAATTAACAGTGGTCCATTCGGTTGCCCCAGGGTGACACGTGCTGATGGCCACAACAGTAGGACTAACATGTTTAACAGTGAACAGAACACAGTCAGGAGATGTTGGAGCACAAGAGAAAGCAACTATCTGGTATGTCATCTCAAATCTTGGCATTTTGATAATCTCCCGAGTAAAGGGATTAAAGAAAAAGACTCGGTCAGTTCTTGGCCGGTATAGCAGTAACCAACCATCTTTCGTATAACAAACTCTAGATCCATTCAACTCTGGAAACTCAACGGAATAGGTCTTCCGCTGCACAGGATCATAGAACTCATACCACTGACCAAATTTTGGGAAATACATTAACCATGGCGACTGGTTTACAACACGTACAGCATTGGCAACAGAATGCCAACTCTTGCAAACAACAGAAGCACGGACATTATCGTCTAGGGCCAAACGAGACATGATTATTTCCAATAGTTCGGCTGGAAGATCAGACCAAGTTTGCAGCTCCAAATTATTATTTTTCACCTCTGTTGCCCCACTTCTGCTGTTAGCAATTGTATCACTTAACCTAAATAATTAAAAATCCATGTAAGAATTCTTCTGAACAAATCCACTTGAATACTCTTAAAATGTAACAGAAAGGGTAAAAAGTATTACTAGAACTTAGTAACTTTAACAAGTCTTTATCCCAATAAATACATACCCTAATCCCATTTCTTCCACTACCCATCTAGTGTAAAGTAAAATAAAATGAAATGAAATTATATCTTTATATCCTTATAAAAACCTACAATTAGACTAAGAACTATATCAAACAGATCGGCAAACGTTAAAAATAACACACACACACACATTAATTAATCATTCTTTATAATTAAGCACAATAGTAGCAGATGCATAAAATTAAACACAGCACTAGTAGATAATTAAATTAAAAAAGCATGCATCACAGTCTTTGAACAAAGTTGAAAAATACCTTACTCAAATTTGATCCATAAACCCTAATGCAGTAAATGTGATACAAACTACTTGATTTCAAAATTTACCAAGAAATTGTACCTTGTTTGCGAAATCAAGAGTTCAGAGTCAATAATTATACAGTAATAAAACAAAAAGTACAGTTCTACACAGAGATCCAACTTTTTTCACATAATTACTGTAATTAATTGACTAATTAAATAATTAAAAAAAAGTGAACTAGGATTGAAAATTGGGTATTAGACAAGAGAGAGAGAAGTGGCTTACAGTTTCAACTTCCTCCTCTTTTTGCCCGACATTGTGAGGAATTGTGAGTGAGGAAGCCGGGTTCAGTTGTGGAGAGAAAGAGGAATTTGGCAGAGAAAGTGTGTCAACAAGAGAGAATGTGAGAGAAAGCACGTGGATTTATATGAACGAATGAATGAATTATATGTTTGATTGACGGCACTCGCACGTGCGAGGCGGCTACGTATTACTTGTAAACGAAATACGTGTGAACCATTGTGCTTCGACACGATTTATATCTATCCACGTGACCATCACGTGATCTCACCCCACCTCTTTTTTTCTTATTAATTCCATTCCATTTTTTAGGAAACACTAGTAAGTGTCTTTGGCACCCCCAATCACTTCATAGAGTATCTCCACTGAAACAAATTTTCTGTTACAACTATGACATAACTGTTTAAGTTTAGTGAATAATCAAGATTATTTTAGTATAGGTCTAATTTGTACTATTCAAACTCAAATCAATAATCAAAATTATTTTAGTATATGTTTAATTTGTATTATTCAAACTCAAATCAATAGTCGATAGTAGTTTTTGCGTGAAAGGGTATGATAGTATAACAGTAAGAAATCCATAAGTTTTGATCATTTGAACTATTATAGAGTTAATCACTATTAAATGCTTAAGTCTTAAAAGTTCTTCGTTCGTCTCAATAGTGTATACTGCAATGATCAAATCATAATTCTCTCGCAAGATCAATTATGCTTAAACAATAAAATTGCACTAGTTAATTTTGTTTAATTATACATTTAGTAAATAATAATGATTGTAAGCAATAATATAACTTTTGTTCTCACATTATTTTTAGTTGCGGTCTTTAATATTTTCTTTCCTTCCCCTGACAATAAAGAAATTGTTCTTACACTTAGTTTTTAATTTGGCTTAATTACAGTTTTGATCTCCTTATTTTAGCTGAATCGTGAAAGTAGTCCCTCCATTTTGTTTGTCCCTAGTTTTGGTCCTCAAACAGAATTTTGGTCCAAAACTTGATGAAGTTTCATTTTTTAAAGTCGTACTACACCATTTATGATCATAGATTTCAAGTACAATTGTTATAAATGAGATATTGAGGCATGGTGTGATTTAAATAAATACAAAAAAAATAAAATTTCATCAAGTTTTGGACAAAAATTATGTTTAAGGGACTAAAACCGAGGAGAAATAAAATGGGAGATTACTTTCGCGATTCAGCTAAAATAGGGGACCAAAACTACAATTAAGCCTTTTATTTTCAATGATTGTTGACACCTAATTTTGTCCGCTGCTTAATTAAATTGGATTGATAGTAATAAAAATCATTATAAAGGTCATCATTTAAATGAAAAGAAACTAAAAAATATTAATCAATGGTAATAAAAATCAATATAATGATGATCAATTGAATAGAAAAGAAATCGAAGAAATAATGTAATAAAATTGAATAGAAAAAAAATCCAAAAATGAATAAGAATCAATAAAATTGTGGCCAATTAAATGAAAGAAACCGAAAAAGAAATATATTAATGATAATCAATTGACAATTATTTTCCTTGTCTTTTGTAATCTACGTCTAAAAAATCTATAAATAGTCACAGTAGAAAAGGAGGATTCGAAACACAATAGGAGACCACAAAAAATAAAAGAAAAGAGAGAATAATAGGGAGAAAAGAGAGAAGAAATATTGAAACTAAGAGTTGCCAAAGAACATGCTCTCAACACTTATTTTTCTTTTTTCTCCTCGTCTATTTTTTTTTTTTTTTGACATTATTATTGTTATAGAGTTTTTTTTTTACTATTATATGGACGTATGATATAAATAAGATTTTGGTTTTGGTTTCATGAAAGTTTTGGAATCAACTAATAAGAATCAATTCAATTGTTGTGCCACATATGTGTCGCCGAGTCTCCAATCTACTCTTGAATTTTTATTTCAACTCTTGAACTTTTATTTCAAAAAGTAGTAAAAGTGTTTCCTTAAAATAAAACTATACACAAATCAATATACAACACATAACTTCTATTATTATTTTCATTATTATTATTATTATTATCACCATTATGTTGTTTATTTATTTTGATATTTATATATATATATATATAAAGTAAAATTAGTAATAAAGTTGGTCACACATAAATATTTTATACTCAAGAACTACGTATGTTTTGATTTCCTTATGTAGGAGCAAAGATTTTCCCTTGTCAAACTAAATTAATAAAAAAAAATATTTTTGCTTCTTTTATTAATGTAAATAATATTTTCCCTACTTGTAATCGACTTTCGAATTCGAATTTTTGTTTTAAAAATAATTATTTTTAAGTTTTATCCAATTTTCTCTTTAATAAAAATAAAATTAATGATGACTCTTTTTTCGTGTACAATCCGCGACAATAATAAAGATTTTTTTTTTTAAAAAAAATGAAAGATACTGTTCTAAAACTTGGTTCTTCAAGTATTGAAATTGTGCGATTATGATTACATACTTTTAAATGGCAAAAATTTACGATTTTTAATGGCTTAATCAAAATAAGGGACTAATTTTTTTTTTTTAATAAAAAATTCACAATATTTGGAGGAAAAATCATAGAGGAAGCCTTCATTGCAAAATAATAAAAATGAGGATTAAAATTACTCAAAAAAGAATACTGTTTATAAAAAAAATCCTTTATTTGTAGCGGTTAAAAGCCTCTAAGAAAGGAAGAAAAACGTTAGTCTTTTCTAAGTAATTTTATCACAAAATTTTATGGCTTTCACAAATGTTGTTCTTTTATTAACATTTGTGAATGTATAAGCAGCCACAAAGGATAGAGTTAATAAAATTCAAAATTTATGGTATAAGGCTACCACAAATTATCTCTATTGTGAAACCACTATAAATGATTAAATTGATAAAAAAAAACAAAACACAGCTTGTGACGGCTTAAGCCGCCACAAATAAATAAATTTATTTAAAATAGTAATTTTATAAAATTCAAAATTAATATTAAAAATAATATATTAAATATAAAAAATTAATATTGTTATAATTTAAAAATTGAAAATCTAAATTTAAATAAAATATTATATATAAAAATATAATTTTAATATTAATTAAAATATTACCACCAAACAAAATAAAATATTCTAAAATAAATAAATTATATCATTCAAATTAAAAGTAAAATACATCATAATTAAATAATAATATATAATATATTCATACAAATCTAAAATAAAATAAAAAAATTATTTAAATATATTAATCATCCTAATAATTTCTCGAATTATTAACTCTACTCCCTTTATCATCATTTTAAAGTCTCTCAAAAGTGTATTATTAATCTGTGAATATAGTTCCTCTATAAAATACATATGGTATGCAATTATTTTTATCAAGTGTCTTTAGTGTTTTATCACTTCTTCGGTTTCTTTATTTTGTTTTATGAGATTTTCTTTATTTCGAAAACTGCAGTAGTATATTTATGTACCTTTTTTTATAAAGATTTTATTGGAACATAAATATGTTATAGCGTTAATTTAAAAATGTCTTGAAGTTTCGTATTAAAAAGAAATATTTTTTTATAAATTTAAGTGGAAAGAAACTTGTTTTAAAATTCAAATCTCACATTGGAATTTTTTTTTTTTGAAATTCCACATTAGAAAACTATCATATTTTGTGTAGTTTCAACTCTATGCATACTAAAGTTCCATATTGTTTAGAAAATATATGTGAGTTTACTTTCATCACTATATAATGAGCTTCAAATTATTGTGAAAAGCACACCAAAGTTTGATGTTTTTCTCAACTATCTATTTTCTCCCTCTTATATTCTGCTCGCCTAATTTCGAGCCACTTCTCCCCTTTCTTTCAGTCCCTTTCGGATTTTTAGAGTGATCATTATGCCGCAGTCTCTTTCGGTTTTTTAGAGTGGTTGTTATTTTTTTAGAGCGGTTGTTATGCCGCAGTCCCTTCCGGTTGCGAATGACTTTAATCGTCATATTGTGAGTGACTTTAACCGCCATATTAAAGGTGTAGAACGGTTTGCTACGGTGCAATGGAACTTCAATATAGTGAACCTGTGATGTTTTATCCTAGCGACTTCGTGGTTGATAGTCTGTCTTGCACAATTTGGGCAGTGTCGCGAAACGTCTTAAAGAGAGCGACCTAGTCCGCGACTCAACCGAATAATATCTTCGGTGACATAAATTATGATTTTTAAATAGTTTTTGAAACTCAAAATCCAACAGATTTAATTACTCTGAAGATTGTTATACTATTTAGAAATTTTCAAATTATTCTTAAAAGAAAGTTATAATTAAGTCTCTGAACAAATATATTTTTTATAGTTAAGTCATTATGTTACAATTCAAATACTCAATTATTAAGAAATGACCAAATTACAATCTATTTTAGTTTAGGGGCATATTTAATGTCATACAGGAAAATGAAACATGCTTTTTCTTTTCTCTCTTATCTCTATTTGGGTTAACAAAGAAATATATCTTGTAATTCTTTACTCAAATTATTTCTCAAAATAATCTATTAAATCATGAGGATGAAATATATATTTTTACAATATTATACAAGTTTATGCAACTCACCATTGTTTTACATGTTTAATCAGAGTTGTTGATGAAATATATAGATCAGATTGTATTAGTGGCGTATTTTACAACAATCTTGAGAATTTTTAGTTTTATTGATGAAACCTTAATCTGAAAGATCATTTCCACCGCCACTAAATATAGATGGCAATAGAATTGGTTAGCTTGAAAATGGCACAACAATAAGCCGAAAGGTACATAAAGCGTGAGGTTGTCGGTGGAGTGATGCAGCAATTGTTAACTGCAGCTTGCTAGGCTGCTCCCACCACTCTAATGTCTTTAACAATTTAAGGGAAAAAACAACTTATAAAATAATTACAAAAAATATTAATTAAAAATAAAATAAAATTTTCAATTTATATTTTAATTATATGTATTTTGAGTTTCATTTAAAGATATAAAAATTAAATTAACGATGGGTTAAATTCAAAAAACAAATGGAATTAATGATGGGATAAATTCAAAAAAGAAAATCAAAATTAATTAAATTGATTTTGTTTCGTGTTCAAGTTCAATTTAAATCAAACTTAATAAATATAATATTAATTAATTTGAGAATGATTTTACTTCATTTAAAATTGACTGTCGATATCTATTTGAATAAAATCATTAGACTATATCGATAATATTATCTTAAATATGTGTTGTATTTAAATTTTTTTTAATCATTTAAATATTATTTTTTTAGTATAGTTTAAAAAATATTTACGTAATTATTTTAATAATATACAAAGTCTAGTATTTAAAAAAGAAAAATTATATTTAAAAATTAATTTTTATTAACATCAACTTGATTGAACTCAATCAAATTAAAATGTTATTTATTAATTTGAATTTGATTTTGTAATAAAAATTATAAAAACTCAACCAAACTAACTACTTTTTTTGTTACATTTTTTTCCTTTCCAAACATAAGAATTATGTGTTTACATTGCAAATTTACAATCTAAAATTTTAATATACCAATAAAATAATATATTTAACTTAATAATTAAAATTTTAAAAATTTGACAAATCAAAATATTTCTTCAAGTTCCAGCCATTGGTTCCGATCAGAGTCCAATTCTATTGCACATGCGGTATTCATTATATAAAGAAGGCGTGAGGTAAATTGTTTTTAACGTGTATTATTTCACACACATAGCCACTCATTACTATGTATTACAATCTTTCAACTGCATCTAATTTGTACTCTCTTCACATATAGGATATGCACTGACCTTTAATGCTATATCTTGATAAATTACTATATACTGGAAAATTATTAATTGTACCGAACAACATAGCCCTCAAATTGAAACATTTTTTCTTATACCCATCATAAACTTCCACACATGTCTTCCATATACGTTTTAAATCTTCAATTAAAGGAGTCAAGTATACGCCGATACCATTCTCTGGTTGTTTGGGTCCAAAAATTAACATAGACAACATCATAAACTTATGCTTCATACATAACCATGGAGGTAGGTTATATATTACCAAAATCACAGGCCACGTGCTATGTGAGATGCTTTGAAGACCATGTGGATTCATTCCATCGGTAGAAAGTGCAAGTCTTAGATTTCTTGACTCTATCCCGAATTCAGGATACTCGTGATCAATTTTTGCCCATTGTGGAGAATCTGCAGGGTGTCGAAACATTCCATCTCCAATTCTTTCATCTGTATGCCATGTCAAGTATCTCTAATTCTTTCATTTGCATGCCATGTCAAGTGTTTTGAATCTTCTTCACTGTGATACATGCGCCTAAATCTTGGTATTATAGGAAAATACCATACGATTTTTGCTGGAGTAGATTCTTTCTTCTTATATCGAGAGACATTGCATTTCGGACACGCCTTAAGTAGTTCATATTCGTTTCGAAATAAAATGCAATTGTTAGGACACGCATGAATCCTTTCGTAACTCATGCCAATAGAACACAAAATTCGTTTAGCCTCATAGGTTCGACTGAGAAGTTCATTATCATCTGGCAACATATCTTTTATGAGTGTTAATAATTATGTAAAGCTTTTATCAGACCATCAATTACTCGCTTTTAAGTTGTACAACTTTAATATCGTCGACAGTCTTGTGAATTTAGTACAACAATTATATAATTCTTTCTCTGCATCACTCAACAAACTGTCAAACATTTTAGAACAATCTCGAAAATCTTCTTCAATTGCTTTTGTGATCTCATCAACTCGGTCCGACTAATAAGTATTTGTATCGAAGTCAGTTGAAGCATATGTCGAACTATTCTCAAAATTAATGTTTCCTTTTTTTTTTCTCACCATGTCTTATCCAACATGTGTAGCTTTGATCAATTCCATTACATACTAGATGTCCTTCTATTTCATCTTCTCTAACACGTTTTCCAAAACAACATTTTAAACAAGGACAAACAACTCTATTTGGATATTTTGCATTCTTCACTGCAAACTCAACAAACTCCTTCACTCCAACTTCATACTCTTTTGACAATCGATTGGCAGACATCCATTTTCTATCCATATTATACGACTTATATAAATGCAGTTACAAAAATAATAAGCTTTCACAACATATCAACAAGTTTAAAAAAGAAACCAATTTCAAAACAGAACAGATCAACAAATTTCAAAAAAAAAGAGATTTAATATATATATAACAATTTTTAGTTTTCAATTATTAACAAACTAAAGATTTTTTGAAAAAAACAAATTAAAAAATACCTGAGACAACGTAGATGGCTGCACAGTACGTAGAGGATATGAAGGTTCCCAGAGTAGAGGTGATGAGGGTTCATAAATTTATTTTAAAAGTAAATGATATTTATTTGAAAGCTCATATATTTTACAGCGCTTGTAAAAAAAGCGCTGTAATAGGTATTTCAAATATTTGAAAGCGCATGTATTTTACAGCGCTTGTTACAAAAGTGTTGTAATTGATAGTTCAATTTTTTGAAAGCGCATGTATTTTACAGCACTTGTAAAAAAAGCGTTGTAATAGGTATTTCAAATATTTGAAAGCGCATGTATTTTACAACGCGTGTTACAAAAGCGCTGTAATAAGTAGTTCAATTTTTTGAAAGCGCATATATTTTACAGCGCTTGTGAAAAAAATGCTGTAAAATAATACGTGAAAGCGCTTCATTTTACAGCGCTTTTACAAAAAGCGTTGTAAAAGCCTTATAACATTATGCGCAAACGTTATATGACCCTACAACAACGCTTTTTTCACAGCGCTTGTCAAAAAAGCGTTGTAAAAGGCTCTGTTATTTTAAAATATATTTACAACAACGCTTATATTTAGCAAGCGCTGTAAAAAGAGCGCCGTTAAATGTCATTTTTGGCGTAGTGATACTATTCTACTATGAAATCAAATATAAGTAAAAAAATAGTTGAAAAATTAATTTATTTAATTTTAATTTTTAGTCAAATATATCAATTTTTCATCTATCATTTTTTATTTATATTTCATTCATTGAGAGTACAAAATTTAAAATTTAAATTGTTGTTTTAACTGAACAAACTAAAATAATTAAAATTTTTTATAATTGAACAAAAATTATGATTTAATAGAATGATTAAAAAATCCACTATAATAATGAATATATAGGCACATTTTGGTGTTGGAAGGAATCCCCATTAAATGTTTGGAAGCTCCGAATTAATGTAATAGTATATATTAATTAGTATTCACATTTTTTTATTTTAGTTTATAATTTGTGTCTTTTTATGTCTAGATGGCCAATCATCGAAAATATATGTTTATATGCTTTGTATTTATTAAAAAAAGTTGTTGTAGTGTTTTGTCATAAATTTGTTTGGGAACTTAAAAGTTTTTTGCTTTATTTATCTTCTAGAAAGCATAATATTTTTGGAGTTAAGAATGAATGTTATTCCCTATAAAAGGAAGCGCATGTAAGTGTGATTTAATGTAGTAGCAAGGAATTTTATAAGTGGCAAATTACCAAATGATGTTTTTTTTTATTAAAAGAATTATATTAACTAATTCAAAATATGAGAATCATATCTTATAGTGTCATACACAAATAATGAATATAACAAAAAATATAGTAGTTATATGTTTGAATAAAACAAATGAACATTGTGATTAAAAAAAGCTAGGAAATAAGTACATTTATTTTATTTTATTTTATTGGAATAATTAAGTTGCTAGGAAATAAGTACATTTATTTTTTTTATTTTTTTTGGAATAATTAAGTTAGTAGGATCAGTTCATTTGATATAATATAGAGAAAATCTTTTTAAGAGTGATAAACAAGAAGTAAATTAAGTATAACATTTTTTGTTCATAGAGAGGAAGGACATCTAGACAATTTCAAAAATAACATTACAAATCCTTTTATTATGAGTCAATAAAACAACACTGCAAAAATCCATAAGGCATGCCTTAGTCGGTCCAGACAGATCATAGTCCATCTCAAGTTCACAACATTTAATATATTATATATAAAATATTAAATAATATATCAAATTACTCTAATACAATATTATATTGTCCAATAATATTTTAATCGATACATATTTCACAAATTCGATTATTAAATTAAGTTATTATATCATATAAATTATTTATTTGAATTTTTGCAAAAATTTAAAATCTTTTTAATATATTATTGAAGTACATCAAAATAAATATCGTGTATAATAGTATCTAAGACAATAATTTTGATGTGTAAAAAATAACCAATTAACAATTGTGCGCTTCTGCATGAGTGTAACCTCTTCATTTCAATAAATAGTAAACAATATAGAATAAAATAAACAAGCCTCAAGATATAACTCTTCTTAGATAAGAAAAACAACATAGAGTTGAAATGCTTGACCACCACCATAGAAAAATCAATACAAATGAAAAATTTGTTGAACCAACATAACAAGACCTTTACCTTTAGCATTTGTGGCTAAAAAATTAGAATACTCTAAGGTACTATTAGAAAATTTGTTTCATAAATCAAGAATATGAACCAAGTAAGTCATGGATTTTTCCCCTCAAAGGGAATGTAAAAATTGATGCCACACAAACAGTTATATTTTGTTATATACAACGAATGAACATTGACGTTACAAATGATTGAGTTTAACTTAGGATGAGACAAGATAAATAACGATTGAAGATTTACTCAGTCAATATAAAAATTTGTGTTTTAAGTCAGCAACTAATTATAATCTAATTGGATACAAAATTTATTGCAAATTTCAAACTTTAAAGATTACAATATCTTCAAATTAAGGTGTCTCAAAAGAAAATCAAAAAATAAAATTATAGTATAAACAACCAAATTTAAAAGTACTACACTTTCCAATAGGGAAGCTCTGGTCACATTTCAAGCCAGCACCTCTCTTATTTTGGTAACCTAAATAAGAATATTGATCAAAATTCACCTCTTCAATAAATGATAATCTTTCTGCCAAATTCTTGATATTCCACTTACTAAAAGGATGTGCTGTTTTGTGAGTAATATGAATTTCACCACCAACATTGAGCAAGTACTTTGCATTTCCTAGAAATCCACTCACTAATTTCTGGTGTTGCCTGGATTTAAATGAAACAAAAAAATTAATTATTATAAAAAAAAATACAAATTTATGAATTAGAAAAATATTTATTTATTTATTTTTGTGAAAAAATACTACTAATAAAATACTAAATAAAGGCATTGGTAAGACTTAGTTCAATTAATAAAATACTAATACCATATTAAGTTACATACATATCTCGGGTACGGAGATAAAACTAAAACTTCATAGTTGTATATATATATTTAATTACCATTTCATTTACCGACATAAAAAAACACTGTATAAATTTTTTTAAATAATTAAAAGAATATTAATTTGTTAATGTCACATCATTTATATATATAGAAAGGATAAAATTTAATTGGGATACATCCATTTTTTTATTAAATACAAAAACATTACCCCCTCTATTTAAAATTTGAATACAATTTTGTTTTTGAAAAAAAACTAAATAACTTTACGCTTTTTTTCTTTCAATTAATTAAAATCAAAAGACTAAAATTGATTTTATTGCATGCACATAAATTAGGAATGCAAAGGAAAAAACAATGTTTGATTAGTTTTTCTAAATAAATTTTCACTATAAATCAATTACAACCATTAAATTATTAATAAAGTTTGATATTTTCATAATTAATTATAAAATAATTAACATGATTAGTCATTATTTGCGGAATGTGAAACTTTTTACTTTGACATGCATATAAATTAAATTGAAAGCAAAAATAATATCACATATATTTTGTATATAATTAACTTACTCAATCACAAAGTGATCACTCTCATTTTGAAACAAACCAGAATGAGGAATATTAAAGATGATTCGATCAAAAAAATTGTGTGCTTGAGATAATGGTGTTGAGTCATGTTGTGTACATCCACTTCATGCAAGATGGTGCATTCAAGATCCTTGAGTTCATTCAAGTTTCTTATTGCACTTGTGTACTTCATTGCTAGTGACCCTTCAAAATTTTAAACATAATTTAAGTTATTAGTACAATTGCAAAATATTAAATCCAAATTTGTTTAACAAAATAACCATGCAATTTATAAGACTTTAATGATCAACACATCGACATTATAAATTAAGTTTACAATAATAAAAATACATTATTTTGTTACAACAAATCAAGGTTAAAAATAATGGCATAAAAAAAGTAAAGTGGAGTGGTAAAAATTAATATTTCTGATATTTCTATTTCATTTATATTTTTTGCAAAAGCAAAGAGTATACTTTAAATATAAAATTAATTTGCTTTGACGATATATGATCCTTAAATTTATGAATAAATAATTACAATGGAAAGATTAAGCATCAGTTTATGTTAGTTGCAAGTTATTAGTTAAATTAGTTGCAAGTTGGTTGTGATTAATAATTTTTTTCATTCTATCAATATAATTTTACTTTTACTTTTATCTCTTTCATTTTTTTTTATAAGATCATCTCTTTCATATTTAACATAAATATTTTGCATATTTCATCAATACTAATTAATTATTTGTACTAATACTTTTTATACTACATTTATAAAATATAATAAAAAAATTATAAAAAAAAAAAAAGAAAGTGAAATGCCACTATCATCTCTGTCATCTAGAGAGGTAGCAACCATGTTGACAGCTGAACCAAATGCCCTTGCCAAGCAAAGTGCAAAGGAAAAATCTCCCTCTCCCACAAGCAAAATATTATGGAAGCTACTATAATGTTTTTTTATTTTTTCTTCCATTTTTAACCTAATAACCTCCTAATTGAATGATTACAAACTATGAGAGTAAATTTTTCTAAATATATAGACACATTTTGGTATCTGAAGAAATTCTCCATTCCCTATGAATGTTTGGAAGCTTTGTTAGTATCACTATAAACATTTTTTTTAATTAATGACCAATTAATTTGTAAATTTGTTTGGGAACCGAAAAGCTTTCCCTTAAATTTATTATTATTATTATTATTATTATTATTATTATTATTATTATTATTATCTCGGAAATTCCAATTTTAAAGAAGTGATTCCAATCAAAAGAAGCGCATGCAAGTGAAATGTAGGAAAAAAAAAACTAGAGAAGATTTGATCTTATTATAAATATAATCATTTTAAAGTGTTTAATAAGTCATAAAGTCTTACTCTTATATATGGACTAAGACATTATTCCATCACATTAAATTCTATTAATCAATAAAAGAAAAAAACTATCAACCTTATATGTGGAGACTTGAGGAATCATATGTTCTAATATGAACCACTATTTTCTTTCATCTATTCAAAAATTATATATTTCATTCATCTTTAATTATAAACACTATGAGTCTTTATATAATACTCTCTCAGTCTTTTTATAAGCACATTTTACATTTTCTAAATATATTAAAATTTATACTTAGTGAATTAAATGTACCATTTTGTATGTCGATCTTCTTAAAAGGTCATTGTATATTAATGTATCTAATTTTCAGATAAATTAATAGTATTAATAAAAATTATATTTGGAAAAAATGTATCTAGTGTATAAGAACTTAGATTTAAGGATCCAATTTTTTTAAAATAACTTGTTATTAGAAACGCATGGAGTACATAGTTATAATTCATTATCACACTTCAGGAAGTTTAATGAATAATTCATACATCCGACTTAAAATATTAATCCAGGTAGGATCCTCTTCATTTTACTCTCTTTAATTTGTAGGGTATAGAAAAATATTGACTATTAAAAATCATATTATTGTATTTATTAAAGTTGTGAAAATATATGAGAACACAATAATATAATTAAAGGAAAATTTTACTCTGTATCCCTCACATTTTACTTTTATCCCCACAAATGCAAGAAAATAACTTTCTGGTTATTGTATAAATTTTAAAATTTGTAAAAAGAAAATTCAATTTTACTGGAATTTTTTTTAAAGTTTTCTGATAAGTAATATATATTTCAGAATTTTTTTTTAAAGTTTTCCAATAAAGAAGTTATATCTAGAAAACTTTTTCCAAGTTTTTCAATAAATACATTATTTCTTTTATAAAAAAAATTGGTAAATTTTCTGGTACACAAAATTAAGTTGATAAATAGTAAAAAAACGAATCAAAAATATATTTAATATTTTTAGATAAAAAAAATCAAATAAAAACTTATGGAGTATAGATACAAATATAGGGGTAGAAGGTAAATTTTTCTAATTAAAGTTGTGAATAATTCATAAACCCACAAATCCAAAAGTTATGAAATTTGCCCCCAAATTAGTTGGGCCAGGCTTTACTGATGTGTGACCAGTCCAACTAGAGCAGCCACGATTTTATGGAGTTAGAATTTGGTCGTGAAAAAACCTTAATTCGATAATAAAAAAAATGATATTACCACTATTACTAGAAATTAGCATTTCTCTTACGATATTTCCTGCGGATATATATCCGCAGGTAATATCCAAGAATTTTGAAGCATGACATCCCCGCAGCAAATTCCGAGGTAGTTTCTTAGAGATTTTCTTGCGAATTTTTATTTTTATTAATTCTTATACCAATTAAGTAGTTTTCTTTCTTGAAGGTTATTAAACTTTTATGATCTAACTTTTTACTTTTCGAAAAATAGTTGATGCAACATCATAATTTTTAGGAATAATAAGTTTTTTTTCAATTATTTTTTTTTAGTTAAAGTTATTTTAGTTGATGTTAAGTTATTAAAAATTATGGATAAGTGAATATGGCTAATTAAGAACACTTAATTGATGTAAAAATTAAAATTCTAAAAATAAATTAATGAAATATACTTGTCTAATTTTATTATTATTTTTAATTAATCTGATCAATTAGAATTGATTGTGAATAATCAAAAGAAAGGTTTATGTTTAAATAAGCATGTGAAAGTTATCGTAAAAGAATAACATGTTAAGATGCATCTTGAGTAATTATAGTTTAGTGCAGTATTTAATGCCATATTTAGTGTAGTCTTTTAGTTATTATTTATATATATTTTTTTAATTATAAATACTGTGTAAAAAAAATAAATTTGTTTTTAAATATAATTTTTTTTATTTACTATGGATATTTATTATTATTGTTATTATTATTATTATCTAAATATATCTCTTATTAATATTATTATTTTATTTTAAAATATAAAAATTCAAATTAATATTTATGTTGAAATTATCATTTTAACAGTCAAAATCACATAAATTCAAATGTGTGAACCACAAAAGAAAAAATATTGTATTTCTTAGCAGTGTATAATATATCTTAAAAAATACATATAGAAAAAATATTCTTAGGTGAGTATTTCAACATGTTACCCTCTCTTCCGCCCTCCTCCGCAAATACATTTTCATACGTTCTTCTTTCTCTTCCTCTTTTCATCGCAAATAGCCACCACCAAGGCCTCCACCACCCTCCTCCGTTCACGTAGGTGCAAACCGAGCCACCAATACCTCCTTGGTCGGCCTTCAACTACCGTTAAAAATCATCAACTCAACAAGATTTGGTATCGCAAAATTACATTGTTTTAGGGTTTAGTGATTTGGTTGATTCATTTTTCGATTGAGATTATTAGTAATATATTTGTGTTCTGAAATCATTGCAAACGTTCTTCATATGTTCAAAATTAGGGATTTAATGTTATTCTTCAAAATTGTGGATTTGCATATCATTTTTCATTTTCTCTCCCATAGATTCTTCACGCTTGCGCTTCTCATTTACGTTGATCTGCAAATATTTTTGCATGTAAAGTCGTAAGAAAATCCTTTACGTTTTCTTACTATTTGCTGCGGAATTCATTTAATTTTCCTCCGGATTTATCCGCAGGTACCTTATTTGCGGTTTCAGAAATTCTCAGGAAACATTTATCCAAGCTTACGTGGGGATATAATTCCGCTAGAAACTCCGCAGGTAACGTGTGTTCCTGCTGATTTTTAGCTTAAATCCGTAGGAACATCCGCAGGTAAAATACTGATTTCTAGTAGTGTAACGTGTTAGCAGAATCTTCACTCCAATAATATTTTAACAAAATATATCATATATACGCGAAAATATAGTATTGATCTTTTAATTTTTTTCGTAATAAGTTATTCTTTTATGTTTGTAAAAATTTATAAAGTTGAACTATATTTAATCTTAATTTTATTTTAATTATTTGTAATTAAAGATTTTTTAAAATTTTATTATAAATTTTGTTATTAATTGTATAAAGAATAAAAAAAATAAATTTTTATGTGATTTTATGATCTTAAGAAAGATAATTTCGTGTTTAATTTCAAGAACTCTAATATATAATTCTTTTGAATTTTCTCTTATTTAATTAATTTTTAAAAAATTAAATGAAGATTTATGTTCATAAAATTAATGCAATAAAAATCATTAAGAATTACTTAGGTTTATTAAAAAAATAGAGAGATTTTACAATTTCATTTTTATTAATTTAAAATTAAGATCATTAATATAATAAATGACGAACTTCACAATAAATAACTAATTTGTAATTTTTGTATATCTTAAAGATCACTTAATAAATTTGACCTAATATTTTAGAGGATGGATGAACTATCAACTTGTTCTTTAATGATATTCATCCAACATTTTTACAATAGAGGTAGGTGAGAAACCTCATGCACAACCCTCCTTTTTAAACTACCAATGAGCCAATATACGAGTAGAAGAAAAAAATAATCATTATACAAATTTATCTTTATTAATATTGACCTGAGTTTTTATTATTATAACACTACACTAAAAATGAAAATTTATAGTGCATTTTATATGATATTTATTAAATACAAACACCGTTGTATAATATTTTAAAAATATCAGAGGATACACAACGCTTTTTTGACAAGCGTAGTGCGAAAAACCTATTCTAGAGTCATATAGGATCACATAGCGATTGCACATAATATTTAAAAGACTTTTACAACGTTTTTTAGAAAAATACTATAAATATAAATTAAAGTTTTTTAAGTAAAATATATATATATATATATGATTGAAAAATATAATTAAAAAATAATAATTAAATTTATATTGAGAATTAATAAAAACATTCATTTTTAAACAAATATTTTTTACTAAAATGACTTTTGTTAATCAACAAATAGAATATTTCATTTCATTTTTATATTTTAATTGTGAGATCACACCAAAACACCAAAAACTAATAAAATGAATCCCACTAAAACTCAAATATATTAGGTGATAAATCGTTATCACAAAAAAGACATGCGGTTTGAATGTCTGAAGAAAAACACATGTTATTAAATTCCCTGATTAACTTTCTTGTTTCCCATGCAATATCTTTAATATTCCATTGGTAAAAATACTCTATATTTGAACAGTACAAATTCTCAAGAAACTTGATTTTTATGACAAGAGGTGAACATATGTTTTTATTAACTTGGCGATTAGTTTGGCTGTTAAATTTCAGATGTTCTTTGTAAAATAAGTGAACGTTCAGCTACAACAATGTAAATTTTAATTAGAAATACTTGTTAATTATAATTTTACAATATATAAAAATAAATAAGTCACTTACCAGATATTATAGTGGGTTTAAATAATGTAACAGGTATTGATTTGGGCAAAGATCCAACTCTTCTCCGCAACTATTCTTTAATACCAGCTAGAAACCTCATGTCCAATAAAATAAAATAAAAATGTGGTCGCCTTTGCTAGAAGATGCACGTTTGAGGTAGCGGAGGATTTCAAAACCCAGGAACTTTTGTTCTCGTAGTTTAAATCGATAACAACTGCCTTTATTGCTGTTTTGTTAGAAGTAAATGTAAACGTGATAGTTTATATAATTAACACAACACAAACACTAAAATAAACGTTGAAAGTTAAATCTAAATTGTTTTGGGTAATTAATTAGTTAAGAGTGATGATAAAGGTGGTTGTTCAGCAGAATCATAGTACAACCAGACGAGAAAGAAGGAGTAGCAAAGAATAAGGAATAATAATGTGTTAAAAATTATGACATTCATTTTCTTTATATTTAAGAAAAAAATGAAATAAAAACTTTCACACATGTTCTATCTCAACAAAGAATATATATATATATATATATATATATATATATATATATATATATATATATATATATATATATATACACATATGATTTTATCATCTTTAGTTTTGATTTTACTAGAAAGTGAGTTATTTCTACTGTTTTTTAAAGAAAAGTGGTTCCTTTAGTTACCTTTGGTCTGCAGTGCAATATCAACATCTTCTTTGGTAGCTTCTGCTATTTTTGTGATCACTTCCTCTGTTCTTGGATCAACAGTCTCAAATGTTTTCCCTTTTTATTTTAAAAAAGAAATCCAAAATATACATATAAGTTTAACAAGCCAACTTAAATTTTAAATTTAAAAGAAAAAAAAAGACCATTACCCCTTATAAATGATTCAACAAATATATATGTAAAATTGATACATAATATCGTACTTAACAATATTTATATTTATCAGTTAAATTAGAATTTATCGATACTTGATTTCTTAATGTCATATATAAACTTTCATCAATGACATACAAATATATATTTTCAACTTTTTTGATAACAATTTTTAAAATAATTCTATAAATATCTAGTAACTCCAGTTTTAAATATAAAGTACAAATGACATCAAAGAAAATTAATATATTTGATCTAAATTTTATACTAAATACACGACTCAATAAAAATATTAATACCTTTGGTATATAGTCTTTATTAACTTATTTTATTTACCTAGGTAACAATTAAAAAAATACACACACACACAAAAATCTACTAGAAAAAGGTATGAAAGATTTAGTGGTGGAATATAATTGAAGTGAGTATTTGTGAAACTAGTTGAAATCTGAAATTGAGTCCACCAATTCTCCATTGATGAAAAGCTTTTTAAACTTTATAGTTGGAATCTTGACAAATGATTCTAAATTGGAGAGATTTGCCATCTATAATGCTCCACCTACTTTTCTCTATGTGGAATATAAAGTATAATAAAAGTTTAAAGAAACAATAACTTGAGGAAGAGAGTGTGGTAAGCTTTTCTGTGTAATAAAGGAGAGGTAGAAGAGTTATTTATAAGCAACATATTGACTCATGCATATCTCACAAATGGTTATGCATTCTTTTTTATAATATCGATATTTGTATGAAGTAAGAGTTAAAAATATTTAATATATTTATTTTATTGATTGAAATACAGATAATTTCCACTAAATTTATATGAAATCCAATTATTTTAATCAATCAAATAGAATTTGTTAAAGAATATCACTTTCAAATTATTATTTTTTATTGTATACTTGTGACGATAAAAAAAAATGTTTACTTTTTTTTTTTCTCACCATGTCTTATCCAACATGTGTAGCTTTGATTAATTCCATTACATACTAAATGTCCTTCCAATTCATCTTCTCTAATGTGTTTTCCAAAACAACATTTTAAACAAGGACAAGCGACTCTATTTGAATATTTTGCATTCTTCATCGTAAACTCAACAAACTCTGTCACTCCATTTTCACACTCTTTTGAGAATCGATTGATAGACATCCATTTCTGATCCATATTATATGACCTATGTAAATGCAGTTACAAAAATAATAAGCTACTAAACAGATCAACAAATTTCAAAAAGAAATCAATATCAACATATCTAATAACAATTTCAAAACAGAACAGATCAACAAATTTAAAAAAAAAAAAAGATTTAATAAATAACAATTTATTAGTTTTCAATTATTAAAAAACTAAAGATTTTTTGACAAAAACAAATTAATAAATACCTGAGACAACGTAGATGACCGCATAGTACGTAGAGGATATGAGGGTTCCTGGAGTAGAGGTGATGAGGGTTCGTAAATTTGTTTTTATTTATTTAAAAGTAAATGATTTTTATTTAAAGTGAATGTTTTACAGCGCTTGTGAAAAAAAGCGCTGTAATAGGGATTTTAATTATTTGAAAGCGCATGTCTTTTAGAGCGCTTGTGAAAAAAGCGCTGTAATAGGTAATTAAATTATTTGAAAGCGCATGTATTTTACAGCGCTTGTGAAAAAAACGTTGTAAAACAATACGTGAGAGCTCTTCAGTTTACAGCGCCTTTATAGAAGCGCTGTAAAAGCCTTATAAACATTATGCGCAAACGCTATATGACCCTACCACAACGCTTTTTTCACAGCGATTGTCAAAAAAGCGTTGTGATATGCTCCGTTATTTTTAAAATATATTTACAACAGCGCTTGTATTTAGTAAGCACTGTAAAAGGAGCGCTATTAAATGACATTTTTGGCGTAGTGTTTATTATATGACATTAGACCTTAGCAAATGTTTTTTTGTATGTCATTTACCATTTACACTTTATTTACCTTATTCACTCCATTGGCCTTATTGCTGATGTTGGACATGTGCTTATTTTTGATATTATTGACAAACATACATCATTAAATAAATCTAACATTGTAAACTGAGAAAAATTTCAAGACCAACAACTCAACTCTACAAACTTGAGACAATTGCTTGGAACTTAAGAAATCAACAAAAGCTTGAAGATTTACAGGCAAATCGATTGGTCAAATCGATTCTATAACAGGGTTGAATGAAATTATGCAGTTTGGGAGTAAGCAATCGATTGGCACAATCGATTTGCACATTTAAGCCTGATATCAATCGATTAGGCAAATCGATTGGTACATCTATCAAAAAATAAATTGTGCAAGTCAGAGAGCTAGTTAGCCTCAAATCGATTAGGCAAATCGATTGGTTAATTTTCCAAGACTGAACTGATTGCTCACATCGATTAGACAAATCGATTGGTATATTTACTGAAATTAAAATGTGCAAGTCAGTAGCCTGTCTTGCATTCAAATCGATTTGGCAAATCAATTGAGCCAATCATATCAGTATTGATAATTGTCTATATCGATTGGGATAATCGATTTCGAAGGTCACAGAGCCAAACCAACAATGAGCAAATCGATTGGACAAGTCGATTTACCCAAATTAACTTCAAAATAAGTTTGGTCTAGGACATACGCAATCGATTAGCACAATCCACTAAATCATTTATGTTGAAATAAGTTTGGCATCAATCGACTGGGTAAATCGATTGAATGAACCAAACAATATAATGAGCTTCAGACTTAAATCCATAATTGATTAGACACATCGATTATGTTGTTTTAAATCAATTATGTATCTTGTCAAATCGATTGGGCAAATCGATTTATGTAAATCACTGTGTCTCTGGAACCAGTGAAATCGATTGACCAATTCGATTGGTACAAAAGTTTTTAGAAATAATGATGGATTAAGGATTATGTATATAGTTGCATCGATTGGACACATCGATTGTTTTGATCTCGTTGTTGGAACAAAACACCACAAATCGATTGTGCACATCGATTCAAATATAAACATTCATCCAAGTCTGAAGAACTCAGGTAAACTAATCGATTAGTATGTGCAGTTTCAAGATTCAAGAAAAACAAGATTCGCGAAATCGATTGGACAAATCGATTAGCCTGCTTTACATCTTTAAGAAATCGATTGGCCTAATCGATTGACACGTTGTTTTTCCTGAAACTATATAAACTGCATTTACTCATTTCTTCTCAACACCACTGAAACAATAACAAAAAAAATATAACAATACTAAAAATCCTTTCTCAACTGATATTACTTTGAATATCTTTTTCAGCCTTAAACAATCTACATTGATGATCAACAAGGATTGAAAAAGACAAAATTGAGAAAGACAGCTTTGAGAAGAATGAAGATCAAGAACGTTGTATATTTGATTAATTGCAATTTCTGTAATTCAAATTATGTAACCAAATTACTTTGAGAAAATCCAGTTACAACTAGTAGTGATCTTTTGTGATTGAGGGATCTCATCAAAAGGACACTGGACTGAAATCTTGGAAGAGTTTGTGGGAGATAAACTCTGGGATTCAGGGAAAGAAGATTAGAATAGAAAAGAATAGTTTAAGATTGATAGGCAAGGAGCTGGAACATCTGTAAACTGATTCTAAGACATTCTAGTGAAAAGGCTAAGATCGGGTTTGATCTTAGGACTGGATGTAGGCCGTCACAAAGCGGCTGAACTAGTATAAATATCTGCGTACATTTTTCTTTCCCTTATCTCTTTTAGATTTCTGCAATTATTGTGTTCTTGATATTGATCGAATGCATGATAAAGATTCTGTGATAGATAGCTTTGCATGACAAATTGTTTTGACATGGCTGCATGAAAATCAATATCCTGAATACAAACTGTTTTGATGCTCTTCTCCATATAATCAATAACTGATATTACTTGATATTCGTTAAAATTGATTATTAGGGACCTTCCGCAATCTTGTGTTTTGTAAATTTACAATTTATAAAACTGCTGCGCATTTTGCTAGAATAGATATACTTTTTGCATATATTTTCATAAAACTGAGGCCTGATTACCATCAGCTGATTAAGGGGCTGCAATTATGGTAGTGTTGATCACTACAATATTATGGGGCCTTCAAGTTTAGGATTTTAACTCGAAACATGGTCTTCAATCAAATAATATTGTTATTTGTCCGTTGATTTAAGCTTTATAGATAACTTCTTTTCAATTATATTCAACACATATATATCAATTCTAGTAACTTTAACAATATAGTTAATCAAAAAATAGATATACAACAAGAAAAATATAATATAATATTATAATTTAAAATAAAATTAATATAATATTAACTACAATTATATTAATATAAAATAATGATTAAAATAAATCTATCACCTAATATCTATTTTTGTTAAAGTGTGAGTAATGGGTATAAGTACGAGCATTAAGGTACCTATATGGTAAGCGTACGGGTATTAAAGTTGATATCCAAGAGGGTACGGTACGGGTATTTTTTTAAATTGCGGGTATGGGGACAAGTACTATAGTACCCTATCCATTGTCATTCATAGGCCAAATACCCTTCTAGTGCACTTCATTTGATAGCTTTTTGTGTAGCATACAACAAGTCGTATTCTGATAACAACATCTGCCAACGAGCAATCCTTCAAGTAAGGGCAAATTTCTCTAAGATATACTTAATTGTGTCCATTTTAGACATCAACCAAGTTGTATGATATAACATGTACTGCCTCAACTGACAAGCAGCTCATGCTAATGCGCAACATGATCATTTAAGTAGTGAATACCTTGTTTTGCAACTGGTGAACTTTTTACTTAAATAATAAACATGCTCTTTTTTACCAGATTCATCATGTTGCCCCAATAGACAATCCATTGACTCGTCAAGTACTGTTAAGTAATAAGTGGTTTCCTAGAAATATGAGACACTAAGATTGGAGGTTTTGACAAGTACCGCTTAATCTTCTCAAAAACGTTTTGACAATTCTCATTTCATTCGTCCTTTTGGTATTTGCGCAACAACTTGAAAATAGTTTTGCATGTTGCAATAAGATGTGATATGAACCTGACAATGTAATTCAATCTACCCAAGAAGCCATAAACTTCTTTTTTTTTGTGTGGAACCAGAATTTCGTGTATTGCTATTACCTTATAAGGGTCTACTTCTATCCCTTTTTGACTAACAATAAACCCCAGTAGCTTGCCTGATCTCACACAAAAAGTGCTTTTAGCAGGATTCTAACGGAGTTTGAACTTCCTTAGTCCATAAAAAAATTTTGAAGTTTAACAACATGGTCTTCTTTGGTATGAGACTTTGCAATCATATTGTCCATGCAAACCTCTATCTCCTTATGCATCATGCCATAAAACAAAGATACCATTGCTCTTTGATAGGTTTCCTAACATTCTTTAATCCAAATGACATCACTTTATAGCAAAAAGTTCCCCATTATGTGATGAGTGTAGTTTTCTCCATATCTTCGGCAATCATATTGAATAGTGCTATCCACTAGGACATCAATATGAGGCAAATGGAAATCACATTTAGGACTGACTTTATTTAAATCTCGATAATCAACGTACATTCAAAATTTTCCATATTTTTTTGGAATTGAGGCAACATTAGCAATCCATTGAGAATATTTTTCCACTGTTAGGAAACCATCATCAAATTACTTCTTGACCACTTCTCTAATTTTAAGTGACATATCGGGCCTCATTCTCCACAATTTTTGTTTAATTGGAGCACATTTAGCCTTGAGCGATAACTTGTGTTCAACTATGTTAATATCTAGCCGAGACGTATCTTGATACGACCATGCAAAGACGTCCAAATAGTCAAATAAAAGTTTAATCAATTTTTCTCGTGCATTTTCTTTCATAGACATACCAATTTTAATTTCTTTCTTATCATATTTAGTCCCCAAATTGATCACCTCATGTTCCATTATTCTTTCTAGTTCTTGGGGAGGCTCACAATCATCTTTGCAATCCTCATCAACATGTTTAATTGAGTGTTCAAAATTATAAGAATGGGTTATAACACTGACATTTTCAACAAATTCATTTTTGACTCAACATTGTTTAAATTAAGAAGAAAAATGAAGAACAAAAATATGAATAAGATTGCCATTTCAAGAAAAAGAAAGGAAAAAAAAAAAGAAATGGTTGGAAAATTGAAAAATCCATTTATTGATAGTAAGTACGAAATTGAAATACATGCACCCTAATTAGTTATCGTTATAGTCTTGGGCAGAGCAAAAAGAGTTAAAATACATAATTACTTTGAAATAAATTAACAAACACGAAAAACTTGATGATCTTCCAATTGTTGAGACTGGTGTTTGGAGGACATGGGTACATTAATTTGAGTGTATCATCATCAACAAAATCCTCTTTTCCAACACCTACGTGGTCATCATATATTATTCCGATGATTTGGTACTCGATTTTCTAAACGAGCCATCCTACTTTCTCTTTTTTCTTTCACAACCTTCTCTTTATCATCTTTGGTAGGTACATATCCCAACCCATACTTATCTTTCTTTTCTGGTATTTCTATCAATTTCCCGAATTTAACAAAAACACTTGCTTCCAATATGGATTTGGTAGACTTCAATGATGTGGTAGATAATTTTGGTTACTTTAAGTGAGATCTTTCACCCTTGAAGACAACATTGACGATTTATAATGCTTGAAAGGAAGTCTATTGTTTCCTTTGTGTCTTCAATGGGTTGGTGCTTCGACAATTATTGGATTTGGCCAGTTTGGAGTTGGCGTAAGATTTTCTACAGAGGATTTCCAATGATTTTGGAGAATATATATTATTTTCCCAGCAGAACTCTATGGTCAACATATGATCATTTTTTGCACATTGGACTATCTCATTCTTAATGACATTGACTGAGGTATCCCCGTGGCCCGGAAAGAGATTACTCCCTACTTTGGGACTGTTTTCCTTGAAGGTAAGCCATTTTGCATTAATCAGTTCTTGCACTTTAGATTTTAGGGCTTGACAATCTTCGACGAAATGCCTTTCGACTCTTACATGGTATTCACATTTTGAGTTTGGATTGTACCATTTTGGGAATGGTAGTTCCAAAGGTTTCATTGGTCTCAAGACTACCATTGAATATGGAGTAGGTGAGGCAACAATTGGTTGTATGTCATGAGAATCGAGTGAAAACGGGTTATCTTCTTTTCTCGATTAACTAGTGGTTTATATTGATTCGAGTTTGGATTTTGGTTTCATTGGTTTTGTTGGGAAAACGTGACATGTGGTGGTTGATAATAAGGTGGCCTTGAAGGGTGATATTAGGGGGTAGGGAGCTTGTGAGGCCACAACCACATATGGATAGGAAATGTAGGGAATTTGGGGTATCGGTGGCTAAAAACTTAGGGGTCGATAAGAATTCATTGATGGATGATAGAAGGCCCTTGTGTTTACCATTACAACATTAACATCCCCTTCTTTCTTCTTTGTGAATCCCTTCTAGAGTTTTTTCACACCACTTGTTCCACATACAATCTTACCACTCCTTATTTCACTTTATATTCTTTCTCCTATCATGACCATGTCAAAAAAATTTGATGACATACTCTCAATTATCTTATCATAAAAGGGCAACTAGAGAGTATCCATAAACATATTAACCTGTTCTCTTTCAGATAAATGAGGATCTATTTGCAATGTCATTTCTCTCTACTATTGAGCATATTCTTTGAATGTTTCATTGTTCTTTTTCAATGAATTTTGTGTAATTGCATCATGTCAGAGGTCATGTCAATATTGTACCTATATTGTTTTAAGTAGGGATGACAACATAACCCACACCTGCGGATACCCACACGATCCCGCTTGATTTGTACGTGGCAAACCCGCTTTGATTAGGTGTGTATGTGGATACAGATTTTCCCTGAAATTAAAATTCAGGGACATGGACGGGTTCGTGGGTTGTGATATTCACCCCGCACCCGAACCCACTCCGCAAGTAATATTATAGTAATTTTTAAATTTTATATACATATACATATTGAATATACTTAGTATTTTTTTTAAATATTAAAAATTATAATTTTATCTCTGTAGAAAATATTTTTCAATTTTATTATTGTCTAATAGTAATTATTTTATTATATTAATTATAATTGATATGATTTTTAAATTTATTATTTTTTATATATGAATGGGTGTGGATGTGGTCGGGGAAACTCGAACCCCGTTGCGGACGAAGATGAATGCCTAAATTTCACACCTGCTATGAAATATAGGCGGGTGCAATTTTCCCCGATTAGTCGGGTGCGGGGGTGGAAGAGGCAAAACCTTACCTTACCCCACCCCGTTGTCATGTCTAGTTTCAAGAAGGCATCAGTCAAGTCTTTTCATGAACGGATTTGATTTTGCTTGAGATGCATATACCAACTTAATGATACCCCACTTAAACATTCTTGAAACATAATGAATGCGGAATTTTTCATTATGAGCATGAGAAGTCATTCCTCTACAATACATGGTTAGCTGATTTTTAAGACATGTGGCTAATTTGTATTTTTCAAACTCAGGTACCTTGAATTTTGAAGAGATCGCCACATTGGGAACCAAATACATGTCAAAAGTTTCGAGGCCATAAACATTATTTCCCTTAGTTTCTATGATTGGTTATTCTAAAACATGTAATTTTTATTTTGATTGTGTATCATCATCGATAAATTGAGGTTGTTGCCAATTTCCATTACCATCAAAATGGGGTGCACTAAATGAAATATTTTATAAAGGTAAAGTGTTTTGGGGTGGCACGTAGCTCATAAGAGATGAGATATGTATAAAAACATAAACGTAACTAGACTACATAGTTAAACAAAAAAGTTGAACTTAGAGCCCAACTTATTTTAGTATAACAAAAGAAAAAGATATTTATAAAAGCATAAACCTAATTTTAGAGAAAAAAAAAAGAAATAAATGAGAAAAAAAAAAGAAGGAAAAAAGGATGTGCTGGCAACAAAGATAAAAAAAAAGATAGAGAACAAATAAAGAAGAAAGAGAAGAAGAAAATGAATGGAAGAAAGAAGAAAGTTAGCCGTGTGGCGGTGACCGGTCGTCATTTTGACGAAAATTACCGTTTAAGTCTCATATTATTTCTTTAATTTGCTTGTTTGTTTACCTTTTAATTGATTGTTACTTTGTTTTTCTAGGATATTTTCATTTTTAATTCATTTGTTTTGAGTTTACGATTTCTAATATTGAATATTGAAGAGAAATAAATAAACATAATAAGATTATTAACATGATTTTTTTTTGTAAATACTGTAATAATAAAAAGAAATTATATATATATATATATATATATATATATATATATATAATATTATGTCTTATATTTTGTATTATCTTATTCTGATATGTTGTTTCTTTTCTACGTCTTACACTTTCTATTTTTTATGTTTCTTATCTTCAATAGTAAAAAAAAAAAGAACCTTAATTCGTTGGTGTTTTTTGTTCTCAATTTATAGATCAAAATGATGAATGTGTTTATGAGATAAATTTGAATTCTAAATTTTTTATTGTTTTCTAATAAAAATTAAACAATTTCATATAATTAAAAAAAAATAAATGACTGATATTTTTTATTGAGTCTTTAAATGGTGAAGATAATACTCTAATTAGATGAAAAACAAAAAATAAATAAATAAAGGAGAAGGAATGGTGACACATATGTAGCAAAGAGGAGACGTGAGACGTGAAAGGAAATGAGAAAACGTGAAAAATGAGGAATTCAGAAAGAAAAAGTTAAATATTTTTTATTTAATTTTTTAGTTTTTTATTTTATTTTTTGTGTTAAATATAATGTAACAAAAATTTATATAAACTAAAAATCTGACTAGATTTATAAAATAATAATTTTTAAACATAATGATAACAAATATAAAATATTTATTAATTATATTATTATCTATTTTTTAAAATTATTTTTAATTAATCAAACTAAATTGAAATACTATACTCAATGAAGTAAATTTCTAGTTAAAAGTAGGCCAAAATATTTTAGGAAATATTCTAGGAGTTAAGTACCGTGTGATATGTATATCTTTTTGTTTAACCTATATATGATTACAATTAGTATTTTTGTTCTTGTAATATAATTAATCAGTTACATTTTATTTCCTTTTTCTTGTATTATATTTTCTTGTCCTAAAATGGAAATGTTAATCAACACTTTTTATTTGTAGACATTATTATTAAATAATGTTAGAAGTTTATAAATTAATTAATATATATTATTTTAATTAGAATCACTATATAGAAATTCAGAATAATCTCACACTGATTATGATCGACCTTAATTCATTCAGTCTTAAATAATCAATTTTTCTATGATTTATTTATCTTTTATTGAACTTTATCATGGTTTTCAACAACTTAAGTTCAATGATTAAGTTCACGTAGAATCTAGAAGCTGCATGTTGAGGAAGCTTCAATGTGTGAACTCGGCAAGCGATCAGTCTTTGAGGATAAGACATGTGGTTGAATATTGTTGGCGGCTTCTATTCTGCTTAGAGTTACTTCCGTTTGGGTGAGTAGAAACATATATAGAATCCTTTTTTTTTTTTTTTATAAATTATTCCTCCTCTCCTACAACAATTCTTTATATAAAAAATTGTTCTAAACTAAATTATTATTTCAATATACTGTTTAAATAATATTATTTTAATAATTTTTAATATGGTATTTTTTAATATAGGTTTATATTTTTTTAATATTTAATTAAAATAATATTTTTATTTATATAATTGTTTAATACATATTAAATGATTAAAGTGTTCAATTATTATGAAACCGATGAATTACTAGTTTACTACTTGTAGTAGTATATATAATATACTACTAATAATCTATAATTAATGTAAGAGTATAACTCTAAGCGTATACTTTGACTTCCATACTTCCAGAACCAGAACTAGTATCATTGTGACAAGGCTGTTTTTTTTGTTTTATTCCACATTCCAATATCCCAGTTCGCTTCTAATGCCTTCTAGAAACAAAAATAAATAAAAATACATAGTTCCTCTAGTTACTTTCTCCTAGAGATAGATCTAGAAATTTCACGAGGGTTCGAATTTTTGTTATAGTCCATATGTGACTAACTTATGTCGAAAAATTTCAAACTAAATATATTATTTAAGAGATTCATAGTTTTATTCGAATTGGTATGATGTTGATTTTTATAATTTATTTTAATATTAAATAATTATTAAAGCATATAATTTGAAAATTAAAACTAATAAAGGACAAATCTTATATTTGCGGTTTTTTCTTATTAATCCTTAAAATTCAAATCAACATTTATAAAATTCAATAATAACAAAATCAAATATATAATTAAAAGCACTAATTTTATTTTATTTATAAATAAACATTATTTGCACTATTATTTACTAAATGTTAATTTATTACTCCAATAAGCACTACAATTTAACTTTAATATATTAAATTAAAATAAATCAAATAATTAAATAAACAAAATTGGTGTGTGCTTTTTTCTTTTCCAATTCAAGTATTTATTTATGCCTTATGGCATTTGATGAAGAGGGGGGAAGGGCATCATAGATGCCCTGCCTTGGGTCCGTCCATGCTTCCTCTCATAATTTGGGTTTTTAAATTTTTTATTTCTTTTACTTTTTTTTTCACGGTAAATGTTCGTTTCTTTTCAAAAAATCAAATATGATTATAAATATTTAACAATAAAACGACAATCAAATATTATTAAGGATGAAACTTGGGTATAGAGAGACATTTTATTTTTAACAATAATTTCATTTATCTTTTATATTTTGTTTATATGAAAAATATAAATAAGAATGTGTATAAGAGCAAAATTTGATATTTTGTAAAATTAAATTTTTAAATGACCAACGTTTAAAATTTTAAGACCAAAATAGTATACACTAAATTTATAATAATTAATAAATGATAAAATCATTTAATAAAATGTTTTAGCTAACATTTTAATAACATATAATCTCATTTATTTTTATACTCTTTTTAAAATCAAAAATGAAAATAAAATTATATGATATTAGTTATAAAATGTATAAACTAAATTTTTAACAATCATAAATGAGATTATCTATTATTATTGATAGTTGCGAAAAATTCATTAAAAAAAATATAGTTGCACAAAATAATAACAAATACTCTCATTATCCTTGAAAAAATAATAAGTTGCAATTGAATACATTGTTAAAGGACGAGGCCCTACTTCACATGTGTTGTTGCGCGCATATACAATTATAAATCTCTTGCACTAAGAATTTGATTTTAGATTGTCAGACTAAATGGAATTCAACTTATAAGATGCTTGATGTTTTCATTTTGAATGAAGATATATTTAGTCGATTAAGACAACCTAAATCTCAATACACTTGTTTGCCTACAAGTTGGCAGTGGAAATTTGCAAAAGATATTTGTGGACAATTGACATTGTTCAATTCTATCACAAGTGTTTTCTGGCACTAAATATTCAACTTTCCATCAATATTTTCCTAAAATTTGTATGATCAAAATTGCAATAAATGAGTACATTAAATCCTTTAATTCATTGATAGAAAAATGGCAGATAATATATTGGGAAAGTTTGAAAATATTGGAATGTGTTTCATGAAGTAATGGTTTTAGTAGTGATTCTCAAATTTGGATGTCAACTTTAGTAATGTTGAGGATGATAGTTTAGAAGACTATGATTTGTATGTTAGGAAGCAAAAAAAGAGCTAGAACTTCATTTGTGAAAACAGAGTTGGATATTTATTTAGAGGAGGAAGTTTTGCCAAAAAGTTCTGATTTTTATATTTTGTTGTCACGTTATATGTTAATATATTTAAATTTTATTTTTTAATATAGGTGAATTGTTGATAAGTGGTGTTACTTCACTTTCCAATATCCGCCTTGAAGATGAAGATGTTCGTTAGATTAAATACTACTATTTGATCAAATTATTGATTTTTTATGTTATGAATAAAAAAATTCTAATTTTTGAAACGGGGTGGAGGTGGGGTGGGGAAACCCATCCTCGTTGGGTGTGAAGGTGGATGTTGAAAAGTCACCCCCGACGGGTGCGGGGGAGGTATCGGAGTTGCGGATGCGGAGTTAGTAATGTTTAAAACCGTCCCTGCTCTGCCCCACCCCCTTCTCTTCCCTAAAGAAAACATTTTGCATAGTTGTTGTAAAATCTAGTTTTGAGATGAGACAATAGATAAAAGAACTCTAACTATTGTTAATTTTGCAATAGGAGAATTAGTATAAAAAGATATAAACCTTCGATTCGAGTGAAAAGTCTAAACCTTCAATTTGAGTAAATCTTTCTGCTATAAGACGAGCTTTATAACTTTGTATTGTTCTATCATAATTAAACTTTATATTATAAATCCATTTACACTCAATGTGCTTCTTACCTTGAGAAAAATCAATGATCACCCAAGTCTAATTTTTATCTGAAGTTGCCAATTTATTATTCATGACTTGGATCCAATTGTTGAAACTTGTTGATAATTAGTGGGTTCACTGAAACTAGATATGGATGCATTGAAATTCTTACGAGATGATGAAATGTCATTGTAAGATAATACATAAGAGATTGAATATTGTATAGTAAGTGGAACACATTAATTTCTTAAAACAATATTCAAGTAATAAACATTCAAATAAGAGTGAGGATATTAGGCCTATTAGATTTCCTAATGGCTTGGTTTTCAAGTTGAAAGTTATCATAAGTAGAAGAATGAGAGGTAGTAAGGTTAAAATTGTATGTAATGACATCAAATTCATTAGACATAACTAAATTAGATTAATTGTTATGAGTATCAAAATTATCATGATAAGGCATATTGTTAAGAGTATGAGAAACAATTGCATTAGATTGAGATTAATCAATGAAACTAAAAGAATTATTTGTAATAGATACCTTAGAATTAAAGACATTGGTATCATTGGAAGTTTGTTCTATGAAAAGGAAAGACATTTTCATAAAAAAAACATGTCTAGAAATGAAAATATTTTTATTATATGTAAATCAAATAATAGATAAGCAAGCAAAAAACTTTATGTCAAGAAAAAAAACTTTATGTCAAGAAATGTTATTGGCTTATGGTATAATTTTTCAAAAGGTGAAATTATTTTGAATGTTATTAGGCAATCGATTAGTGAGAAATACATGAGACAAAACATAAGACCAAAAATATTTAGGCAATTTAGCAAGAAACAATAAAGTCCTAGTGACATTTAAAAGATGTCTATGTTTTTGTTCAATAGTAGAATTTTGTTGTGGAGTTTCTACACATGAAGTTTGATGTATAATTCCTAAACCGAAATAAAAGGAAGTCATTACAAATTCAGCCCCATTATCAAACCTAATTATTTTGATCTTAACAGAAAGTTGGATGGAAACCATGTTTATAAAATCATTAATGCATGTTCTAGCTTCAGATTTTTGTTTTAATAAATGAATTCACGTTTGTCGAGAGTAATCATCTATAATTGTAAGAAAGCAATGATGCCCATGCAAGGAAGGAACACCTATATGTCCCCAAATGTCTATGTGTAATATTTCAAAAATATGAGAAGTAGTAATAAGACTAAAGGTAATACATATTGCTTAGCATAGTGACAACTATCACAAATATGATTTTTATTTATAGAAATGTAAGGAAAGTTCTTACAAAGGTGTTGTAAAACAATGCATGATGGATGTCCTAACCTAAAATACCAAACATAAAAATGTCATTGTTGATACAAGTATTGGTCATATAAGGTAAAACAGCAAAAGTAATACAAGAATTACTAACATTAGAAAAGTTACCTGATTTGGAGGATCATAATAGTTACCTGATCTAGAAATACTAGAAACAACATATTGAGTTGTATCATTAGAGTTTTTTTTTTTGGATTCATTCTTGAATGTTTGAAAAAGAGTAATCACATAATTGTAATCATCTTTAGAAATATGTATAGAATCACCAGTTTGATAATTTGAGTGAGAATTTGTACTTTTGTTAATTACTAATAGATATCATGTTAGTGTTGTTGGACTAGTTTTTGAAGGTATATCCAGGGGAAAACCATGTTTAAAATAATAGTTTTCGATGGTACGATATTTTTTCTTGCAACGGGTACAAATCATAATGTTTCAAGTACATTTACCATGACACTTACCTGGATTATAGTTTCCTTTCCCTTGACCAAAACTGGTAGAACTAATAGCACATATGGTGGAATTATTATGAGTGAAAATAAGTGTTATATCTTGTTGAATTACGAGAAAATAAACCATGGTAATTGAAGGCAAACGGTCTATAAGAAGGATATGACTTCTAACGTATTGGTAAGAATCATTTAGACCTTTCAAAAAATAGATTACATATTTATTATGTTTCTAAATGCGAACAATAGAACTAAGTTTGCAAGAACAGTGGGTTGAACATGTACAAGAAGATAAAGGTCTTAGATCATCTAAGTCATTCCAAATGATCTTCATATTCATAAAATAGGTAGAAAAAGATATTTCCCCTATTTAATGAAATATAAATCACAAAACAAATAAGAGAATTAAAAATATTTATCTTTCGTAAATCTTTATTGAAGATCGTTCCATACATCAAACGCACTATCAATATAAATAATACTTTGGGAGATGTGTGGAGAAAGAGTATCAGTTATCCAAGAAACCACCATGTTATTACAATGTTCTCATAGATCAAAGTCTTTATCGGTGGAATGTAGGAGCTTTCTGTTGGTGAAAGAAAGTTTGTTTTTGGAGGAGAGAACATGTTTCATGGAGCAACTCCAATTTTAATAGTTGTGGTCGTTTAGGGTGGAATGACAAGAACTACACTGGGATTCTCACTGAGGTGTAGATAATAAGAATTTCGATGGTTTAGAGTTGAATCTTGAATGACCGGTGATGTTGGTAGTGTTGAAGACGATGATGAATCTTCGTGACGAAGAAACGATAAATGAGATATGAGTAGAATAAATTTAGTTTTGGTATTAATACCTTATTAATGAATAAACCTCGTTATATTTTTTTACTAGTCACATAATACAAGTTGAATTTATATAATAATAAACCATAGCATAATAGCTACAATAAAGAGAATTGAAAAATAACTCTATAAAAAGAGTTAATTAATCATAATAATCCAATTATTTATCTAATACAATTCACCCAATTAAAAAAAATTGAAACTAAAAGACAAGAACATAATATATATATATATAAAAAAGTTAATTATTTGCTTAAAAAAATAGGCACAAGTTAATATAATGATTTTTTTGCGACAAAAGTTACAAGTCAATACTCCTCCATCCCATATTAAGTGGCACATGAAATTAAGAGATCTATCGAGTTGAATAGAGTTCGACTTAATAACAACTCACTAAGCCAACAAGTGGGTCACCTTATTCCCATGCCTTCTAACAAAAACAACCCTACAGTTAGGGAAAAAGTGGAGATTTCTAGAACTAAAAGCAACACTAATTCCCCGATACACATTAGGGAAATAACCAAAGTTTAAAGGCTTCACAAACGTCTCACAATCACACTAGAACAATGTGTTACAGAGAGACTGAGTAATAGCAAAATCAACAACGAGATTGAGACACATTTGCTTCCGCCAAGGTAGTAGCATCAAAACATTAGTCCATCTTTTGTTAGTTTCATGTCACATATAGCTTTGAGAAAATTCGTAAGGAGAAGGATCCACTTAGCCTTTTGAGAGGGATGAGATAAATGATTTTTCCTTCAATACGAAATGGGGTTTGTTGAATGTACGTAGTTGATAGATTGCTGAGCAAAGTGACAATTGCTCTAAGTTGTTCAAAGGAGACGAGAATAGGCTTGCTGAAAATCGAACAGAGTCTTTTAAAGTTTTCTCAATAGTAGGGAAATGTGAGTGTCTTGGCCATTACCATTCTTCCAATAACAACCTCTTTTAAGGATCCATATATCTAGCGTGCATGATTCTCCTCCAAGTGAAACTCGAGTTATGGCCAAGGAAGCATTGAAAATATAGGATGGTATTAAGCTTTCAAAATGATATCTATCAGTGAATTAAGATTATTTTTACACCTTGAGCCCCACTAAGCTATTAAAGCTTCATTGAATGCTCTAAAAGTGCATAAACCCTGTCCTATGGATTTTTTCTCTTAAAGTCCTTGTTGGTCCACCAAAAATTATTGATGATGCTCATCATTTCATCTCAAAAGCCCTTACGGAGAAGAATGTGTATCATGATGTAGGTATATAGAAGTGGAATGGGATACAACTTTATTATTATTATTATTATTATTAATGATTTAATATTAATAATATTTTTAATAAATTAAAAAAAATAAACAGTACTATTGATATGCTTAGTGACCTTGACTTCCAATGAAAAACTCACGTTCTGTTTAAGTTTGCACGCTGCACTTCCGATAGGTAGGAAACAAATTTTATGTTGCTAATTCGGAAACCATAATACTCTTGCACCCAATAAAAATAGTCTGCCTTGTCATTCACACAGAGAGATCTAGAGTTAGAAATTAAATTAATTTTTGGAGAACGACGATTATATTAATCAAAGAATGACTGATTAGTTTTAATTTAATTGACAAAACAAATGAGTTGCCACACTCTTTACCTTCTATGAAACATTTATTAAATTTTAAAAGAGAAAAAAAGTTAAGTATTTTAAAGAGTAATTATTACAAAAATATATTTTGTTATAAACCTAACTCTATGATAATCACGATTTTATGAAATAAAATGTTATATTATGAAATTGATTATTTTTATTACTTTATTTGTTGAATTATTGTCATTTTTATGATAGTTTGAATATAAATTATTTAAAAAGTTAGTTTTATTATGTGTTTATGAATGATTGTTGTTATTGTAATATTTATGTGAGTTGAATATAATATTTATGTCTAAAATTGTGTGCTTTATTCAATGTATTTAATATTTCATTAAAATATTTTTCAAACACAGAGACCATTGAAAATATCAATTGCTTAAAATTTTAATTTATTTTGAAAAAAGTAATTTCCTTAAATTATTGTAAATATTTCATAATATTATTTCTTTTATATAATTAAATATTTATTATTAATACCTTATTATCATATCTAAATATAAAATATTTTTGTCATTATTAAATTCACACGTTACACTTAGGAACTTAGAAAAGTTATTGACAATCCTTACTGGAAGCCAACGTTGAACACTAACTTTCTTATCTTTCTAAACATCATCTATGATTTATCTTAATTGATCAGCTAACTTGATACCTCTTAGTACTTAGGGTAGACTTATTTCAGCTCTTTTGCCTCCTTTGGATTAACTGTAAAATAATAATATCATAAACAGAAAGATAAGTGTGAATTCTCAGAAAGCATAATTAGAAACTTTATTTCCATGTATCAAATTATTTTGCTGAGCTCGAATCAATAACCCATAATTTAAAGGACCTCAACACATTTACTAAGACGTATAAATTAATTAATTAGGTAGAGGTAGGAATTAACAACTTTTTGAAAAAATGATTTAAAAACATGCAAATTGCAAACCAACGGCCGACGTCATAGCATTAGTGGATTTGTATATGTGTATTAACTATGTGCTTTTTTTGTTTTTGACATTGCTTTCGTCTTCTTTTGACGAGCAAAGTCCAAATAACATTTTCGTTCTCTCTCTCTTTTCTAGAAGAAAAGTAGAGTTACATTAGAATTAAATTAATAGTATATTCCATTTCCTATTTATTCATTCATATAAATACAACACAATAACCACTACCACATCACCAACAAAATATTCAATATTTCTAATTCATATTCTCTCTCATCATTCCAACTTTAAGTTTTTCAACAACAACTACCATTATGCCACAGCTGGATTTTGAAACGCTAGTTTCCGCGCTCTCCGGTGTTTCCACCGACCGGAAAGTAGCATGCGAACCAACGGAAGAATCGGAGGTTCATCATCGTCCCGACTCGCCGCCGGAATCATTTTGGCTCTCCAACGACGCGGAGTACGACTGGTGGGACAGAAACGCAATCTACGAACGAAACGAATCAACCAAAGGAAGCTCAATTTCCACAAACCTAAACCCTAATTCAGCTTCCAATTCTCAACGATTCTCTAAGAACGTGAAGAAGTCCAAAGCCACAATGATCGGTTTGCCAAAATCACAGAAAACTTCGTTTGCTGAAGCAAAGTGCTGCCGCCGCAATCATCGGCAGGGAAACGCTAGGTTGTTTCCGAAACGGAGTGCGTCGATCGGAGGAAAATCCGATTGCGGCGTGATCGAACCTTCGTCTCCTAAGGTTTCTTGCATAGGTAGAGTGAGGTCGAAGCGTGACCGGAATCGTAGGTTGAGAACTCGTCAGAGATCGATCTCCTCCACAACCTCCGGCTTCTCCGCCCCCGTCGTTAGACAAAAATCTATCCGTAGTCAAAGAAAGAAAACCGGTTTCTTTGAAAGCGTTCGCGCGATTTTCCGGAGCCACCGGAGAGGAAAATCGGTTCAAAACACCGAACTTCCACGGGATTCTTCGTCGACGAAGAAGAGTAGTGGGAGAAAAGAGCGAGGTGAAAGTACGGCGAGTCGAAGCGAATCGGTTTACAGTGAACCGGTCGGTTTGGGTTCAATGAACCGGTTCGTCTCTGGGAGGCGGTCCGAGTCATGGGGAGTAGGTGAATCTGAAATCAAATAATGCCAATAGGATTTGTTTTCATGCCGTGTGAATCCAGTTGATGACACGTGTGGGGCCCGAATTTTGAATAGTTGTTAGAAGGTTGATGACGTGGCGCGTAGAATAACTGTTTTGTAACTACTGTATCTCACTACTCTACTATATTGCTTGTGTTGGGTAGATAAATGTAGTAGTCTTTTGAAGCGTGTTTGAATTTCCTATTTTTGGTTTTGAACTTATCTGTTGTAACTTGTAGGTTTGTTAGTAGTGACGACATCGCTTTTGTAAATATGGTAAAACTTTTATTTGGTGAATTTAATATGTGACACAGTTTTCAATATCAAATTAATGGTTAATAATTTTTAGTCTATAAACTGAAGTATTTAGTTAATAATTGCATATTCATTTAAAGACATAATTATTGAAATCTCTTTTATTTTTACAAATTTTTGGTATGTGATCAATTCTTCTAGAAATGAAAATCAATTACGTCGAATTATTCTTTTGTAATATTCATATCTTAATTTGGGTAATTTGGCTTTTTAGCTCTTTTCTTTATTCGAGGATTTTTTATCAAACGTACCATACATTATGCATGATTGAGACTCATTGCAATGATGCATTGTCCAACAAGGACTTAAATTTTGATTTGAGCATTTGTGGATGATGATTGATTTTCTAAACTATTCAAAGGAGATCTTTGTTGAACTTCTAGTTCACACTAGTTTGATCATTGATCAAAATGACATAATAATATATTTCAATTATCATTTTCAGTTGTTTGTCATCTCCTCCTATCATAGGGTGTACTACTTCATCAAATGATAATCAACAAACTCCTTTGTAAACAATTCTCTAATTTATTAGTTTAATATAATCTATATTTATAAATGAAGATTTCATATCTAATATGTATTCTCAATATTCTTTTACGACTCATCTTAGTTCATTATATTGTAGCAATTGGAATATACACAACACATCCATAAAAAATCTCTTAGATGGAGAATATTAGGTTATCAACCCAAAATTGATTGTAAATCAAGGAGAGAACTTAGATATAGTAACTTGTTGACTTGATGCGAATCAATGTCTCAGCATACATGATTTCGTGTTCCCAAAGTAGAATTTAGAAGGTATGATCTAAAAAATATTGATCATACAATTAATTTTAGACATCCAATTAATGTATCTTCAAGTCCATTTTTGTATATGAGCATACGTTATATGATGTTCATTAGCAAATCCAAAGAACATTCAATATCTTCCAATTTTATTTTTTCAATGAAAGTAGACTTTTAGTCAAGTTAGTTGACATAATGATCAAATGAATTTCTGGTTGTGAGTTGAGAACAAACATACAAGTCACCATTTAGTTTATATATGAATATCCACAATCGACAATATATTGATTCACAAATATCACCTTATACACGTTCTAGAAGTGTGAGAGACTCATTCCCACGAATTGCTAACTTATCTTGGGAACTAGTAATATACAAAAATTATTTAATTGAAAAATCTTATAGTTCTTCAATATATGTTCACATATATTTGTACCTCTTATTTTTCACATCATAATAAATTTTGGGATGGCAAAATTTGTCTTACCAACGACAACTTTACTTTTATATGTGTTTCAAATTGTTCCCATCAATTTGAATCAATAATGTACAACTCACTTATAGGAATAAAGTTCAATTGATCATGTGACTTTTCATCCTTTTTCATTAATAATTACTCTTTTATTTAATAACAAATGTGACTAACATTTTAAATATTTTAAAAATATTTTATCAATTTTGCTACTTCAGGAACGTATCTAGTGGCTATATATATTTTCTTCTTATTATCCTTTTTTTATAAATAAAAATCAAGATCAAATAGATTTTATAGATTTTAATCGTGTTCTAAATATGTAGTTCTTCGGGAACTCAAATAAATCTTTTGCATTTGACAAATCTTTTGCTACTTCAAGATCATATTGAAGAAACATAAATAATTTCCTCTTAATTTTCTTTGCTACAAATGACACTAAGATGAAATAGATTTTATATATTTCAATCAAGGGTATAAAAGTATATTTCTTCAAGGACCCAATCACTGAACGATATTCAAGAAAATCATATTTTGAGCAATCCAACATGGATGCCTTAATATTAAAATTTTAGTTCTTCAACGACTATATCACAAATTATTTTTATAGGCGGTTATCAAGAAAATCATTCTTTGAACAATTATACATGGACGTTTCAAATATTTAGTTCTTCATAAACTATATCACAAACTATCATTGCAATCCTTCATAGATGTTTGATTATTAAATGTTTAGTTCTTCAGGAACTATATAAAAATCTTACTTGGAACCTTATCAGTGGATCATGTATGCATTGATGAGAATTTAGCAAATCCTTTGACGAAAGGATTAGCTACAGAGAAATTCATAAATACATCCAAAAGGATGAGACTAATGCCTATAGAGTCACTCATGATGGTAATCCGACCTAAGAGAATGGAGATCCCAAGAAATAGGTTCAATGGGTAATAACGAGTCGTGGAGTGATATGAGATGAACATGCTATTATAATTAAGAGAAACATGATTCTAGAAGTGATGATAGGATGAGGTAATAGAAACTCTTAATGAGATCTATACTCTATGTGGAGGGAGTACCTAGCTACATGAGTACACTTGATTGACTCACCTATGTGAATGTGGAAGTGGGGTCGCTTCCTATGGAATTTTGAGGTAGAATTCCTAGAGCGTTCACTATATTGGGATACACGTGCAAGACCATTAATGCACGAGTTTTTGAGAATACACCCTATGAAAAGGTTGTATGTGGATTTGATGTCAGATATAGAGTTCAAGACGACGAGTCACTCTTGTTGAATCTGAATCTTACTTACTATGCGAAGGTTCAAGTCAAGAGACACATTTGTTTATGCACAATCTTATAGAAGCATTTGATACTATTTCAGAAACATTACATTTTTTAATTTAAGTGGCGGATTGTTGGAAAATAAGTATGTAATAGTGTGAATTTAAAAATGTGTTGAAGTCACACATTGGAAAGAAATATTTTTTTGTAAACTTAAGTGGAAAGAAACTTGTTTTAGAATTCATGTCCCACATTGGAAAGAATTTTTTTTGAAATTCCACATTAGAAAAGTATCATATTTTGAGTAGTTTCAAAACTATACTAAAGTCCCACATTGATTAGAAAATAAATGTGAGTTTACATCCATCACTATATTAAAGAGCTTCAAACTATTGTGAAAAGCACACCAAAGTTAGATTTTTTCTCAACTTTCTCTTTTCTCCCTCTTATATTCTGCTCGCCTAATTTTTGAGCCACGTCTTCCCTTTCTTTCTGTCCCTTCGGTTTTAGAACAGTTATTATACCGCAATTCCTTCAGTTTTTAGAGCGGTTATTATGCCGCAATCCCTTTCGATTTTTAGAGCGGTCATTATGTCGCAGTCCCTTTCGGTTTTTAGAGTGGTTGTTATGCCGCAGTCCCTTCGGTTTTTAGAGCGGTCGTTATGCCGTAGTTATGAGTGGTCCTAGTACCATTTTGAGAATGATTTTAATCATCGTAGAGAGTGAATTTAACCGTCATATTAAGAGTGGCTTTAAGCGCCATATTGAGGGTGTAATTCTAGACCGATTTTCTACAGTGCAGTGGAACTCCGATACAGTGAATTTGGGCTATTTTATTTTGGGGACTTCGTGGTTGATAATCTGTCTTGCACAATTTGTGCAGTGCCGTAAAACGTCTTAAAGAGAGTGACCTAGTCCGCGACTCAACCCAGTAATATCTTCGGTGGCATATATTGTGATTTTTAAATAGTTTTTTGAAACTCAAAATCCAACAGAAGTAGAGGAGACTATAAAATGGAGATGAGAAAAGTGTTGACGAAAAGGTTTAAAGCGTTAGGGCATAGGAATATAAAACGCTAAGTACACATGATTCTTATATTGAGTAAATATGTTTTAAATCGGTCGTCAATATATAACCATATTAATGTTAAACAAATTTTAAATTTTACAAAATTGTCACGCCGCCTCATCTTATTAAATTGTTTACTCAATTAACCGAGTTAAAATATAAGTTTTAAATATTTACAAAATTGTCATTCTCTCATTTTATTAAGTCGGTTACCCATTTAACCGAGTTAAACATAGAACAAGAAACATACGTTAACTCGTTTATTCAATAAATCGACTTAAATATACATCTGCGTCATTTTTTTAAGTCTGGTGTCATATAAACGACTTAAGTATCTATATTAAAAATTTAATTTTCTATTAGTGATATATATATATATATATATATATATATATATATATATTTACATACAATACAAAATTGTCAATTAAGACATATATTTTATTACCACTAGAAATATTTATGCTACCAAATCTAAATATACACAAATGAAATAAAATAAAAAATTAATCTTAATTTTATTATAATTAGTAATATTTACGGTTAATTTCTTACAACATAATAATTATTTTATATATTTTATTTTATTTTTATTCAAATAAATTTGGATTTAGTTAAACAATTAATTTTTTTACTTTGTTTCTTTTAATATCTCTAAATTAAATAAATATATTTATATTATTCAAATATAGTCTAAGATAATTTAAATACTTTAATTTTTTATTTTTATGATTTAATATTAAAAAAATTTGAATATTTTTTTAATTATATTAAAATGATATTATATTTTATGATTTATTAATTTAATTTAATTTAAATACAAATGACGAGTACGGATATTAGTATTTAAATAACCATATGATTATAGGGATTAAGATTGATATCCATTTACATCGGAGATTCTTTTTTGTGGGTACAAGAACACTTACTATACTACCATACTTAAATCTTTATCCATTATCATAGCTACATTTAATAATTTTTTATTTCTTTAATAAGTGTTATTAAAATTTATTAGTTTGACCTTTAATAAATCTACTATTCCAAGGTAGACAACATGAGGACGTTGACAACAACAATGTCAACAATATTATTAAAGGAAGAAAAATAAAAGCTTACAATAAATGCATTTTGAAAAGGCCAAAAAACAGAGTAGTGCTTTGACCTCCCCATTCCTATAGAAGTAATGTTTTTCTATACATCCTTACATTAGAGAATTCTCCATTTTTTTATGCCTATAATATGTGTTAATGATACAATTTGGTGCATGGTGTTTGAGTTCCCTGCCTCTATTTGTGGTAAGAGTACTTTTCAATTTTGCGACCATTCAATTGCTGAGGTGGCCTTGCGTTTTGCTGAAATTCTGCACCCAATGGTGCCCTTAGTAACTCAAGTTGTTTCTTCGAGAGTGTCCTCACCTATATAATTAAGTATACAAACAAACTTACAAAAGAGAATTTTAAAACGAAATTTAATATAAAATATTTAAACTCTGTAATAGTATTTTTATAAAATTTATTAAAAAGAATTATCAAAAGTTATTGATTTTAAAAATTTATCAAAAATTAATTTTTAAATAATTTAGAACATAAAACTATTTATTAAACTAATATAATCGATTTCTTAAAATATTTATTTTTCGACTGACAATAAAATTAATTAATTTAATATTTATTATAGATATTAATTTTAAATAAAATTTTATTAGTTTTGAAGAGAGTATTAAGTTAGTACCTTTCCAATTATGTTCCAAATGACACCTTCTGTGCATGGAGGAGTGGTGAGAGAGCCAACATATCTATAATACCTATGAATTCTTTTATTTATTTCCTCTACATCAAAGGTGCCAAGATCTATCTTCGCATTTTTATTTCCTGCACGGTTCTCCTTCTCTAGTTCAATTAATTCATCTTCAATCTGCATTAATAAATGCAATTACCAGTTGAAATACAGAAAAATGTAATTGATACGACCATAATTATAATTATAATTATAATGTCGCTACATTGACATCTTAAAAATTTATATTGTAGCTACAATTGGAGGTAGGGACCACAAATTAAAATTATGCTAAGAATATATATGTATATGTACTATGAAAATTCCATATGGTAAATTGATCTTTTTATTACCTTGGAGATAAGAGGATCAGCATCACCCAAATTGTAGAGAGCTGCCACAACTGCTATGTTATTGTTATCTTCTGTGAGGTGAACTAGGTGGAGCTCAGCTTCATGTCTATATTTGGAATGTTTGTACAATCATCAGTATAAAACATTGTCAAGGACAATATATTCTTTTTATTTGAGATTATATTCAAACTATTTGTTTTTAAAAATTATTTTAAAATGTTAAATATCTAAAGTTTGATCAATAGGTAAACAAAATTTGGTTAAATATTATCTCAATCAAAATTTATCTTTAATACTGTTGATTAATTTGTACAGTCTAAAATCTAATAATTAGGTTAGTTCAATCACTTATTTAGTTAAACTAGTTTCTAATATGGATTAATATCTATCTCAAAATCATCTACTAATTTCTTTTTAAAAGTAAAAGACTAAATACTAATAGTTGAAGACAAGTTTGAAAATTGATATTATATATATTTACTTTCAAGAGTCTTTTTACTTTCTATCCCCTTAATATATTTAAAGAGACTATTTTACTCTCATTAATATTCTTTTCACTTACACATTTGAAATATTAGTAAAAATTATTAAAAAAATTACTAAATTTTCAAA
>JBBPBS010000968.1:10013609-10039153 GCA_037974835.1 Cicer judaicum
ATTTTAAAATACAAAATTTTAGAACTTTTAAAATTTAAAAACCTAAATTTTTCAATAATTTTAAAAATAAATTTTCGAAATATAGTTTTATATTTCAAAGAAGATAAAAACTTTCAACGTTTTTAAAATTTAAAATTTTGAAATGTAAGTTATGTTTTTTTACATTATTTTTTTTAAATTATATATTTATAATATAAATATTAATTAAATTTTTGAAAATTTTTATTTTGAAAATATTTATTAAATTTTCTATTTTTGAAATTTTTTATTTCTCAAATTTTTGTATAAAAATTGAAAACTATATTTCTAATGTTTTAAATTTATCAAAATTAAAAGTTTAAGAAAAACGTTATACTTCGGAAGTTTTGAAAATGCTGAGAAATTTGCTTCAATTTCAAATGTGAGTAACGAGAGAAAAAAAAAACCATACTTTTTATAAGAAATAAAAAAGATAAAATAATTTTGTAAATGTATTGAAGAGGTGACAGTATAGATGGAATGAGAATTAGATTCTACTTTTATTTATTAGGAACTTTAATTATGGTAGTTGCTAGCGTTCACGAGAATTCATAAACCCAATGATTAGTCCAATACAAGATGAAAAGTTCAATACAAATTGCAAAAATTGAATAAATAAAAAATCAATTTTTTTTTATTAAATCAAAGTAGTTATGAAATCTAGTTTCAAAAAATGACTCAGTTTAATCGAACTAACTTATATGTAATGTGAATGTAACTTTGTCTTATGCCACAGAACTTCTTGAACAACATAGTCCAAAAGGCCTAAGTTAGTGGTTTGGTCAGAATAGAATAGAACACCGGGATTCCATTCCATGTTTTGGATTTCCTCTGCACTCAAATATAATAGTAGTAAAGTACAAAGAATATACTATCTTTTTTTGATTGAAATTTACATGAATCACCCTAAATGATATGAAACTGATTAAATTTGGTGAGACCTACATAAAGTTCACTGACTTATCTTATAGTTTAACCATTTTCATGTTTTCTATATTAAATTGATTTAATTTTGAACACCTTTTTATCAAAATTTACACATGACTTGAAAACGCCTCCGAGTTTATAGCCAAGACAGAAAATTTGGGATATACAACTTTTTTCAAGAAAGATTTTTTATTAATTATCAAGTTTTTATATTTTAAGCAACTCATCCTTGAAAGTAGTTTTGTAAGATAATAATAATTATTTTTTTTATTAAATAAAGTATAATTGTTCTTTTCAAATCTTATTTCTTTTTAATGCATGATTTGAATTTTACGAGAAAAAAGGAACTTACCTACTATCATTACCCCAGTGCTCTGCAGGAGCATGCCAGTGAAGTTGTTTCAATGAGTAGCTCTTTCCACTTTTCCTTCAAAAAGAACCTATAAATATCAAACTCAACCATTTCAGTTTACTTTACCTTATAATTGTTTTATTTATTGTTTGATCAAAATGTGAAATTATAAATCTATCAACATCGACATAGACATAGATATATGATACAGCACTTATAATAATTTTTTTAAAAAATAAAAATAATCAAATATAATTTAAATATCAATGTTGTGTATGTGTCTATAGGGGTGTATAAAAAAACTAAAACTTGAACTAAACTTTTGAATTGAATTGAACTGGTCTTGAACTGAACTGATTTATAAAAATTGAGAATCAAACTATTTTTGAACTAATTTTTTAAAACTATAGCTGAACCGGACCGGGTTTTCAGTTCGAAAAACCCAATCGAATCGGTTTTTATTTCATAAAACTTAAACTGGATTTGTTTTTTTAGAAGTAATTAGGGATAATTATGTAAATTTTGGTTTATATGAATAAAAAACTAAGTTAAACCGGTTCACTTCGGTTCAAAATAATAAACTAGTTCACCAATTTGTAAAACGGTTCGGTCCAGTTTTTTAAATTGAAAACCAGTCCAGTTCAGTTTTTCCAAACTGAAAATCAGTTTGATTCAATTTTCAAACAGTTTTAGTTCAGAACTGAACTATACCCACCCCTATCTAATACTTACACAACATTCCTCGTTAACCGCCACAATTTTTTTTTTGTTGAGAAAATTAAAGCCTTTGCAATTAAAATTAATATTCAATTTTTGAGTAATTTGGTAGATGAGGATGAACGTACCTCAATGTTGAAAATGTTGTTAACTAGTGTGGCATTTGTAGGATGATAGTGTGTATCTAAAGATTTCAATTCCATATTCATCACAATATCTTTATTTGCAAGAATCACAGGCCTCTGAAATTTCCCATTTGAGCATGCTGAAAAAGATGGACTTAAGCTTCCCCATAAAAAGAAAGAAAAAAAAGAAAGAAAATTAACCGAAGCTAGCATAAAAAGAAAGAAAAAAAAGATGCTTAAGTCGTCATAATTTTTTTTGAACTATGGAGCAAATGAAATTAAGATATGCAAAATTAAATCTTACTGTGCTCAGCTGAAGTGCATAGAGCCAAAGTTGCTATGGAAATGATTGAGATGTAAATCTTCAAGGTCATTGTTATGCTTGCTTTGATTTAAGAGCCAATGTTTTATTCCCTCAAATTTGTATTATATAGAATATGAAATAGGGAGTATATGTGGCGATGTAGTCATGGTTGTGTGGTGTTCTGTTCTTCAATATATATTATAATTCTTATGTTGATCAATATGTTGGCGTTGTTCTCAACTTTGGAGGGTGAGCTAGATGAATTGTTATTATTGGGAAACAAAAGTAATTCCATTTAGAAGGAAAATAAAGTTGTTTCTAAAATAAAATACATTTTTCATTTTATAATTTAATTTCGTTTGAATGAATTAGTTCTCCTGCGTATAGGATTTAGAATGTATGCAATGAAAATTGATGTTCTCCTGCGTATAAGGAATTGACCTTCCTTCTAGTTAAAGAAAAGAAATAAAATTATGAGAAGGAAATATAGTAATAAAGATATAATAAATACGTGATAAAAACATTTTATATTCTAAACATAATTATATAATTATTTATATTCAATCAAAATTTCCGTTCATAAAGTTATTATATCGTAGCCGAAATAAAAAGCCAATTTAATTAATTGTGAATCATTTTTAAAAATAAAGAAATTAATAGTAAATCAGTTAACCATTCACCACAAATAAACTATCAATTAACAGAATGTAATAAATATGCAATTTAAGAGCTATTAAAGGTTGCTATTTTATAAAATGAATTACAATATCAATTAACGACACATCAATTATATATTATCCCCTTATGTATTATTTGGTGTCAATCAAATCAAATAATTAGTATGCGTGTCAGCACGTGTGTTAAAAATCAACAATACCTTTACGAATTTTGCAATTTTTTAGAGGTCATGAATATTAAATTCTTTCAAAATTTATACAAATAAATATTAAATTTTTAAATTCTTCGAAAACTATACAATAGATATAATATATAAAATAATTTTTTAGGATACATAAATATTGATTCTTTCGAATTTATATTTAAAACATAAACATGATAAGTAGAAGATTAGCCTAGTAAATTTATGAGAGATAAATTCATTGGATTTACTATTGTTTGAGTATCGTGTTGATAACATCATATAAACTAATCGAAATCAGACTAAAATATAAAATAATCGAGAACAATGATTGTTGGGTGGGCTCACTCCCCAAGTGGAACCCACCAATTTTATTAATAGTATTATTATTATTATTATTGAAATAAAAAAAAAGAAAAAAAAGGATTTTAGTGGGCTTGGTCCACTTGAAGGTAATAAAAGGGATTTAATCTCTAAGAACCAAAACACAGAACAACAGAAAAACAACGGAAAAAGAACGGTTGTCAGAAAAGAAAAATAAGGGTTTGGTCCCAGCGGTGATAACAGATGTGTAGCAAACTTGCTCCATTTGATCTACAAATTTAGTATGTTATTCCTACCACTGAGTTTGTTACTTTAATATATAATTTGAGTAGTTTTATCTTCTCTAAGAGTTACTTTGGCATATCCACTTTAGTGGAAGGTTGTTATAAGGTTGTTATTGTTGATTGATATTCCCTATTGTTATTAGGAAGACTCTTGGTGTACCCATTAATTATTATAGTGGAAGTTTTTACTGGACTAGGTCCCGTGGTTTTTATTCTCTCAATTTAAGGGAAGTTTTCCACGTTAAAATTGTGTTTGTCTCGTATTTAATTTTCTGCCAATTATTATTGCTCTTGGAATTGTATTTTCTGTTTGGCCACTTATCTGCACAGGTGGGGGAAAAAAAATATTCCGCATTATTGAGATAGTTATCGCTAATTATCTCTGGTTTTTCCCAACAAAGTGGTATCAAGAGCTCGGTTATTTGATTTGTGCATTTAAATGGAGGAGGAAAATAAAGGTCCCAATATGATTAAATTCAACTATTCTAATTACACACTTTAGAAGACTCTCATGGAAGACATGTTATACAATAAAGATTTGTATGATCCTATTGAGGGTAACACTGCTAAACCCGCAGATAAATCTGACGCTGACTGGAAGAAGATGAATAGAAAGGCAGTGGCGTTAATTCGGCAGTGGTTGGATCTGAGTGTATATCCACATGTTGAAACTGAAATAGATGCTAACAAGATGTGGGAAAAATTAAAAGAGTTGTATGAACGAAAGAATGTGCAAAATAAAGCATTCTTAATTCGGAAGCTGGTGAATATGAAATATAAAGATGAGGATTCAATGGTAGAGCATATGAGTATTTTTCAGAATACAGTGAATCAGTTGACAACCGCAGAAATTAAATTAGATGATGAGTTGCAAGCGTTGTTATTGTTGAGTTCCTTGCCTGATAATTGGGAAATCCTTGTTGTGACGTTGACCAATTCAGCTCCAAGTGGAAAGTTGAAAATGTCAACAGTTAAAGAGAGCATGTTGAATGAAGAAGCTCGAAGAAAGGAACGTGGTTTGGTTGGTTCTTCCTCAAAGTCAGAAGCACTAGTTACAGAGTCACGGGGAAGAAGTCAATCTAGAAACTTCCATAGACGCGACAACTCTGAAAGTCGTAGCAAGTCAAGAAGCAAGTCAAGGACTAGAAAAGAAGTGATATGCTATCATTGTGGCAAAGCAGGTCACATAAAAAGAAATTGCAGGTTCCTTAAGAGAGATCAATCAAGGGAAAGAGATGAAGAGAAAGAGAAGAAAAATGATAAAGATACAACAACAGTTGCATCTGTTAATAATGCCTACATTGTTTGTGATGATAATTCCATAAACCTTGCATGTCAGGATTCAACTTGGATTATTGATTCGGGTGCCTCATATCATGTTACTCCTATGCGTGATTTCTTCTCATCTTACAGTGCTGGTGATTTTGGCACCGTAAAAATGGGAGATGAAGGAGTATGTAAAATTATCGGTATGGGAAATGTTTGGGTTGAAACTGGGATTGGTTGCAAGCTTCCATTGAAGAATGTTAGACATGTTCCTAATATTCGTCTCAATTTGATTTCGGTGAAAGCCTTGGATATTGATGGTTATCACACTTTCTTTGGTGGTGGTGGTATATGTAAAATCACTAAAGGGTCCCTAGTGGTTGCAAAGGAGCAAAGTTCCACTTCTCTCTATAGGATGCCTACAAAGCTATGCAAGGAAGAAGTGAATGCAATTGAAGTTGCATCTTCTGATTTATGGCATATGCGCCTTGGTCACTTGAGTGAGAAATGACTCAACATACTTGCAAAGAAAAACTTTCTTCCTATGAAAGGTACGTTTCTAAAAACTTGCAGTCATTGTTTTGCTGGAAAACAACATAGAGTATCTTTTCATAATACTGGTCCTCATAGGAGACAAAATATTCTTGATTTAGTTCATACTGATGTTTGTATGATGGATAGTAAATCTCTTGGTGGTGCATCATATTTTGTTACTTTTATTGATGACCACTCTAGAAAAGTGTGGGCCTTTCCTTTGAAATCTAAAGACCAGGTATTTGGAGTCTTCAAGCACTTTCATGCAAGTGTTGAAAGAGAAAAGGGAAGAAAATTAAAATGTGTTCAATCTGATAATGGTGGTGAATACAGAGGTCCGTTTGAAGAGTATTGTAGAGAACATGGAATCAGGTTTGAGAAAACAGTTCCAAAGACACCTCAACATAATGGTGTTGCAAAGATAATGAATCGTATGATTAATGATAGAATCAGATGTATGCTCTCTCATGCAAAATTATCGAAATCCTTTTGGAGTGAATCAATGAAAACTGCAGTGGATTTGATCAATCTTTCTCCTTCTATTCCACTTGATGGTGATGTTCCGAATAGAGTGTGGATAGGGAAAGATGTCTCTTACCGTCATTTGAGAATTTTTGGCTGTAGATGTTTTGTTCACGTTCCAAGAGATGAGAGGTCTAAGCTTGATAGTAAATCAAAACAGTGTATATTCGTCGGTTATGGTGATGAAGAATTTGTTTATAGATTGTGGGATCCGGTTGGCAAGAAAATTATTAGAAGTCGAGATGTGATATTTCTTGAAGACCAGACTGTTGAAGATTTTGATAAAGCTGAAAAACAGAAACCAAATCTCAGAAGTTACATTGATGTTGCGCCTAAGCCTCCTACGGAAACTCTTGTTGATGGGGGAGATGTACAAGTAGATGATGAGAATGTAACTAATGATCATGTGCCTCACCATGATGAGCAGGTTCCAATTGAGCCACCAATCGAGTTTGATTTGAGAATATCTACTAGAGAACGTCAACCTTCTCAAAGATATCCTCCACACGAGTATGTGATGATCATTGATAGTGAAGAGCCAGAGTACTATCAAGAAGCTATTACAAATGCTGATAAAGAAAAGTGGTTGAAGGCCATGCAAGAAGAGATGAATTCCTTGCATGAGAATCACACATTTGATCTGGTAAAGTTACCTAATGGTAGAAAAACACTCAAGAACAAATGGCTATACAAGATAAAGACAGAAGAGAATAATTCTCAACCAAGATACAAAGCAAGATTGGTTGTGAAAGGTTTTAATCAGAGAAAAGGTATTGACTTTGATGAAATTTTTTCACCTGTGGTGAAAATGTCCTCTATCCGAGTTGTGCTTGGGTTAACAGCTAGTTTGAACCTAGAAGTTGAACAACTTGATGTGAAAATTGCTTTCCTTCATGGTGATTTGGAGGAAGAGATCTATATGGAGCAACCAGAGGGTTTCGAAGTCAAAGGTAAAGAGCAACTTGTGTGTAAATTGAAGAAAAGCTTGTATGGACTTAAACAAGCACCTCGACAATGGTATAAGAAATTTGATTCTTTCATCGAGAAACATGGGTATGGAAAAACTACTTCTGACCATTGTGTGTTTATCAAGAAATTCTCTGATGGTGATTATATTATTCTCTTGTTATATGTGGATGACATGTTGATTGTTGGTCATGATACTAAGAAGATTCAATCTTTAAAGAAAGATTTGAACAAGTCCTTTGCAATGAAAGACTTGGGTCATGCAAAGCAAATTATGGGCATGAGAATTACTCGTGACAGGAAGAATAATAAATTATGGTTATCTCAACATAATTATATTGAAAAGGTGTTAGAGAGGTTTAACATGAGCAACTGCAAACCTGTTAGTACTCCACTTGCTACTCATTTTAAATTGAATGCTGATAAATGTCCTACAAGTGAGAAAGACAAAGAAGAGATGAAGAAGGTTCCTTATGCATCCGCAGTTGGTAGTTTGATGTATGTGTCGCGGCCTAAAATTTTGAGTGTTTCTCAAATTCAATGGAGTCGCCACCAAAATTTATTTTAAAATAGGGAAAATATTGAGAAATCCTTAAAAATAAAAATAAATGGTCTTTGAAACCAAATTTGAGTTCGGGAGTCAATTATGCGTAGGGAAGGTATTAGCACCCTACGACATCCATTAAAAACGGTTACCTATAATTAATTGTGAAAAATTAATTTTAACTTAAGTATATTTATTTTTCTTTATTATTAAATATGAATAACAATTATTACTATATTTAAAATATGATTTTGAAATAAATATGTACTTAACAAATAAATGACAAAAAAAGAAATTTTATTTATGTGCTTGACAAGAATGCGATCTTGCTCCTACGTATCTCCCGGTGCGATGGAGAAATCAAAGCTACGTAGTTCTTTGGTAGAAAATGCGGATGTGTTGATTCTAAAAAACGAGTTGATTTGATTTGAATAATTAATTTAAAAAAAAAATAAATAGATAAATAAATAAATTTTAAGACTATCATATTGTTCAACTTGAGTCTTAAAAGTTCTCAGGGACTAAAAAGATGTCACATCTAGTTAACCCGTTTAAGAATAATTTTATTATTTTTGTTATAAAAATGAGCTTTTAAAATCTTCAAATTGTACAACTTGTATAATAATTGCTCAAAGATTAAAAAGATGTCACATCTAATTAATCACTTGAAAATAATTTTTACATAATTATTTAAAAAAAATAAAAAAAAACTTAGTTTTAAAAAAGATTAAATTATCATAAAATATATATATATATATAATGTATTTTAAAATAATATTTTATTAGTTTGACCTTTTTTAAATAAATAAATAAATAATTTAACAAGCCAAAATCATTTCAGCCAAGTACACATGCTTGCAGACATTTTCAGCACAACATGGCCGCGTGCTTTCAAAAGCCACGAATCCCGCATGTCATACTTCCAAACCAGCTAAGTTCAAAGTAGCCATCATTTCAAAATAGCTTAGCCTTCATAATTTTTCAATACAAAAAAGCATAACAATTTGGCTCAAGCATTATTTCAAATCATTTTGCAATACAAACCAGCATAGGCCATTTAGCTCAAGCATTATTTCAATACAAACCACCATTATCTCAAAATAGAAGTAAACTGATCCAAAGCTCAATAAATCTTAAGCAAATAAACTTATTTTAAAAATGAAATAGAAACAAGTATGTTGAACATAACAACAAGTATGACAGAGACTCATACCAAAAAGGAGAAGTAGCGGCGACGGCGGAGGCAACGGCGGCGGTGCACGGTTGACAGTGATTAGTGGCAGTTACCGGCGGAAATGACGGTGATTTCGGTTTCTCTCTTTTTTTATTTTTTTTATTTCTAAATATATATGATTTTAAGGATTGAGTTGGGTTGTTGCTCCTCCTATGTTCAACTATTTTTGTTTCCAGATCTCTCTTCAAAATAAAACTCTCTGTGTTTTTTATCAGTCGAATCTCCTTCTCTTCATCTCCAAAAATGAGGATGTATTTATAGAGTTTTTTAGTTGTTTAGTTGCTTTCTTTGCCTGCCTTAGTCCTTCTCCATCAATTTCCTGTTTGATGTTTTGATTTATTTGCTCATCATCTGTGTTTTTTCTGCATCTTTGATGCCTTCATTATTTGCTCTCATATGAGCTTTTATTTGTCATTTAGTTTCTTTTTTTTTAAACTAAAAAATTTGTCTCTTTGTTAACTATAATGTGTACAATGGCTGATTTATGAAAGTTATCTTTTTATGTTTCTACAATTAGTTACTAAGCAAAGGTCAAAGACACTACATCTGAAACAGAAAGGCAGCAACAAAACAAAGCTAAACACTGCATCAGAAACAGAGAAGCATCAACAAGCAACATAACAGCCAAAAGCTTAATTTAGTTTGGTTTAAATCTTATTGTAATTTAATTTGATTTAATATTTAGGGTTGTAATTTGATTGTAATTGTAATTTAAAAATTATTGCTTGATTTGGTATTGTAAATTGATGAGATTATTTATTGTAAATATATTTACTTCTTTTTTAATATACATTTTCCTTTTTGATTTATTCTTGATAAAATTGGACAAAATTAGGGTACTACAGCTGCCCCTATTTAATTATATTTTACTTGAAAAATATGAATAACAATGGTATTTGTTTTCATGTTATCAGGTAAAAGATAAGTAAATATAAGGACCTAAATTTTGTCCAGTAACAAACACATGTATTAAAGTGCCCTTGAAATGTTAAAGTGGGAATGATGCACATTTTTTAGATGTGCAAAAATGATCGTCTTCGGATTGGTTACCGATACGTAGATCTATAGAAATTAAAAATGATCGTCTTCGGATTGGTTACCGATGCGTAGATCTATAGAAATAAAAGTGATCGTCTTCGGATTGGTTACCAATGCGTTGATCTATAGAAATTAAAAATGATCGTCTTCGGATTGGTTACCGATGCGTAGATCTATAGAAATAAAAGTGATCGTCTTCGGATTGGTTACCAATGCGTTGATCTATAGAAATTAAAAATGATCGTCTTCGGATTGGTTACCGATGCGTTAATCTATAGAAATTAAAAATAATCGTCTTCGGATTGGTTACCGATGCGTAGATCTATAGAAATCGTCTTCGGATTGGTTACCGATGCGTTGATCTATAGAAATTAAAAATGATCGTCTTCGGATTGATTACCGATGCGTAGATCTATAGAAATTAAAAAAATGATCGTCTTCGGATTGGTTACCGATGCATTGATCTATAGAAATTAAAAATGATCGCCTTCGGATTGGTTACCGATGCGTTAATCTATAGAAATCAAAAATGATCGTCTTCGGATTGGTTACCGATGCGTAGATCTATAGAAATAAAAAAAAATGATCGCCTTCGGATTGGTTACCGATGCGTTAATCTATAGAAATTAAAAATGATCATCTTCGGATTGGTTACCGATGCGTAGATCGTAATTGGTCCAATCTTGAAGGTCGATAAAGAGGATAAGTATATGATACTTGCAATTCAAACGATAAGGTATGAATGATTCATGCGTGTGTGATGCATTGAGTATAGGTAAAGTGTCAATGAGGATGCATGGATCTTGTGAGTATGAGTAAATTATGTATAGTTTATGTGTCATGCATTATAGATAAATTTTTGTTCTTTTCTTTGATTCCCCGATCCTTATGATGTTCTTTGTTCCAAGATTCAATGGATGAATAAAGACAAATATTGTTTCCATATGATGACTCTTCGTATCTATCGAATGACCGCTTGTTGAAGTGAAGCAAAAATCCATTGTTTAAAATGATTATCCTCCTTATTATTTTTCACAAACTCATATATCTTGAGAATCAAACGAGTTCCCGTGTATATATTTTCAAGTGTCAAAATATTTAAAATACTTTTATATTTTCACATATTTCAAATTCCAACATTTATTATTATAAAATAAATTTTTGAAACAATAGAACAAACACTCAATAATGAAAACTGGATTGATATATAGAGAGTGTAACGTACATCATCGGATGATAATATTGGAAAATGTACGTTCATTATATTGAAAGCAAGACAATTGAGGTAGGGGTTACAATGTGGGGACGAATATGTTTAATTTAGGTGGAGACATAGCAAACGCTAGTCATTCTTGTAATTTAAGAATTCTAATAATCAGCTTCCAAGAATAATAATTGTCCCAATTTGAAATGCTTGAATTTGTTTTTTTTTTATCCCTAACTTTTGCATGGACTGCTCTTCCAAGTTTCCAATCCATCGGGATGCTCTAATTTTTGCCTAGGTCGACTTTTCAGGTTTTCAACCTAGCGAGCCCATCATTTTTTTTAAGCATAATATTTTTTGACTGCATATGAATTTACTGGAAGTGGAAGGTCGTCTCCATCCATTTCTGCGAGTATTAGAGCTCCCTTAGAAAAAGCATTTTTCACAACATATGGTCCTTCGTAATTCGGGGTTCATTTTCCACGAACATCCTTTTTTATGGGAAGTATTTTCTTTAACATAAGTTCCCTTCTTGAAACTCTCGAGGACGGACTTTTTTCTCGAATGCCTTTTTAAGTCTTTTTTGATATAGCTGACCATGACATAGGGCTATCATTCTTTTTTCTTCTATGAGATTCAATTGGTCAAATCGTGATTGAACCCACTCAGCCTCTTCCAGTTTTGTTTCCATCAAGACTCTAATCGAGGGAATTTCAACTTCAATGGGAAGTACCGCTTCCATTCCATACACCAATGAGAAAGGAGTTGCCCCTGTTGAGGTACGAACAGAGGTTTTATAGTCATGTAATGCAAAGGGAAGCATTTCATGTCAATCCTTATATGTCTCCACCATCTTTTGTATGATCTTCTTGATATTCTTATTTGCTGCTTCTACAGCTCCATTCATTTTTGGACGATATGGCGAAGAATTATGGTGTTGAATTTTGAAACTATCACATAACTCGTCATTTTATTATTCATATTGGTCGCATTGTCAGTGATTATCTTATTTGGTAAGCCATATCGACAAATCAATTCTCTTTTGATGAATTTGACAACCACGCTTCTCGTCACATTGGCATAAGAAACGGCTTCAACCCATTTTGTGAAATAATCAATAGCTACCAAGATAAACCGGCGAACATTGGAAGCTTTAGGCTCGATGAGTCCAATAACATCCATCCCCCACATTGAAAACGACCATGGTGATGTTAAAACATTCAAAGAGGTGGGCGGTACATGTATTTTATCAGCATATATTTGACATTTATGACATTTCTTTACGTATCTAAAGCAATCAGATTCCATAGTCAACCAATAATAGCCAGCCCTCAAGATTTTTCTTGCCATTGCGTGTCCATTTGCATGAGTTCCAAAAGAACCTTCGTGAACCTCTTGAATAATTTTCTCTGCTTCTGCTTGATCCACACATCTGAGGAGAACCCTATCATGATTTCTCTTATAAATCACATCACCATTTAAGAAGAAGTTCATTGACAGCCTTCTTAAAACCCTCTTATCATTTTCTAAAATACCTGATGGATATTCCCTATTCTTAACATAGGATTTGATATCATAAAACCATGGTTTGCTATCAAGCTCTTCTTCTATCGATAAGCAATATGCTGGCTTATCCTTTTGTTGAATCTTTATGACTGGCATATCCTTACCGACAGTTATTTTGAACATTGAGGACAATGTGGCCAGGGCATCAGCCAATTGGTTTTCTTCTCGAGGAATATGGTGAAAAGTGATATGCTCGAAGTGTTCTACCAATTCTTTGATATGGGTATGGTACGGAATCAATTTGGAGTCTCGAGTTTCCCGCTCAACTTTTGTTTGATGGATGACCAAAGATGAGTCTCCATATACCTCAAGAATTTTTACCTTTGATTCAATGGCCACTTTAATGCCCATGACACATGCTTCGTATTCTGCAATATTTTTTGTGCAATCAAAACACAATCTAGCCGTAAATGGAGTGAACTGCTTCTCTGGGGAAATCAAAATGGCTCCAATCCCATGCCCCAATGCATTAGAAGCACCATCAAACACCATAGTCCATTTTTCTTTATCAGATGATTCGATCTCTTCAAATAGAGTCATGATACCTTCATCGGGGAATTCACACTGCATTGATTGATAATCTTCTACAGGTTGTTGGGCCAAATACTCCGCCAGGGCGCTTCCTTTGATAGCTTTTTGTGTAACGTATACCAAATCATATTCTGATAACAACATCTGCCATCGGGCAATCCTTCCAGTAAGAGCAGGTTTCTCAAAGATGTATTTAATTGGGTCCATTTTAGACACCAACCAAGTTGTATGACATAACATGTATTGCCTCAACCGATGAGCGGCCCATGCTAATGCGCAACATGTTCGTTCAAGCAGTGAATATGTTGTTTAACAGTTGGTGAACTTTTTACTCAAATAATAAATAGCATGCTCTTTCTTACCAGATTCATCATGTTGCCCTAGTACACAACCCATTGACTCGTCAAGTACTGTTATGTACATGATAAGTGGTTTTCTAGGAATTGGAGGCACTAATATTGGAGGTTTTGACAAGTATTGCTTAATCTTTTCGAAAGCTTTTTGACAGTTCTCATTCCATTCAACCTTTTGGTCTTTGCGTAACAACTTAAAAATTGGCTCGCATGTAGCGGTGAGATGCGATATGAACCTGACAGTGTAATTCAATCTGCCCAAAAAGCCGCGAACTTCCTTTTCCGTGCGTGGAGTGGGCATTTCTTGTATTGCTCTTACTTTATCTAGATCCACTTCTATTCCTTTTTGACTAACGATAAACCCAAGTAACTTGCCTGATCTTACACCAAAAGTGCATTTAGAAGGGTTTGAACTTTCTTAATTGGACAAACAACTTTTGAAGGTTAATCACATGGTCTTCTTCGATCCGAGATTTTGCAATCATATCGTCCACATAAACCTCTATTTCTTTATGCATCATGTCATGAAACAAAGTTACCATTGCTCTTTGGTAGGTTGCCCCAACATTCTTCAATCCAAAGGGCATCACTTTATAACAGAAAGTCCCCCATTGTGTTATGAATGTAGTTTTCTCCATATCTTCGGGAGCCATCTTGATTTGATTATATCCTGAGAAACCATCCATGAAGGAGAAAAGAGAATATTGAGCAGTGCTATCTACTAGGACATCAATGTGGGGGCAAAGGAAAATCATCTTTTGGACTAGCTTTATTTAAATCCCAATAATCAACACACATTCGAAATTTTCCATCTTTCTTTTGAACTGAAACAATGTTAGCAACCCATTGAGGATATTTTGCCACAGCTAAGAAACCAACATCAAATTGCTTCTTGACTTCTTCTCTAATTTTAAGTGACATATCAGGCCTCATCCTCCTCAATTTTTGCTTAATTGGAGCACATTCAGGCTTGAGTGGTAGCTTGTGTTCAACTATGTTAGTGTCTAGTCCAGGCATATCCTGATATGACCATGCAAAGACATCCACATAATCAAATAAAAGTTTGACCAGCTTTTCTCGTTCACTTTCTTTCATAGACATACCAATTTTAATTTCTTTCTTATCATATTCAGTCCCTAAATTGATCACCTCAATAGGTTCTTGATAGGGTTGGATTATCTTAGCTTTCTGTTCAATTAACTTTTCCAGTTCTGGGGGAGGCTCACAATCGTCTTCGCAATCCTCATCAACGTGATTAATTGGTTTTTCAAAATTACAAGAAAGGGTTCTAGCGCTGCTATTTTCAACATATGCATTTTCGAATCTGCATTGTTTAAGTTAAGAAGAAAATATGAATAAAGATTGCTAAGAAAAGAAAGAGGAAAACGAAAATAACTAGAGAATTCAAAAATGCATTTATTAATAATAAGCATGGAATTGAAATACATGCGCTCTATTAGTTATCCTTATAGCCTTGGGCAGAGCAAAAGGAGTTAAAATACATAATTACTTTGGACATGAATTAGGAAACACGGGAAACTCGGTGATCGTCCAATTATTGAGATTGGTGCTTGGAGAACAAGGGTACACCAATTTGAGGGTATCATCATCAACATTATCCTCTTCCAAACAGCCACTTGATCAACATATATTATTCCAACGCTTTTGAAGGTTTGGTGAATGTCACAAATAGGGGTTTTTTTGTGAATTTGGTACCCGGTTTTTCCAACTAGCTAGCTTGCTTTCTCGTTTTTCTTTTACAACATTCTCTTGATCAGCTTTGGTAGGTACATATCCCAACCCATACTTATCCTTCTTTTCTGGTATCTCTATCAATTTCCCGAATTTAACAAAAGCTCCTTCTTCCAACATGGATTTTGTAGACTTCAATGATGTGGTAGATAGTTTTGGTTCTTTTAAACGAAATCCTTCACCCATGAAGACAACATTGGCAATTTCTAATGCTTGGAAAGAAGTCTCAATAGCTTCCTCTGCTTCTTCAATGTATCCCGTAGAAGATAGATGACTCACTATCATATCTTCTTCCCCAGATATTATCACCAGCTTATTGTTTACTATAAACTTTAGCTTTTGATGGAGAGTGGATGTTACTGCTCCAACAGCATGAATCCACGGTCTGCCTCAAAGGCAACTATATGCCGACTTAATATCCATCACTTGGAAGGTTATTCCAAAGATATGGGGTCCGATTTGAATCGGAAGGTCAATCTCTCCAACAAATTGTCTTCTGGATCCATCAAAGGCTTTTACCACCATACTACTCGGCTTCAAACAAACCCCGTCAACAAATAGTTTTGTTAGTGTTGATTTTGGCATGATATTTAACGATGAAACGTTATCAACTAGCACTCGTGCAAGAATATGATCATGACACCTCACAGAGATATATAGTGCTTTATTATGCTCCATCCCCTTAACTGGTAATTCAACATCGCTAAAACTCAAGCTGCTACTGGCGGTGATATTACCGACAACCCGATCAAATTGGTCGACAGTGATATCATGAGTCACATGGGCCTCATTTAAAATTTTCATCAGTGCCATTCGGTGCGCTTCAGAGTTTAATAACAAAGAAAGAATAGATATCTTGGAAGGGGTTTGATTTAACTGATCTACCACCTTATACTCACTTTGCTTTATAAACTTCAAAAATTCATTAGCCTCTTCTGTAGGCACTGTTTTTTTGCAAATTTCCGGTCCTTTTATGGCATGATACACAGTCTCCTTCCCTTTTTCGCTCTGACCCTCATTTTTCCTAAGTTGTTCAAGAGCGTATACTCGACCACTACGGGTCATCCCACCAATCCCTGAAATATTGGTGACATCAGTACCTTCATGTTTAGAGCTATCGCCTAATTGGTGGTTGACTAAATGGGATGTGACTTCATAAGTCCATGGTACCGCCTTGTTGTTTTCATAAGGAAAAGAAGTTGGTGTTTGGACAATTATTGTATTTTTTCCACTATGAGTTGGCTTAGGATCCTCTTTTCTATAGAGGATTTCCAATGGTCATGGAAAAAATCTATCATTTTCCATGCATGGTTCTATGGTCAATACGTGATTATCTTTTGTATACTGGTCTATCTCTTCTTCAATGAGATTGAAAGTAGTATCTCCGTGACCCAGCAAAGGATTATTCCCCACGTTGGGACCATCTTCCTTAAAAGCAAGCCATTTTGCATTGATCAATTCTTGTACCTTAGTTTTTAAGGCTTGACAATCTTCGATAGAATGCCCCACGGCTCCAGCATGGTATTCACATTTGGTGTTAGGATTATACAATTTTGGGAATGGTGGTTCTAGAGGTTTCATTGGCCTCAAGACTACCATTGAATTTTGGAGTAAGTGAGGCAATAGTTGGTTGTACGTGACAAGAATTGGGTCGAAACGGGTTATCCTTTTTTGATTGATAGGTGGTCTGTAGTAATTTGAGATTGGACTTTGGTTCCATTGACCTTGTTGGGAAAATGCGGTGGGTGGTGGTTGATAAAAAGGTCATCTTGAAGGGTGATATTGAGAGTATGAAGCTTGTGTGGTTGCGGCCACATATCGAAAAGGAATGTAAGGAGCTTGTGGTATCGGGGGCTGGAAGTTTGGGGGTCGATAAGAATTGATGGGTGGAAAATAAGAGACTCTCGGGTTTCCCATTACAACGTTAGCGTCCCCTTCTTTCTTTTTTGTGAATGTTGGTTGGGGCCTTTTTATGCTAGTCGCTGGACATACGATCTTGCCACTTCGCATCCCACTTTCTATCTTTTCTCCTATCATGACAAGGTTAGAAAAGTTTGATGACATACTCCCAATCATCTTATCATAAAAATGCGACTGGAGAGTATCCATAAACATGTCAACCATCTCTTTTTCAGATAGAGGAGGTTCTACTTGTGATGCCATTTTCATCCACCGTTGCGCGTATTCTTTGAAAGCTTCATTGTCCTTTTTCAATGAATTTTGCAATTGCATCCTATCAGGGGCCATGTCAATGTTGTACCTGTATTGCCTCAAGAAGGCATCAACCAAGTCTTTCCAAGAACGAATACGGCTTCGCTCTAGATGCATATACCAACTTAACGATGCCCCACTCAAACTATCTTGAAAAAAATGAATGAGAAGTTTATCGTTATGAGCATGAGAAGCCATTTTTCTGCAATACATAGTTAGATGATTTTTAGAACATGTGTTGCCTTTGTATTTTTCAAAGTCGGGAACCTTGAATTTTGGAGGAGTAGTCACATCAGGAACCAAACACATGTCGAAAGCTTCGAGACCATAGACATTATGCCCCTCAATTGCTTTGATTCGCTCTTCTAAGACATGAAATTTTTCCTTTGACTGTGTATCATCCCCAATGTGAGATTGATGCCAATTTCCGTTAAAATCAAAATTAGGCACTTGAGGTACACTATATGGAATATTTTCTGTGGGTATAGTGTTTTGGGGTGGCACATATCCCAGATAAGGAGGAATTTGTGATTGGTTTAAGTTTTGGGGGTTGGCAGCTGAGTGGTTTTGATTATTTTCGATGGGGTTGATGATTACAGGCGGAGTATAACCAAGCGGGATACCATATATAGGAAATTGCATAGCTGCTGTGCGGAATTGTTGGTTAGTCGGGGTGAAACCTGGTGCGTGAGAAGGAGTAGTTTGGTGTTCTTCATTTACAATCGAAGGATCCCCATCTGTATTCTCCTTCCTTGCCAAAGCCTGTATAGCTTCTAGAATTCGATCGACCTTTTCCTTCAGTTGGTTGACATCCGCTCTTATCACCTCTTGGTTTTGCTCGAGTTCATCCATGATCTTAGAATTCGCGCGCGTTCGATAAGGGTGTCGGGGAATCAGCCTTATTGATTTTTTCTGTTTTTTTTTTATATATAAAAAAGAATAAATAAATAAATAAAATAAATTTTGTATGAATATTAAAATATGAATGTGATAAAAATGAAATCAATTAGTGAATTATGATAGTTGGATATTGGGGAATCATACGCCTTAGGTAATAACAAGAATAAATTTTTTAGTGAAGAAAATATGAGGACTGGAAATCAAAATAGAAAATCCTTCATTGATAAGAGAAAGAGTACATCATATTTAAATTAAAAAACTACATTGACTGTGGGATTTCAATCTTCTCTGTTGATAGGACAACCAATCTTCTCCTCCAATTCTTCTACCAAATTTTTGCAATATTCGACGAACTTGTAGACTTTGACTGGAGTATTCAACGGATGCATTACTGCATCAATCTCTCTTAGATGCTTTGGAATTTTTAAGACTGCTTGATTAGCAAGCATTGCCAATTTTGAAAAGCAGTCTTTCCAATGTCTTCCTTTATCTTCCAGCTCTTTATAAATCTCTTGATTCTTTAATTGACCTAGCAACATCATAAATCGATCCTCCCAATATATGGTTTCGTCCTTTAGGTTACTATAGATCTTTTCTTGGTAATCAATGTAATTCTTCAGCTCACTAGAATTCTCCATTTCTATTCTTAGTGCCTCTTGATGTTTTGAGAGTAATTCTTCAATTTCTTCATTGTGTTGCCTCTCATTCCTTACTTGACTCTCATACTCAGCTACCATTTCTTTCAGTTGTTTCTTTAAATTTTCAAACTCTTTTTTTATCTTCTTCTCAGAGCTTGCTGATTTTGTCCACAACTGCTTCCACATATAGGCCACTTCGATAGCTGCATTCTTTTCTTGCTTTCGCACATCTAACTCTTCATTTGCACCTCTCAAACAATCTTGTATGTCAAGTTTATTTCCTTTTTCAACTTTCAAACTCTTGTTACTTCTTTCAATAAACTGACTTTTACAAGTGTTTTCTGATCGCAAGTTCTCATTCTCTTGGGAGACTTTTTCTAACTTTGCCTCTAGCTCTTTTTTCTCCTCTTCGGATTTCAACAATGATGCTTTGAGTTCTTCTATTTCTTCATTGGTAGCAAGAGTAGGTTCAGATATTTCCTGATCACTCGAAGGTGTATTGTGGAAAGGCAACTTGATTTCTTGGACTCTATTTTTGAGCCATTGTTGGTAGGGTTCTTTTGTGCTGCAACTTCTGCATCCAAGTACTTTTCCTTTTCTAATGATCTTTTCCCAAGCTCGACTTATCCTTCGCAATATCGGTGGGTCTACTATACCCATATTGTGCAAAATAAAAGCTTCCAATGACTTATCATCTGGTTTTTTCAACATAGGATAGCCAAGCTGTCTCAAAGCTACCGTTGGATTGTAATTAATACATCCTTTGGTTCCCATGAGAGGCACATTTGGGAAATCTCCGCATTGACATATTACTTCCTCCACCCCTTGTTCTCTATGATACCATGAAATTGTGTCCCCGGTAAGGCTAGCTATACTCTAAGCCCATTCACGATTATTTTTAATTCCAACATGATACCCTCTTTTGAACATATGAGACATGAACCAAATATACAGCACTGGAGCACAACACAAAATTCTTCCCCCTTTCTTCTCATGCCGCATATGTAGAGAGTAGTAGACATCAGCAAGAATCGTGGGAACTGGATTTTGATTATATTTGTTAAAAGCTAAGAAGACATTGATGGCAGCAAAATCTACAAAATTATCAAGGTTTGGGAATAAAACAATGCCAAAGATAATCAGAGCCAAGACATCTATAAAACTACTCCATTCTTTTTTAGCGGCTAAATCATGGCACTTTTGCTCTAGATATTTCCTTGAAAAGCCATGAACAACTCCTTTTTCCTCTTTTGTACTGGCCAACTTTCTTATGTTGATTTTCAATACTTCAGATATTGCATCCAATTGCGGTGGTTGCCCAGTATACCGATAAGGATTTCCTTTCTCTAAGGGGTAACCCAATATTCGTTCAAATTCCTCTAATGTCGGGGCCAACTGAAAGTCTTGAAAGGTGAAACATCTTAAGAGAGGGTCGTAATACTGAGCCAAAGCCGTGAGGGCCCCTTTTTGCACATTTACTGCCAAGAGATTTAGGATCTTCCCATATTTGAGAAAGAAACTATCACGTTGTATAGTTTTCAATTGATTGCTGATGTCTCTTAAACTTTTCAAATCAGGTTGTTTGAACTTTAAAAGTAAAGTTTTTCTTTTTTCTGATCCCATTGTCTACTTTAATTTAACACGTACCTAAGATTCTTATGATTCCCCAACAATCCTGAAAATTGATGCAAAATGCCGAATTATTTTCAAAAGAAACAATGTCATGAGATATGAATGCAATTATGTAGAATGACAAATGTGAATATATAACATTTTGAATGAATGTATGAGGTATTTTACTTATATAAATATTCTTGTGATGAAAGGGTCTATTGGCTTATGCAGTGAAATTCTCACAAGGGTGGCTCTATAGTTCTAAACACGGTTCCTAGAGCCAATAATCTCATTTTGGAATATTGTCAACAACAATAGGTAAACTATTTGGAGTGACAATGCCCTCAATAAGATCAAACTCTAGGTGAGATTTTCATGCTAACAAAACAGGATGTACATCCCGAAGGCTACCACTAAACAACCTCGAAACTAAACTTAACTTTTGTTCAAACCCGGGGTGTAAGGTTCCACTCATAAGTGTGTGTCTTAGTAAAAGTGTAGGGTGTGGAATAAGTATAATTTAATAACTCCATGACGATAATAAAACATATATACATAATAAATAAATAAAAAAATAGATTAATAAATAAATGAATAGATAAATAAATAAGAATAATCAACAAGCTTAAAAAATATTTAAATGTCAACTAATACTTATTAAGAAATAATAAACGCATAAAATAAAAGAAAATAAAAATCAAACAAAAATAAAAATAAAAGTAAAAATAAAAATAAAAAAGTTAAAAATTATGCACAATTAATTTATTAGGCCTGACTCTCTAAAATTTCCCAAGCGGAGTCGCCAGCTGTCGCGGCCTAAAATTTCAAGTGTTTCTCGAATTCAATGGAGTCGCCACCAAAATTTATTTTAAAATAGGGAAAATATTGGGAAACCCTTAAAAATAAAAATAAATGGTCTTTGAAACCAAATTTGAGTTCGGGAGTCAATTATGCGTAGGGAAGGTATTAGCACCCTACGACATCCATTAAAAACGGTTACCTATAATTAATTGTGAAAAATTAATTTTAACTTAAGTATATTTATTTTTCTTTATTATTAAATATGAATAACAATTATTACTATATTTAAAATATGATTTTGAAATAAATATGTACTTAACAAATAAATGACAAAAAAAGAAATTTTATTTATGTGCTTGACAAGAATGCGATCTTGCTCCTACGTATCTCCCGGTGCGATGGAGAAATCAAAGCTACGTAGTTCTTGGGTAGAAAATGCGGATGTGTTAGTTCTAAAAAACGAGTTGATTTGATTTGAATAATTAATTTTTAAAAAAATAAATAGATAAATAAATAAATTTTAAGACTATCAAATTGTTCAACTTGAGTCTTAAAAGATCTCAGGGACTAAAAAGATGTCACATCTAGTTAACTCGTTTAAGAATAATTTTATTATTTTTGTTATAAAAATGAGCTTTTAAAATCTTCAAGTTGTACAACTTGTATAATAATCGCTCAAAGATTAAAAAGATGTCACATCTAATTAATCACTTGAAAATAATTTTTACATAATTATTTAAGAAAAAAAAAACTTAGTTTTAAAAAAGGTTAAATTATCATAATATATATATATATAATGTATTTTAAAATAATATTTCATTAGTTTTACCTTTTTTAAATAAATAAATAAATAATTTAACAAGCCAAAATCATTTCAGCCAAGTACACATGCTTGCAGACATTTTCAGCACAACATGGCCGCGTGCTTTCAAAAGCCACGAATCCCGCATGTCATACTTCCAAACCAGCTAAGTTCAAAGTAGCCATCATTTCAAAATAGCTTAGCCTTCATAATTTTTCAATACAAAACAGCATAACAAGTTGGCTCAAGCATTATTTCAAATCATTTTGTAATACAAACCAGCATAGACCATTTAGCTCAAGCATTATTTCAATACAAACCACCATTATCTCAAAATAGAAGTAAGCTCATCCAAAGCTCAATAAATCTTAAGCAAATAAACTTATTTTAAAAATGAAATAGAAACAAGTATGTTGAACATAACAACAAGTATGACAGGGACTCATACCAAAAAGGAGAAGTAGCGGCGACGGCGGAGGCAACAGCGGCGGTGCACGGTTGACAGTGATTAGTGGCAGTTACCGGCGGAAATGACGGTGATTTCGGTTTCTCTCTTTTTTTATTATTTTTATTTCTAAATATATATGATTTTAAGGATTGAGTTGGGTTGTTGCTCCTCCTATGTTCAACTATTTTTGTTTCCACATCTCTCTTCAAAATAAAACTCTCTGTGTTTTTTATCTGTCGAATCTCCTTCACTTCATCTCCAAAAATGAGGATGTATTTATAGAGTTTTTTAGTTGTTTAGTTTTTTTTGCCTGCCTTAGTCCTTCTCCATCAATTTCCTGTTTGATGTTTTGATTTATTTGCTCATCATCTGTGTTTTTTCTGCATCTTTGTTGCCTTCATTATTTGCTCTCATATGAGCTTTGCTGAGCTTTTATTTGTCATTTAGTTTCTTTTTTTTTAAACTAAAAAATTTGTCTCTTTGTTAACTATAATGTGTATAATGGCCGATTTATGAAAGTTATCTTTTTATGTTTCTACAATTAGTTACGAAGCAAAGGTCAAAGACACTGCATCTGAAATAGAAAAGTAGCAACAAAACAAAGCTAAACACTGCATCAGAAACAGAGAAGCATTAACAAGCAACATAACAGCCAAAAGCTTAATTTAGTTTGGTTTAAATCTTATTGTAATTTAATTTGATTTAATATTTAGGGTTGTAATTTGATTGTAATTGTAATTTAAAAATTATTGCTTGATTTGGTATTGTAAATTGATGAGATTATTTATTGTAAATATATTTACTTCTTTTTTAATATACATTTTCCTTTTTGATTTATTCTTGATAAAATTGGACAAAATTAGGGTACTACAGTATGTTATGGTATGTACAAGGCCAGATATTGTTCATGCAGTTGGAGTTGTTAGTCGATTTCTCTCTAATCCTGGTAAAGATCATTGGCAAGTAGTGAAGTGGATTCTTAGATACCTCAGAGGCACTTCCAAAGTATTTTTATGCTATGGAGGTGGTGAACCTGTGTTGGATGGCCACACAGATGTAGATATGGCAGGTGATCTTGATTCTAGAAAATCTACTTCTGGTTATATGATGACTTTTGCAGGGGGAGCTGTGTCTTGGCAATCAAGACTACAAAAGTGTGTTGCTTTATCTACTACTGAAGTTGAGTACATTGCAGCAACTGAAGCTTCCAAAGAACTCTTGTGGATGAAGAAATTCCTACACGAGTTAGGCCTCAAGCAAGACAAGTTTGTGTTATTCTATGACAGTCAGAGTGCGATTCATCTCGGCAAGAATTTGACTTTTCATGCAAAGTCGAAGCATATCGAAGTGCGGTATCATTGGATACGAGATGCACTGGAAATGAAGTCATTTTTAATTGAGAAGATTCATATTGCTGAAAATGGTTCAGATATGATGACAAAGACCTTGGTTGTGTCGAAGATGATATGTTGTAGAAAGAAAGCGGGCATGGTTGAGCAGTACCTTCCCACTTGAGTCGTAAGGGGGAGATTTGTTGGGTGGGCTCACTCCCCAAGTGGAACCCGCCAATTGTATTAATAGTATTATTATTATTATTATTATTATTATTATTATTATTATTATTATTATTGAAATAAAAAGAAAAGAAAAAAAAAAGGTTTTAGTGGGCTTGGTCCACTTGAAGGTAATAAAAGGGATTTAATCCCTAAGAACCAAAACACAGAACAATAGAAAAACAACGGAAGAAGAACGGTTGTCAGAGAAGAAAAATAAGGGTTTCGTCCCAGTGGTGGTAACAGGTGTGTAGCAAACTTGCTCCGTTTGATCTACAAATTTAGTATGTTATTCCTACCACTGAGTTTGTTACTTTAATATATAATTTGAGTAGTTTTATCTTCTCTAAGAGTTACTTTGACATACCCACTTTAGTGGAAGGTTGTTATAAGGTTGTTATAGGGTTGTTATTGTTGATTGATATTCCCTATTGTTATTAGGAAGACTCTTGGTATACCCATTAATTATTATAGTGGAAGTTTTTACTAGACTAGGTCCCGTGGTTTTTATTCTCTCAATTTGAGGGAAGTTTTCCACGTTAAAATTGTGTTTGTCTCGTATTTAATTTTCTGCCAATTATTATTGCTCTTGGAATTGTATTTTCTGTTTGGCCATTTATCTGCACAGGTGGGAGAAAAAAAAAATATTCCGCATTATTGAGATAGTTATCGCTAATTATCTCTGATTTTTCCCAACAATGATAGTAAAAAAAAAAGATATTTAATAATATTATCTTGTGTAGTTTATATTACAATGTAAGTCATAAGTATAGAGTATAGACATAAATAAATAGATATTTATGAATATATTTAATATTCATAAGAGTGTTTAAATTTAAAATTTTTAAAACTATTATTTTTAATTAAAACTTTAATTTAGGGATATCAATTGGTTTCATAGTCTCATATCCATTATCAATTGCATAACTATAAAAAAAATAGTTACTACAGATAGAATAAAAATCTGCATTAAAGATATAAATATAAAAAGGTGTAATTATCATAAAAAATAAGTAGTAAGTACTGATAAAGGTAAATTATTATCCATTTCGTACTACACTCTCGTATAACATATATAATATTATTATTATTATAATAATTATAATATATATATAGATAGATAGATACAATAAAGAAATGTCAATTAAGAGATAGAT
>JBBPBS010000968.1:10045381-10131327 GCA_037974835.1 Cicer judaicum
TATTTTATAAATTATTTTTATATTTATATTTTATTATATTTTTATATTTAAAATTATATTTTATAAAGTAATTATGTAAATTATTATTCTTATCTAATAGTGTTGGTTACTAACTCAATTCATACTTAGAATAGAAATTTTAAATGTAAATAGATTATAAGATAGAGTTATAAATGAATCTTATCGTATTGATTGATTAAATATTTTAAATGTAAATAGATTATAAGATAGAGTTATAAATTAATCTTATCGTATTGATTGATTAAATATTGTATTAATCTAAATATATTATATTGATTCATTAAACATTGTATTCAAATGGAATATAATAATTTATTTATATATTACCTTTTATTATATCTATTAAATGAACAATAACTGCCGCACAATTGACATTCAATCCAATTTCCTATTTATATTGACTTTTTTAAAAAGAATTTTGTATGAATTGAAGTAGTTTCAATATAAAAATCGTAGTTACTTACGAGATCAGTGGAGAGACATTGATGTCCTTTTCTATTTAGGGACATTACGGTGCCAAGGACCATTTAGCAAATTCTTTTGTGAAAGTCTGTTTTGTCAAAAACAAATAAACATTTATATGAACCACAATATATATATCCTAAAAACAGACTGAATATGCCTCTATTAACACTATTAATTCTTCAAAATTCAAAACTCTCCTTAAGTTCAATTTAAAAATAAGGAAAATCTTTATTTTTTAATAAAAACTAACATGAAAGAAAAAACATTTTTATATGATATTTTTGTTTATTTATTTATTTATTTTTGACACATTTTGTTATTGTTGATAGATTGAGGATATTTTCTTTAATAGATGTTACACACGATCAAACTCTAATAGTATTATTAAAAGAAAATAATTTCTTTTTTATCTTAAAGTGAGACACTATTCCTTCACCCAAAATTTATTTAAGTAAGACATAAATTACTTTTGAAAAACTATAAATAATTTACCCATCATTTAATAAATATTTACCACATAAACAAATATGTAAGTAATATTCATAAACTTATGAGTACTTCCCTTATAAATTTAGCCTTAATATTTTAAAAAGTAACCTAAAATAAACATTTATTTTATATATAAAAAAAGGGTTGGTACTAACATAGCAGTGTCCTTCCGGAGGAGTAGTGATTAAATTCAAAATGCATATAAAAGTAGGCCACTAAGGGTGACCGAGAATTGAGATAGTGAGTGGTAAGTTAGCTCGATTCATTTTTCAGCTAAAATTCAATGCCACAAAAAGTTAGTGTCAAAGCTATAGCTCCACTTCTCATCTTAAGAGCCCCACAATTCCATATTCCCTTAGAAAAGACTCTTAGGCCTGCCACTGCCACACATGGTGTGCTCCCCTCCATCCGGAACCTAACCAAATTATATTCTGTTTTTTGGACCAATATACTTCACATGTGTCGACTTTGATTTATTCATTTTTCCATTAATTCAAACTTTATAATCTAATGCTTCTTTTTTTTTTTTGGTTATATTTGCGCTAAAATAACATTTATTTTAAAACAGATGGAATATCATTTAATGCAATCTCACACTTATTTTTGGGACCATGTGTGAATTCACAATTTGTTTTGTTTTGTTTGTTTAGTGTTTATAAATTTAGTTTGTGGTCCAAGATGTAGATCATAAACGAACCTCCCCAAGGTGGAAACGTATGTAGAAAAGGGGTAATGCTTAAACAGGCCTAGTGTCAGATATTGGAATCTCCTTACCTGCATTCACTGTTTATTAAAAGAAAAAGCTATGGTTGGGTTGAATCGTAACTCATAAGCAATAGCTTAAAGAAAACATTGATAGCAGCTATGTGACACTAATTAAATAGAAATTTCAATTTTCAACAGCTAAGTGTACATTGAAAAAGATATCATATTCTTAAAATAGCAAGGTAACAAGACAAAAAAGTACATAATTATTAAATACGTATCTATAGAAATTAATCAACAATTTTATGTGATTATGAGGATATGTCTCATTCATCAATGATTAGAGTTAGTTATTCTTTAATGTTTGTTGTAATTAAATTTGTTCAATTTGGTTATGATAAATTTATTATAGTTAGTTAAGATAACTTGTTATAGCATGCTATATAATTGTACATGCACTTGTTGTTGAGGGTGAAAAGGCGAGGTCTATGCAATCTCGGCTAAATATTCATAGAAAATTAGAAAAATAAAGAGACTAAAGGGGAGAGAAAGTTAAGAGATTGTAAGTGAGAAACTTGTTTTGTTGGTAGAAAAATATTACAATTGTAAAGGCTTTAATCTTGTAAATTTCATATTCATAGTGAATTGTTTTGCTCTCTTTTCACGTGACGTAGGTCTTAAGTAATTGAGGCTGAACACTTATATTTTAGTGTTATTCATTCTTTAATTTCATTTACATTGTTTTTTTGTTTGTTTAAGTATCAAAATTAGCACTATAGCAATTCTATTTTTACAATTTTATTGTTATTGTTTTGACATATTCTTAGTTGGTTAATTTCAATTGCAACCTCAACTATTATTTTAACAATTGTCGTCATATGTGGAAAATGGCAGCAATGAGTGGAACCACAAAGTTTGATATTGAAAAGTTCAATAGATCAAATGATTTTGGTATTTGAAAGATAAAAATGCATGTTGTTTTGGTACATCAAGATTTAGTGAATGCATTGAACGGTGAATCGGTTCTTCATGCAACAATGACTACTCAAAAAAAGGAATAACTAATTGAAAAAAAAAAGTGTCATCATCTTTTGTCTTGGAGACAAAAGTTTGAGGGAATTTGCAAGAGAACCAATTACAAGAGTCTTATGGCTTAAACTTGAGTCTCTTGACTAAATCAATTTCAAATAGATTCTTCTTAAAACAACAAACATTCTCTTTTAAAATGGATGAAGAGAAACTTGTTATAGAACAAATTGTTGATTTTAATAAGATTCTTGATGATTTAGAAAATTTAGAAGTCAAGTTGGATGATGAAGACAAAGCTTTGATGTTGAAGTAAATTTGTGTTTTAATGACAACAAATCTTATGAAATAAATGTTAAGTTTTCTAAATGGTGATCTACTATTGTTTGCATTTGAGATTTTGTTAAAAGAACAAAAACGGTCAACCTTAAAGCCACTCACATAAACATGTGAATTGTATCAAGTCAACAATGAAAGAATTGAGGAGGCTAATTCATAAATATCAATATGATGATCCTCAAGTCGAGGATGATTATCGCAATATGTTATATCTCAATCAAACCTAAAATCTCTTGGAAGAAGTCAAGAAAAACTATGAGTCAAGATATGTCTATATGAAAATTAGAGGATGAAGAATCCATATTAGAGGATGAAAAATCCAAATACGAGGATGAAAAATCCATGAACATCCTTGAAGACAAATTACTCATCATTAAGGTAAAAAAGAGAAAAATATGACTGGAGGATAGACATACAAGAGGATGAACCCTTAACAGGATGAACCTTAAAAGTTGCAAAATATTCATCATCACTGAATCAATAATTTTTAGTCATAAAGAGAAGATAAATCAGTATTAAAGAATGAATAAATAAACAATTTAAACAAAGAGGTCAGAGGCCAACTTTTACATGTACGAGGATGGATTGTAAGAGGATAGACTACAAGAGGATGGATCTATAGTCCACATCATCCTCAAATGTTGAAATCGACCAAACACATCATTCTCATATGTTGAAAATGACTGAACACATCAACATACAAAAAGACTGTAGCTAACAACACAAAAATATAGTCTTACATGTCTTGAAGAATGAAAAAGGAAAAGGATAGCTCATGTCCAAGTTCTTAGGAGAATTGAACCTGTTGTACGAGGATGGATTGAATTAGTCCAAAAGACAGTTGAATGGCATTTATGTAATTAAGATTATTGAACTTGGACTTTTGATCAAGTCTCCAACGGTCACTTAATACTTTTCTCATGGATGAAATTATAGCCTCTACCATTAGAGGATACACAATGCAGTAGAGAGGATGAACTTCTATTTTTTATTCATCCTCACACATGGGAAAAAGAGTAAAAGTATCAAAGTACAAAAAGTGTTGTCTTTGACTTATGAGGCACAACATTATATATTTTGGGAAAAGAAAAAGCCAAAAAGGACAAGTCACATCAAAATTAATGAAATCCTCATCCTGATACAAACCAAATATCAGGATGGACAACCACATTGATCCTCTCAGCATACTTAACAAGAGGATAAAAGTTAAATGACAATTTTGAAAATAAAGACAAGTCAAAGAAAACTTAGCAAAGTCTCCAACAACTATATTTTGCTAACCCATATGTTTGAAGCTCCAAAGACAATTATAAATAGAGGAGTATTAATCTTCAAACATTAAGAGGATCATCTACAAGAAAACATTTAAGTTATTCAAGCTTATCATCATTCTCATCATTGTCTTCATTCTACACACTCTTCCAAACTTCAACAGATCTGATGATCATTTTTATTGAGTGTGTTATATACAACTTCACATCACTATCTGATCTTAGAAAGTTGTAATTTGATCCCAAAAACAAATTGAACACATTACTACTTGTATATCCTCAAGTTGATATATACTTGAGTTATTTTGTAAGCCTGTTGAGGCTAGTAAAAATACAGTGTTGTAAGCCTGCTAAGGCTAACAAAATACACAGTTGAAAAAGAGTTTCCTAAGAGGACAAACCATTTTGAGCTATAGTAAAAACTCACAAGTTTGCGAGGATTGGACATAGCATATATTGGGTGAACAAGTATAAATTTGAGTGTGTCATTTTCTTTACTCTTTCCTCTTTATTTATTTAACCATCACTTAAAGTTTCAAATTTCTATCCCCTGACTTCTATCCTCTCGTAGAGGATACATAATTAAAATAAAATTTTAAAAGCTACAATATCTCTATTCAACCTCCCTTCTAATGATATTTTAGCTACTTCATTTGGTATTAGAGCTCAACCTCTAAGGTTTGAGCACTTAACAGTGTAAGAGGAAAAGATCCAGGAAGAAGTGATGTCAAAAATTTTAAAACCTAAAGGAAAGCATCACAAAAAGAGAAAGATGGTTGAACTCAAAAGAACTCAAAGTCCTCCAAACAAAAATTAATCATCAGAGTTAGAAAAGAAAAAAGTTATCATGTGTCAAAATTCAAATTCAGATACGAATGAGGTAATTGTTTCTAAGCCTGTTCTTTATGTAAAGTAGTGAAGTTGAATTTGATAACCTCTTAAATGACTCAAACACTTTATCTCAAAAATGTATATTTCTAAAAAAACAACTTTTTGAGATAAAGAAACAAAATGAGGAGCTACAAACTAAGAATGATGAGTATGTTAAAATTATTCAAGATTTGCAGCAGTCTCATTTTAAAATATTTGAGCAACAAAAAACTCTTAACGAGAGGATAGCCGAAACCAATCCTCAACCTCCAGAAATTCAAATAGAAAACATTGTCTTAAAAAATAAAGTTGAAGAACTAACAAAAAAAACATAATTAACTTTGTAAAATCCAGTGAGACATTTCAAAATATTTTAGAGGATCTAGAGATAGATAGTTCTTCATTTGATTGAAAAATATATAGAGGATCTATAACCTTTGGAAATAATGACAAAACTCAAATAAAAGGTACATGTATCATTGGTGAAAATAATTTTGCTTAAATTGAGGCTATTCAATAAGTGGAAGGTTTAAAATATAACTTTTTCGACATATGTCATCTATGTGGTAATGTCTTTTAAGTTATATTCAAACTTCACTAGTGTGAGGTAAAATTAATATCCTCATGAAATATTTTTTTAGGTTTAGAAACAATAACATTTGTGTTTTATACTTAAATGAATTGTTATCCAAATCATGTTTTCTAAAAAGCTGTTGAAGTCATTATTTTTCATTAAATTATTATTTTTTTCCTGAAATCGTTATTTTTCAAAGTTGTTAGAAGTAATATATGGTTTTGACATTAAAAAGAGTTGGTCATGTAACTTTGAAAAATATTGCAAAATCATCCAAGCTTTATTATTATATTTGTTTATCATACTTTTGTTATCCTCTATTCTTAATATCATCCTCTCTACTTGAAACATTGTTATTATATGTTTAATATTAAAAAAGAAAAACCTTTCTTTTATTATCTTGTTTCGTTTAACATTTTCATTTCCTTTCTCGCACTAGTTTCTCATACCATAAACGTTTAATGTGTTATCTTTTAATAATTTTATAATTTAGCTTACTTTTACTTTCATGCTATTTAAACTAAGACGTGTGTTCAATATGTAGTAACTTATTTAACAAGATTATTATTTGATTATACTAACATATATCATGATAAGAGATAGACTAATTTTTAAGAAGCCATTAAGTGTTGGGCACCAAAAGTATTTATATCTCTTATTGCAAGATTACTTGTTAAATCCCTTGAATAAAAAGAGAAGAAGAAAAAGGTTGTTAAGAAAAATCAAATGCTTTGGGGCTACATTTGTGAGCAAAATTATGAATAAGATTGTGAACTTGTTCAATAGGAGCATATTAAAAGATCCTACTTAGAAAATGGTTGTGAGGATGAAGAAAAATATCATTATGAAGATCATCGATCTCAATTTAGTGTTTTGATAAAAACAAATAAAAAGTTAATTAAGAATGTTAATTATGATTCTAAACATTATGTTAATTTAACTTGTGCTTTTGAGTATATTAATTCAAAGATAAGATTTAAACAAAACAAATAAATCAACATAAAAAGGCTATAAACTGAATATACAAGAATTGAGAACATTCTTAACAAAATATGGAAAATGGAGAATGTTCTCCAGTTTCAGAATGATCATCACAGCTCCAAAATCAATCAATCTCCACTAATTAAAAGAAGTTTTAGCCTCTGGATCTTACATCTATATCATCAGCACTTGGCAAGGAACAAACTGAGATGATTAGATTCAAAGAAACTACTCGAATCAAAAAAAGAGAAGATCGCGAATTAGCAAAACCAAACAGATCAGAACATTCTTGACAGCATTCTGATCAATTTGGACAATAGTGTAATATCAGTCTCCAGATTGATAAATATTCTCCAACTTGTTACACTTGATCTTCACCATCAAACATCTTTCTTCAGAATGACCAGACCAATCTCCAGATTGATTATCAATCTCTGTTTTTCCAAAATTTCAGCATTGATCTCCTTATTTATGCATAAGTGTATAATCATTCACCAAACTAATTTGGACAAAATCAAGGCTCCAGATCAAAGTTGTAACATCAATAGTTACATGTGAAGCTTCAAGGATCATTAAATACAAGATAAATCTGATCAAGAACAAATAAACCAGCCCAGTAAACAAAGTTCAAGTTATGTTCAAAGGCTGGAATATTTTTATTCAAATATATTGGTTTTGGTCAAATTTGACAGAGCACTACCAACAACTCTTTTGACCATTATTAAATGTCCTAAAAACCTATAAAAGGAATGCCAATGATCAAGAAAAAATCAGAGCTTCAAGTACTAAGAAAGTTCATTACTCATTTCAATCATACTTGAATTTCTCTCACACACATACATTGAATCAATTCTGATTTTTCCCATTCGATTCCTAGAATCATTCTCGTGTATTTTTCTGTAAAAGAATCAGAACTCAAACAAGTGTTGAGCCTTCTCAAATTCTAACAAAGCAATATCATCATTATTGTAAAACTTAAACTATAAGAGTTTAATATAGTTTGGGTAGATTGTAAGAAATTATGCCAAGGTTGATAGGTGACTTGATTGAACTTCTTTCTAGATGGAAAGGTTTTAACTTTGTAGCAGATCAAGATTGATCTGAACTAGGTGTTGTAAAATCAAGAAATTTCCTTGTTTTAAACACTTAGTAGAAAATCTCACGATTGTGATGATTAGACGTAACCCGAGTTGGGTGAACTAGGATATATCATTGTGTGGTATCTCTTCCCTTATCTATTTACTTTCAGTTTGATTGATTATCAAGTTAATTACATAAACTGAATTACTGATTTTAACTAACCAAGAATGTGTGGTATCTCTTCCCTTATCTATTTACTTTCAGTTTGATTGATTATCAAGTTAATTACATAAACTGAATTACTGATTTTAACTAACCAAGAACGTTACTTCATTTTCTGGTTAAAACCAAGAACATCTTCCGTTTTCTGTTTTCACAACCAAGATCAATCTAGAGTTATTTTCTTAAGTTTTTAAGAGAAATTTTTAAAAGGTGCATTTATAATTCAAATCCCCTTCCTTGTAAATCGATATTGCTACTTCACAAATGTCCTTCTTTAACATGTTTTAAATGGATATCCTAATTTAGGATTTATATTTTTGAAGGAAACTCAACAAGAGGATATATGATTGACATTTATGATTATAATTGGTAATAATTATCTATTAATTTCAAATCTGGTTTAAGAAGTTTGAAGTCTTCGTATTATGTTCTTAAACTTATATTTGACTCATTCTTAAGTATTCAAATGTGTTTGAAATATTGTTAGATGATTATCTCATCACACTTACATGTTATGAACTCAAACATAGATATGTGAGCATCATGATGCATATTATTATATATTTTTGAATAAAATGAGCATGGTCATGTTTTAAAGGAAAATGTGGTTAAAACATAGGAGGATTTTATATATTTGAAAATATTATTTTTCTCGAAACATTCATTGAATTTGAGATCCAATCACTTTCTCTAAAATTTTGGAGAATGTAGAGTCATTTATTTCAACTTTAGATGTGTTGAAATGGGTGCATTTTTTTAAAGCATGTTTTGAGTATATTATTTTAGTTATCATTGTGTATATCTTGATTTCATTGTTAACTGAAATAATAAATGGCGTTCTTACATACTATGTGATTTAATGTTAAATGCAAATTTGATATGAGAATGAACCTCTCAACTAAATGATATTTATGTGATCCATTCCTATTCTTGTTGCCTATAATTATCTTTCAACCCCTCAAACTTTTATATAGATGTCAAAAGGGAGAGATAATTTACAAGAATAGTATAAGATGTAAATGATAAATGAAGAATGTTAACAAATTAAACCTCTTACATAAGTTAAGGGGGAGTTTAATTGCATATCTATGAACATTCTTTCATTTGTTATTTTATCCATCTAGAAAACTAAGGATTTGTTCTAAAGGTTTGTCATCATAAAAAAGGAGGAGATTGTTGAAGTAAAAACCTTTATGATATGTATTTTAATGACAACAAACCTTGTGAAATAAATGTTAAGTTTTCTAAATGGTGATCTCCTAATGTTTGCATTTAAGATTTTGTTAAAAGAACATAAGTGGTCAACCTTAAAGCCACTCACATAAACAAGTGCATTGTTTCAAGTCAACAATGAAAGAATTGAGGAGGCTAATTCATAAATATCAATATGATGATCCTCAAGTCGAGGATGATTATTGCAATATATTATATCTCAATCACACCTAAAATCTCTTGGAAGAAGTCAAGATGTGTCTATATGAAAAAGAATCCAGATTAGAGGATGAAGAATCCATATATGAAGATGAAAAATCCATGAACATCCTTGCAAACAAGTTACTCATCATTAAGGTAAAAAGGAAAAAAAATCTGACTGAAGGATAAATATACAACAGGATGAACTTTCAAAGTTGCAAAATATTCATCATCAGTGAAACTATGCTTTTTAGTCACAAAAGAGAAGAAAATTTAGTATCAAAGAATGAATAACTAAAACAAATTAAACAAAGAGGTCATATGCCAAATTTTACATGTACGAGGATGGACTGTATGAGCATAGACTACAAGAGGATGGATCTATAGCCCACATCATCCTAAGATGTTGAAAACGACCCAACACATCTTTCTCATATGTTGAAAATGACCGAACACATCAACATACAAAAAAAGGCTGTAGCTAACAAGACAAAAATATAGTCTTACATGTCTTGAACAATGAAAAATGAAAAGGACAACTAATGTCCAAGTTCCTTAGAGGGTTTAACCTCCTGTACGAGGATGGAATGAATCAGTCCAAAGGTCAATCGAATGTCATTTATGTAATTAAGATTAATGTCCTTGGACACTTGATCAAGTCTCCAATGTCACTTAATACTTTTTGTCATGGATGAAATTATAGCCTATACAATTAGAGGATACACAATGCAAAATAGAGGATGAACTTATGTTTCCTATTCATCCTCACACATGGTAAAAAGAGTAAAATTACAAAAGTACAAAACATGTTGTCTTTGACTTACGAGGTACGACATTATAGGTGTTGGGAAAAGAGAAAGCGAAAAAGGACAAGTCACATCAAAATTATTGAAAGCCTCATCCTCATACAAACTAGATCTGAGGATGGATCACCACAATCATCCTCTCAGCATACTTAACAGGAGGATAAAGATTAAATGACAGTTTTGCAAATAAAGACAAGTCCAAGGAAACTTAGCAAAGTCTCCAACAACTATATTTTGCTAACTCACATGTTTGAAGCTCTAAAGACAATTATAAATATAGGAGTATTAGTCTTCAAACATTAAGAGAATCATCTACAAGAAAACATCTAAGATATCCAAGCTTATCATCATTCTCTTCATTCTACAAACTCTTCCAAACTTTAACAAATATGAGGATCATTTTTATTAAGTGTGTTATATACAACTTCTCATCATTATCTTATCTTAGATTTGTAATTTGATCCCCAAAACAAATCAAGCGCATTACTACTTATATATCATCTAGTTGATATACAGTTGAGTTATTTTGTAAGCCTGTTGAGGCTAGTAAAAATACAGTGTTGTAAGGTTGGTCAGGCTAAAAAAAATACACAACTGAAAAAGAGTTTCGTAAGTGGACAAATCATTTTGAGTTATAGTGAAAATTCACAAGTTTGTGAGGACTAGACGTAGCTTATATTGGGTGAACCAGTATAAATTTGAGTATGTCATTTTATGTACTATCTCCTCTTTATTTATTTAACCATCACTTCAAGTTTTAAATTTTTATCATATGACTTCCATCCTCTCATAAAGGATACAGAGTAAAATGAAAATTTAAAAGCTACAATATCTCTATTCAACCCCCCTTTTCTAGTGATATTTTAGCTACTTCATTTGATCCATCTTAATGCCTAGTCAAGTTCCTATTAACACTTCAAGCATGCTATCATGTTTGGAGTAGAACTTACAATTACTCTTGAAGAAGTGCATACCTTTATCTGAACAAAGGAAAGCCATAAAAGACAAGAGATCAAGAATGATAATCATGTTGAAAGTTTGAATGTTACCAAGGGAAAAACTAATAATAAAGGGCCAAATGCAAAGAAACATAGGTCCAAGTTAATAATTAAGTTTAAAGTATAAATGCTTCCATTGTCATAAGAAGGGGCATTTTAGAAAGGAATGTTCTAAAAGAAATGACTCAAGAAAATTTCAAGATTATGAAAATGTTGCACTTATTGATGCTGATAATGGATCTGCAAAGGTCTTGATGATTTAAAATTTTGAAGTTGAAAAAAACTAGGTATTAGGCTTCAGATGTACCTTTCACATGTGTTCAAGAAAAAAATACTTTGAATAAATAGATCTTCGTGAAGGTGGAGTTGTTTTGCTTGCAACAACAAATAGTGCAAGGTACATGGCAAGGGATCTATCAAATTTAGAATGTTCAATGACAAAGAGGTCTTACTAAAAGATGTAAGGTACATACCTGAATTAAAAAAGAAATTTAATTTATGTTGGCATGTTTGACATGTTAGGCTATTCCACAAACACTAAGAATGTTATCATGACTATTACTAATAAAGATCATATCATTGTTAAGACATAAAGAGAAGTGGCTTGTACACTTTAGTTGGTTATACCATAATTGCACAAGCTTTTGTTGCCAGTTCCAGTTTGCATTCATCTACTAGAATATGATATATGTGGTTAGGTCAAGTAAGTGAAAAATGTTTAATTGAGTTATCAAAACAAAATTTGTTGAATGGTGATCTAACGTCCCCGATTATTTATCCAAAGATTACTTAAACATATTTGTTTTCTTTTAGAAACAACTTTAATATTTGTTTCTTATGAGTAGTTCGTCATGTAATAAATTGAAGATGCGTTAGAAAATAACTTGATATATATATATATATATATATATATTGTAGAACAACTTAATGCAATTTACTAAAATATTATTTATTTATTTGCAAAATTAATCTTCTAGTTGTTAGATCTTCATTTATGCTCCAAAATAAAATAAATTCTCTTTAGGTGAAGTTCAAAAGAAATAAGGTTGACTGAAATTAATTACGATTCAATTATTTACTAGCAAATGAAATCTCACTTCCATATTTCTATTAAAAGTTAACGATAAGGAGTAAATAACTTTACAATGTGCCACACAATTTTTATTAATACACAACATTAAACCAACTAATAAGTTAACAGTCATAAAATATAAATATAAAATCTTTTCGTAATAAAATATTTATAGAAATTGATTCTTTAATAGTTTTCAACGATGTATCAAAAGTCATAAAATATATTTAAATAAATCAAATAGCAACTCATTGTAGAGCAAATAATTATATAAAAATAAAAATAACAATAAAATGTATGCAAGTTATGGATGCTCCTAAACATATATGATCTGGATATAACCAGCCACATATGCATTCACACAGAAGTCACCCATATCAATGGAGAACAATTAAACCAACCACACAAACGCCCACAAAGATGCATATGATATGTCATGAAATAATAATGATGCTCAAAAGTTACATGTCACCATCCACTTAGATAATCACACAAATCACCAGCCACTTAGGCAACCACAAAGATAACAATATTTAAAACACAAATCATCAGCCACTTACAAAACCACATAGATAAAATATTCAAAACACAGTTCACCACTCACTTAGGCAACCACAAAGATAACAATATTTAAAACACAAATCATTCGTCACTTAAGCAACCACAAAGATAAAATATTCAAGGTTAAATTTTAATCACATATGACATCAAGGTTTTATTCTCATGGATGCTTACAATCAAGAGTCAGTAATTTTGTTATCCCAAATATATAACACACAAACACATGAAAAAATGTCCTATAATCACAACTTTCGTTTTATAAACTATAAAATTGGATTAGTGACGTGTTATTGATAGACATCAAAACTGAAATAACGAAACACACACACAAATATAAACTTTATTTCTTCTATTATAAATTTTCTCTCATTATTAGTCATTTAGGCATGCAAATCAAGGTTTACCGCTAAATACATCAAAAAATCAACTTAATCATGTTATCATAATTAAAACTTCAAAATGAAATAGCACAAAAATTGAAACTTTAAATTAAAAACATCCTAAAAAACATATTACTCATGAGATCGTAATAAAAATCATAACTTTATAATTAAGTACACCTAGACAACACAAATCACAACTTTACATCACATATATGGCAACAAACATATTACTCCTGTTACTATAATAAAAATCGAAATTTTATAATTAAGTTTATCAAGGCAAACAAATTACTCATAAAAACAAAATAGTTAAATTCTTTAATACAAACATAAAATCAACATTTTTCTTTTAAGACATCAAAATATCACAACAATATCTTACAAGCTATTAATTTGATATCTAGCATGACCTTGCATGGGAGAAAAACCCTTACCTTATATGCTTTCTTTCTTAACACCTCTAACTTCACACGAGAAATAGCTCATGAGGCAATGATGAATTCAACACGGATAGATATTGAGATTTATGACTTAGAACATTGTTTTGGGCGTGTACGAATGACAAATATATGTGACAACAAGAGGGCCTGATGGAAATGTATGAACAGAAGTTGTGATATTGTTAAAATAAAGGAGTTTCAATAGCTATTTACTTTGCAATATTATCATTGATTTCTTGTCTAAAATTGAAGTGCACTTAATTCCAAAACTATGATACCAATGGTTACTATTTCTTTAATTTTATGAGATTATTACAAAGACAATTGAAATCATGTGTATTTATGTGTATGAGTTAATTAGGATTAACTAGTAGAGTTCACCATATATTGCAGAGTGTCACACCATCCCTCTTAATTAAATTAATAAATTAGAGGGTGTCACATCCTTTTAATTTTTCATCTAATAGTTATGAAACCAAAAATTGCATAAAATTATTTTTGTAAATAATTAAAATAAAATCATAATTTTGATTTAAAAGAGAGAAATGCATGAGATATAAATAAGGAGAATAGCGTTTTAGTTGTTCTATCTAATTGCACACAAAACTTATAATTAAATTTATAATCTTCATTTCAAAAATATATTAAATGTGTTCAGAAGGAGAGAGAAGTGATTGTAGGTGTCATAAATGAGGGATGTATATTATCTCCTCACTTAATTGATTGAGACAAGGACATAAAGTTACATTATACCAAAATAACACCATAAATTGTCATAAAATCTTGTCATGAAAAAGAGTAAAAGAATGAATTAAGTCACTATTTTCTTTTATACTAAAGATGGATGGACCAAAAATATTTTTAAAATACTTATTTGGTCGAAAATAAAACTAACAATCAATATAAATTCTATAAATTCTAATTTTAGTTAATTAACTCAACTAATATTTTTATCAATTAAAAAAAATCAAGCAAGAAAAAAAATATCACTATAAGTCACACATAACAAAATAAAATAAAAACATATCTAACACATAAATTTTATAATTATCGAAACTAATCAAATAAAAAAAATACACATTAGTCATTTAAGAAATAATCTAGTCAGAAATCGTCCTCATGTAATTGTCACGTCAAAATAATTAAATAAAAATAAAAGCTATAATTATTCAGGTAAAATTGAGAGTGATAAAATTTAATTTATGTACACATATAATAATTATTAATTAAATAATAAATAATAAAAATTACTAAAACATACATATATAATATATATGAAAATATTAGGGTGTTACAGGTGACAAAATTGACAAGTTGGAATTTTATTATCATTGTATTCTAGGAAAACCTAAGTGGGTCAGTTTTGGTGTTGGACAACAAAATACCTCTACACCTTTTAAATATGTTCATTGTGATTTGTAGGTTCTTCAAGGACAAAAACTCATCTTGGTTGTTCTTATTTTGTAACTATCATTGATGATTATTTTAGGAAAGGATGGATCTGTGTCATTAAAAATAAAAGTGATAACTGGAACTCAAAAGAAATCTAAGTTAAAATGTTTGACAACTAACAATGGTCTGGAGTATCTTTTAGAGCAATTTAATAAGTTTTGCAAGGATTTAGGTATTCAAATGCATAGAACTGTTACATGTATCCCTCAACAAAATGGTATTGCTGAAATGATGAATATAATAATTTTGGAAAGGGTCATATTTATGATATTTTGAGTGCAAACCTTCCTAAGAATTTTTGGGATAAGGCTACATTTATAGTTATGCAACTGATCATTAGGTGTATTTCCTTAGCTATTGGATTCAAGACTCCACTTGAGTTGTGGAGTGGAAAGCTAGCTGACTACTCTAATCTGAAAGTATTTGACTCATTATTACTTGTTCACACAAGACAAGATGAGATGGATCCTCGAGCTATCAAATGTACATTCATTTGATATCTTATAGGGGTAAAAAGTTACAAGTTGTGGAGAATTGACCAAGGTGTGTCTAAGTGTATCATATCAAAAGATGTAGTGTTTGATTATACAAGGATTGAATGTGCAAACACGGGAAGGGGAGTTGAATTGTATTTGATAAAATTGATAATTTTTTTGCTAATTTGATTACGAATGGTTGGTTTTTTTGTGAATTAATTTTATAAGGAATCAGATTCAGAGGTAGCAAACAATGAAAGGATAAATAATTTGACACATAGATTTATCCTTATCAACCCTAACTTGGCTACATCGAGTCCCCTCATTGAGAAGACTTTAATCCACTAATTCAATTACCATGAATTACAAAGCACCTGACCCTCCAAGTCAGTGTTCCGAAACAACGCTACTACCCCAGACTTTTGAGGAACTAACCACCTTGACCCCCTATAAGTCAAGTCTCCTCCTAACAACCTGACAATCCTATATTGAAGAAGTAACTAAACCACTTTCTGGTTGGATAGAAAAGATTGGAACTTGAGTAGTTGCTTCAATGAAACTAATAATAATAATAATAATAATAATAATAATAATAATAATAATAATAATAATAATAATAATAATAATAATAATAATAATAATAATAATAATAAATTTCACACTCTAAGAAAAGAACACTCACAAAATATTTCTAACGTGAACAATTGTTTCTTTCTTTTAAGTCTAAGATGGAATTGGAATTTTAAGCTTGATTTTTTCTACTATTTTCTATTTTTCGATACTTTTCTTCTTCAGCCTTGAGTATATATTTATAGTTAAAATTTGAGCTTCAATTTAGTCCTTGTTTAATTTTGAATTGTATCTTGTTCAATTTGAGTTTGTAAATTTTTCAAATTGATTATGTTCTTATTTTGTTTATATTGAGTTTGTAAATTCTTTTGATTGATTTTGTTCATATTTTGTTGTAGATAAATCTTGATCAGATCTTCTTCAAATTTTGAACAAATCCTGATTAAATCTTCTTCAATTGTAAATTTGAATCAAATCTTATTTTAGATTTTCTTCAAAAACATGAATCTTTTTTCATACTCTTTGAAGTCAAATATATTATTATCATAAAATACTTTTGTTAACATCAAAACTCTAAATATAAAACTATCTTGGTTGCAACAAGGATGACCATGATTGATAAGAACTATCAATTGGACGACACTTCAAGCAACAATATTGAAAGTGTTCAAATTGAGGTGAAGTCACTTGAAAACTAAAAGGTTAATCATGGAAACATGATTGATATAACAATTGAAGATGATACTGCAGCAGAACTAAATTTTTCCAAATAAGGATCAGATTAAGAACCTCAAATAAGAATCAGATTAAGAAGCTCTACTACTCTGTGTGGATAATATTCTTCTTGCAAGCTCAAATAAGGATCAAATTAAGAAGCTCAAATTTGTCCTTAGTAATAAGTTTGAGCTGAAAGAACTTGGGGAGGCCTAAAAGAATCTTAGATATGGACATAAAAAAAAACATAATGATAGGAGAATTGTTTCTATCACAAGCAACCTACTTGAAGAAAGTTGTCACTAAATTTAGAATGCATGAGTCAAGACATGTTTCTACTCTTTGGGACAAAATTTCAAATTGTCCATGCAAGATTCTCCTAAGACTAGTGACGAAAGATAAAGAATGAGTACCATTCCTTATGCTAGTGGTGTTGGTAGCATAATGTATGGTATGATTTGAAGCAAGGCAGATTTGGCTTATGTTGTCAATGTTGCCAACAAATTTATGGTTGATTTAGGGCCATTGCATTGGTCAATACTCAAGTGGATTATGAAATACTTGAATGACTTTTTTGTCAACAAGATTGAAATTCAAAAAGGCGTATCTTGACAAGGAACTGATCAAGGGATATATGGACTTAAATTATGTTGGAAGCATTGATACTAGAAAACCAATCTCTAGTTATGTTCTCACTTTTATATGGAACAATTGTGAATTGAAGAGCAATTCTTCAATTTGTGGTAGCTCTTTCTACAACTCAAGCATAATTCATTGTTCTTACTGAAGGTGTTAAAGATGCTATATGGATGAAAAATTTGATTAGTGAACTAGGGATAAATAAGAAATGTGTTTTAATCTTTTGTGGTAGTCAAAGTGTTATTCACTTATATAAACATCAAGTGTATATCATGATAAGTCTAAATACATTGATGTCAGGCTTCATTTCATAAGAGATGTTATTGAATCAAAGTAAGTTTTAGTGGAAAAGATTGCAAGTGAGGAATATCCTGTTGATGCCTTCACAAAGTCACTTTCACAAACTAAGTTCAAGTATTGCATGGATATAGTTGAAGAGTAAAGCTTAGGCTTGGGAGCAAAGACTATGAAAGGAGTATTATTATATTGAGTTGAGATGGAGAATTGTGAAGATATAACTTAATTGTCAACAAGTAGAGTTAGTTATTCGTTAATGTTTGTTATAATTGAATTTGACCAATTTGGTTATGATAAGTTTGTTATAGTTAATTAAGCTAAATTGTTCTAGCATGCTATACATAGTTATATATGCATTTTTTGTTGAGGGTGAAAAAGAAAGGTCTATGCAATATCAGATGAAGATTCATAGAAAATCACAAAAATAGATAGACTAAGGGAAGAAAAAATTGAGAGATTGTAAGTGGAAAACTTGTATTGTTATCTTCTCAATAGTGATTGATACTAAGGTAGAAAAAACACTACAATTGTAAACAACTTTTTCTTGTAAACTCCATACTATTGCTTTGATTTCTGTGTCTGTGACGTATGTCTCGAGTAATTGAGATTGAACAGGTATATCTTAGTGTTATTATTTCCTTATCTTTCTTTATTTTTATTTACATTGTTTCTTTTTGTTTAAGTATCAAAATCTACATTATAGCAATTCTATTTTTTACATTTTCATTGTTATTATTTTGCTATTATCTTTGTTGGTTAATTTCACTTGCAGACTCAACTATTGTTTTAACAGCGAATAACATGATAATTTACTCAAAATAAATTGTACAAGTTGAAGGCAGGAAAATTATATTCAAAGGCTGTATAGTAAATGGCCTAAGCAGGTCAATAATGTACGTATACACTTTCTAACCCACAATTTTATTACATTAAGTACCTCAAACCATTGTTTAACTTTATTGCTGAGGCAATTGAATCCACTATTTGATATTTTTGATAAAGTAACAAGTTGATTTACATGTGTAAGAAGAACCAATTTAAATCTCACAAGAGGATGACAGTGTTTGTGACATGCAAAGGCATCATCACTAAAGAGTATAAGTTGCTCTAAGGTACTCTATAATTTCAGCACTTTCAAACATTTCTATCCCTGTGTTTGGATCTTCCAAATAAGGTACCTATAACCATAATTAACCATCAGAATATACATCATCCATTAACCATATATATGCCATGAAGCTTGTAAAGAATGTGTATATTTGCATAAACTAAAATCAATAAAGTACCTGGAAATGCCCTATTTTATCATATAGTATTTGTCGTTTTGGGCTACCTCTAGCACAACTAAAATGAAAATAGTAAAGTAAGTAACATGAAAAAAAATCAAAAGTGAATAAAATATGTATTGTAATCACCAAAAAGATTAAAAACTAAGGAATACATATCAACTGAAAATAAAATATGGTTAGTAGAAAAATAAGGATTTTTACTTGACAAGCAAATGTGGCAGCTCCAATTCCACAAGTACTTCGCGTACGATTTTGCAGAAAGGAGATCCCTGAACAAATCAAGTATATAAAAATTAAAGTTTAAAATTGTAGCACTAGATAAATCCTACACTGTCATGCATGTCAATCTTTAATTTCGTAATGGAAACCTTGAATTCATTCATTAAACATTAGGATGCATGGTTTTGAATGTTGTTTACCGACCTCATAAGCCCATAATTTAAGTGGCTTTGGTGGTAACTTTGCCGGAGTATATTTTGCTCCCTGAAATATAAAAATGAATACTTATATTAGTATTCTTAGCAAGTTAAATCTCAATGACTACCAAAAGTTGAAATTAATATATATCAGTTTACCATCCGTCAAAGGATATTACTAGTAGTCTAGTAGCTATGTAGCACCAACACTCTTCACATTGAAGGTGTGTTTAGACGTTCATTGTCGGACACAAACACGAAACTAATGCATGTGGTTACATTGTATTCAATGACTTCTATTTTTTTTTTAACTTTATCAGTATAATACATGTCAAAGTCAGTTCGTGTCCATGTCAATGATTCATTGGTTAGTAGTAGCTTCCATTACATAACAAAGGGAAATAAATCAGATATTACCTTTGTAATCCGACTAAGCATAGCAAGACCACAAGTCAAGTTCTGCATAGAAAATATAGTGTGTGGTTGTTAACATCAATGATACAATTCAACTTTTCTGGAGATAAAACCGAAGATAGCTATGTGAAGTTCTAACCGTTAAAAATCCGAGTGATAAAGTAAAAGGAATATTTCCATCACCTACAGAACAGATAATGAATGGTTAACACTCACAATGGGAAATTTGTGTGAAGAGTGCATAACTGGTATTTGCAATAACCTATAAGGATTACTAATACTCTTCAAAATGAACCTAAATAGATCTTAAATATAAAGATTGAATGATCATTGTGTTACAAGCCGATTTTGTAGGCTGAGTAGATCCAAAATCTAACACATGTAATAGCAATGAGAAAGACTACAAAACAAAATAATGCAACAAAAAGGATACATATATGAAAAAACTAACCATATGTGCCAACCAAATACTGAATTATGTCATCTGATTCATACATCGAAACACCAGTGTTTGGGTCAACCTGAGATATGAGAATTGTTATTTCTTCATCAGAAACACTACATATTAAACAATCATCACGAGGTGTGATAAGAAAAAAGTGATAATACATCTATAGGGGGAGTATATCAAATGAGAGGGTGTTATAACCAGTAAAAATAATTCCAAGGCAAAGCTTTTGGCAGTTACTTCAAAGAAGGAAAATTTACTGCTAGCACACCATTCTAGGTTACATTTTTCTTATAAATTCAAAACTTCTAAGCCAATTTTCTAAAGAGTTGATAATTTAAGATGATAGCTGGATTCAGGAACAAGTACGGGATAATTTTCCATTAATTTCATTGAAGCAGTTCAGGTTAGTGACTTTTATCTCATCCTTTTTAAGATGTCTAGAGAATCATAACAAGAAACTACTAATCTTGTTTTGTTGATTGTTATAAGGAGTCAATCTTACCATGTAAGGGAACTGTTGTTTACCACCCAACTGAACAACTTTTGGTCGAAAATTTGGACCGTTTTTAGGACAAGGATAGAAAAGAACATCAAGGTCCAAAATAGCAACTATTTCTCTAACCTGTACATAGTCAAAATATTAATCCACAACAAAAAGCATCTGATGAAAAATTTCGTCAAAGGGAGTTAACATTAATCCTACAAAACCATAATGCATACCTTCCGACAAAATGGGCAGCTGCAAGCAATCCAGGAAGCACATAATCAAAGAAGAACACGATATATCAAATTAGTCTTTTCCTTAATCCTTAAAGTGACATTTTAAAGTCCAAAATATATATAAATCTAAAAGTACAAACAAAAATAGGAAGCCAGTTTGTATTAGGAAAAGAAGAAGGAATAAGGAAGTATTTAGTCCATACCATGAATGTCTACTGATTAAATCCAAAATTTATAAAAAATAATGACAGAGAACTATGAAATACCTTTCAAATTCGTATATCTCAATTGGCTTTTCTGGTCGAGCACCTATCTTTGATGTTTCTTTTAGCATAGTGCCTGACATCACACTACTAATGTTAACAAAGAACAAGAACAAAAATAAAAAACACAGAAAAGAGAAAAAATATTGACATGTTGGGCATAATGATATCATTCTTTGGCCACTAAATTTATATGTTTGCACTTTCAATATCACTGTTTGTGAGTTAAGAAATATATTCAATTACTGTTTGATAATTAACCTGGTATGCAATAATGAGAATTAAACATAAAAGAATTTAACTGCTACCTGAAATTTCCAAAGCATATTCATTTGGTGGAAATTTATCCTTAGAAATGAATGACAGAGAATACCTGCAATGGCACAACAAAAGCACAAAAAAATTTAAAATTTGTCCATCAATACATTTTTACATATAAATGGTTGTATTAGAACAAACTCAATAAATTTAAAAAAATCTCTGTATATAAGTTATGTTAGGTTGTCTTTTGGATACTTCATATACCACCTACATTATATATAGGTTAAAGGGTAACCAAAAAAACTATAGGTTAAACCATTAAGGTAGTTTTGAAGGAGAATGAGCTATGTGGATAATCTATGTCTTCATCTAATCTATGTAGCCAGCCCTACTAAGTGAGTAAGGTTTGATTGTGTTATTGTATAATTCCACACTAAAAAAATATCCAAAAATTTGACTAGTTTCTAGATATATGTTTACTTACAATACAGTACCTTTAGAAGTGAAATTTCTTTCAAATGATTACTCTAGAGTAAGACTTGTCTCCTATTTTAAGTTATATATTTCAATTATACAATGTATATGATGAGACCAATTTGATTACATAAACAAAACATCACAAGACCACCAATTCATTACAAATAACTGAAATTGTTTTGCCACCCCTCTAGATAGTTAATTCAACTCAATAACCATCACAATTAAAGCTCAACCTAACAAGGACTAAATATTGATAATCGAAGAAAAAAAAAACAGAGAGAAGGGAAAACGGTTAGTCACCCAGAAGCGAAAACTCCAGTAGCAAGGCGAATGATCAAAGGAAGCAAAGCTGAAGGCAGTTCACGTTTTTTGTCAGCTCTCATTTGAAAGGGTTTAGGTTGAGGAGGCTTGAAATCTGGAGGGGGAGAAAATGAGAGTGATGTTGAAGTGGTTTCTGTGTCTCCTGAGACGGCTCTAACGCAAATTTGTGTCCTTTGTAGTTTTTTAGTGGGGAATGAAATTGGTCCATGAAGTGAGAATTGTGAGAGAGTGAGAGTTCCTGATCCAGCCATGGCCATGACGTTGGAAAAGTTTTAGTTGGAATCGAAAGGTGAAGTGAAGAGTGTGATAATATTTGTGTTTAGTTTGGGAAAATGGCAAAAACTAGATTGGTGCCAATTTGTTTGGCCAATGAGTAACTAACTGAATTAAGAAAAGGGATTGACTTCATTGGTAGTATTGGTATTACTGGCTGACATGGCACATTCACAAGCACTCGACCATAAATATCTTTTTTAGAAGCTTCGTTAATTTCAGAGATTTTTCTATACTTTCTTTACCTACGTCTTATGTATTGGATCTCGATTCGGTGCATTTAACTTCCTCTCACTGCCCTCTATTCTATACATTTTTACTATTTCATACTCATTTTAAACTCAAATTTTAAATTAAAATGTGATTGCTTGTGAGATACTAGTAGTTGCCTCTTTGATCATATATATATAAGAAAAATATAATTATTAAGATTTGGTCTCTATATACTGGTTTCTCATGTTTTAATAGGCGAAATCGTATGAAAAACGATAAGCAAGAATCAAAATATTACAAAACATAATTAGTTAATCAATAAATTAAGATTGAGAAAAAGTGTTTTATAACTTGATGAAAAATACCCCTTAGTAAAAATGTTGCAGCCCATAGAAGTTAGGACAAAAAAATGGATTTTACGATGTGTCGGTTTTAAATCACTCCCTATGTTCATAAATGATTCAAACTTGAAATAAAGTTTTTTTTTTTTAATGGTGATGGCTTTACTAATCAATCCAAAGAGCAAAATGATGTGGTGGTATTAAAAAGGGTTTCAAAGTGGTTATAGAAATTGCTCAAGATAATGAATTTTCATGGATATTATAGTTTACCTAAGGTCAAGGTTCTAGCATGAACTAATGATCAATAATGGCTTGAACTCATGAGGTATAGTGAACTTCGTTAAGGGTTTTTCACATAATGGAGAAAAGTATGATTCAAACTCTTAAATACTAGTTCAATTTGCACTACGTTGCACGAAGATGGCTCACAACGCACGACACTACTAGAAAAAATGAAATTGGAGACAGATATAATATGTCTCTAAATTTAACAAATTTCGTCACTAAATATTATAGAAACGGATTTGTAGACAAACATATTTTTATAATTGATTTTTGCGTCTCTAAGATTTTAGAGATGAATTTTGTCATCTATCTCTACCGTCTCCAATTGAATTTACTTTTGTATGTTTCAAGCTTATTACATTTTGTCTCTGTTGAGACAAATGTATATTCCGTTTCTAATATATGTACAGTTCTTTTATTAATCTCTCACAAATTTATCTATGATTATTTTTTATCTCAAAAATAAGTATGAATTTTCAAATATTGAATTCCATAATATATATATATATATATATGACACTAGATTACTACAAAAATTATATTTAGATCAACACCAATTAACAATAATGTCATAAAAGTTTATAAATATATTGAGATCAACACCAATTAACAATTATATAATTTTTAATCGGGTCATAAAAATTATATTTAGATCAACACCAATTAACAATTATATAACTCTTTCACACACACACAAAAAAAAAAAATTAACAGTACACTACATGCAATTAATCTATAAATTTGTTCAAAACATACCAAATAATATTTGATTTAACAAAATATCTAAATAGAAGTAATCTGTCCATAAAGTTATCATCCATATCATCACCCATCTCTTCATTTCTATTATCATCTTCTCATTCCGATTGAAATGTAAAATTTTGATTACAATGAGGCATAATACTCTCAAACATCCGCTCCCAATGCGCCATCTTTTTTTTAATCATTTCTTGTTTAAGATTCTTTTGTTGATGTTTTTTTCATCCTTCTCTTGTCTATAAAAAAAATGTTTTTAATATTAAAATAAAACATAAAGAACATATCCAAAAAACATTAAAATAACTAAACATCTAAAGAAATATGCTTTTAAAAAAAATTTGTAATCTAAAACAAATTATCGTAATAGAAAGTTAAAATTTTCTTATAATCATGAATATAATTAAATAAAAAATCAGAAATTATACTATAATAGAATAATTTAGTCATCTCAGGTTTGTCTATTGTTGTTATGAAATAGGTTTCATCACACATCAAGAACTTTGTATTCCACAACAAAGCAAACAACATAATTAAATCTCATTGTCTTTATATGAAATGTAGACATGGATGTTAGGAATTCAATAAATTTGGTTTTACTCAAAAAAGGAGTTGTGTAGCTCAAGATATAACTAAAACATAAAACAAAGAGCAAATAAAAAGCACTATATAGAATGTCATATTCATCACTAGTTTAGACATGGAAGCTGGACGAATTAGATTTCGTCCTAAACATGAAAGTCATAGAAATTTGAATTGGCTTTATAAATGAATAAGAATCATATTGATTGGGTAAAATTAATTAAAGATATTATGCTAACACTGCACTATAATACATTTCACATTGTGGTGAAATGATCCGCATTCACAAAATTGTACTATATTGTATGAAGATTTATACATGTTTCACAACGATAATAAATAAACAGCTAAGGTTATGTAATAGTTACTCGTCTCACTACGAAGCAGAGTTCTAAAATTCTTATGATTTCAACAAGATCAAACATATAAACAAAAAGTATCTTAGTTATCAAAATATATTTTTAAAGCACTTAACATCAATGATTCCTTTAAATGTCATTTAATATTAAAATAGTCTATCATAAAATTTAGAAGTCATGGAAGTAATTTTGGTATCTTTGAATTTCATGTGTCTACCATATAGTTAAAAGAAAGAAGCATTTGAATAATTCGACACATGAATAATTAGTGAAGTTTAAAAGAAACATCTTCTGCTCTTGTAATTGGTTACTCTGATCAATCATCAAAGATTCATGTGCTTAAAGCATCTTTCCTATCAATACGAGAAATCTACATTTGAAAAATGAACCAATTGAAAAAATCAAAATATCTTCCAAACACTTAGAGTTCATAGAGTGAGGGAATTTTCAAAAATAAAAAGGTCACTGTTTGAGATCCTACAACTACTTTCTACTTGCATTTTGACTACAAGGGTATTATTATTTCGGATAGGCTATCAATACCACTAAAGACTTGAAGTTTCAAATCAACAATCACATAAAAACAATTCTTTATTGAAATTCATTTAAAAAACGATATTTTGTAAAATCTCTTACAAAATTTGAAAAAGCTTTATCTTTATTTAAGAATAACTCGTGATTTATTTTCTACACAAATTAATAAGAAACATTTTCTTTTGTAATAGTTGTATCAATGTTGAGTGAAGAAATTTTTCTTTACAAGTGCAAGGTTGTGTCATTAAGAAGTTGTGAAGTATAGGTTGAGTGATAATCACGAAATATCTATAAGGATTCTAAAAATTGATTGAAAAACCCTTGATTGAAGAAAGGACTAAATTTAATTATCAAATTAATAATAAACTAAGATAAATTGTTTGTGTTTATGCTATTCTCTCTCACCTTTGTTTATCCTTGTTGCATTTGTGTTATAACTAACACATTATTTAAACTAAATTATTTTTGTCAAAATATTTCAAAAACACACTTTTTTACAATATAAGTGTACATCACTTAATCTTTGAAAAAATATGGAAAAGGTTTAATTTTAAAGAGAAATTTCTATAACCTACAATATAGCTCTTCTTATCTAAAAAAAGTTTCGTCGACAAACCATATATTAAATATCTAGAATTCTTAAAAAACATTAATACTACATATGTTTTTAAAAACTTTAATAGGTTAGATATATAAATCATCTCTGTTATATAACTAACTATTCTTGTATTTTTTAATTGATGTTGAGATAACCGGTTACACTTGAATTACAACAATTATTTTATGTGTGCTACAAGTCAAGGAGAATAATCACATATCTCTTAGTTAGTAGTGAGATTGAATTAATTGGTTTGATAATGGTTATATAATAAAAGGGAAATGATGAATCGTACAAGATGGGATACTAACGAAAGTAAACCAAGTGTATGAGTGATTACTTTTCACTTTCTCTCCCCCATGTCCCACACTAAAAGACAACATGTAAGTTTCAATTCCAATAAAAACGAAACGGACGTTTTATGTTTGTTTTTCTCTTCTCAATATTTAAATTCCTAATTAAATCATTCATTTGCACTCCTATATTTAAATCTATCATCCCTTTAATCAACGTGAAAATACAATTTTATCTATTATAAAAATTTTAATATTTTTAATTTTTGATTTTTTCACTTCCTCTTTTCAAAATATTCGAAAATTTTCAAAGTTTCGAAATGATAATTTCTAGAATTTTTAAAACTTTCGAATAATTCAAAACTTTCGAATTTTTTTTGAAACTTATCATATTTGGAAACTTTCCAAACTTTTCAAATTTTTGAAATATAATCCTTATTTCGAAAATTTCAAGATTTAGAAACTTTTTAAACTTTACAGATTTGAAAACTTTTAAAACTTTCTAAATTATTGAAACTTTCGAAACTTTCCAAATCTTTTACATGTAATCCTTATTTCGAAAATTCAAAACATCTTGAAACTATCAATTTTAAAATTTATTATATATAGTTAAAAGAGTTTGAGAGATAACAAGTTTAGGTGTATCAATGCATGATATTGTCCTTATAAATGAATAAATTTAGTTATTTCCAACTCTCACTATCATATATTGTAGTTTTGTACATCCGAGGTCACATTTAACTAATTTAAAATAATGATTTTGTTCATATGCCTAACAACTCTATCGTCGAAGAACCAATTAATGTTTTGTATATTTAACTTCTCCAAATAAACAAAAATAATGAATATAAAAATAGTGACGAAGGAGGTCGTTGTTTGAGTGAATTGATCATCGTGTAATGCACTTTATATTATAATTGAAAGAAGAAAAAAATGGAACTACAAAATTTGAGAGGAAGAGAGAACATTTCTTTTTGATGAAATTTTCTTAAAGTTAGGACTAACAGTACCAAATGTTTGATTTCTAAAAAAAACAAAAAAAAAATAAAAAAATTTATTAATTAAAATAACACTAATAACTAATTTATAATTGTCATATAGAATATTTAAATTCTGTATATTCATATTATAACATAAAATTTTTATTATTAAACTGACATATCTAGACACGAAAAAAATTAAATAATATCATAAAATAAATTAAATTTAAATATAATAATAACTTAAGAAAAAATAAAATTAAAAGAAAAAAATACACCAAAATTAAATATTCTCTTATAAATCAATATTTGAATAAGGTGTTTTTTTTCAGTTATATGAAAAATAAAGCATTTTGTTTTGAGGAGGAAAATTTTATTTATTTATTTATTTTGTAAATTATTGAGGAGGAAGTTTTTTATTTAGTCATGAGGAGGAAGATTATCCACGTGGAAAAAGGATATATATTCCATTAAAATAAAAATCACAAAACAATAAAACAACATGAGATATTTTTATTCCATTCCAAACCAATAAACAATGACAAAGTGAAGAACAAGAAGACCAAAGCAACACACAAGAACATAGAATTACTCATTGATTAGTTTGATTAAGTTTAGGTACAAGAATCTTAATTATCATCACTACAATTTTTATTATCCAAATGTTGCACTCTCACTTAAACCACCATCACAAATTTCTCTTACCAAACCTCCCTGTTTCTCTTACCACACACCATTTTTCTTCACCATCTCCACTTCTTCTTAATTATCTCCATAATAAACCCACATTAATTAACCCTAATCCTCCTCAAGCATCATTTTCACCACAGTGGTTAACCAAACTAACAACTGCAACAGCTGAATTAGGCGATGCTATAAATGATTCTTCTTCAATCCAAGTAACTTTTACTGTTCTTCTCACCGCAGCTATCACTGTCTTCTTCTTTCCTATTCTCCAGCGCCGGATCAAAAGAGCCAAACAATTGGTATATTATATTATACACTCTGTTTTTTTTTTTCTTTATGCAATTTATGGCTACCTATTTCATTATTTATTAGTTGTTCTGTTCTTAGGGGGAGAAATTAATTTGTTAGCAACACCCATACCTTTATAATTTGTTAGCAATTTTTTTTATTATATAAACTTGTCAAATTTTATTTAAATATGAAATTAAAGATAGGTACTTTTAGGATATATTTTTAAAGAGATTTTGTTCCAACCATCAACTAAATTGGCTATATTTGAAATTTTGAAAGATTAAAATAATATTTTTATTTCTAAAAGACTAAATAAATCTTAAGAATCAATTTGAACATTTATTTTACTTTAATTTGAAACAATGTCTTATTTTTTTTCTTCCACCTTTCTTCTTTGTTTCTATTTCATGTGAAACCAAACACTATTTTAACTTAGTTCATATATTGCATGTTTAATGAAAAGGGTTGGTGTGATTTTAGAAATTTAGGTCTTCTGGAGTGAAGAAGTCATCATTGGATAGCTCAAAAATACTTATGGGATCATCTTCCATTAAAGCTAAGAAGAAGAATCCACCTTCACCTGATCAAGCATTGTTAGGAGCAATTATAGCTGGTGTTATTTCTCTTATTCTCTATAGGTTCACAACAACTATAGAAACTTCTCTGTTTCGCCAATCAGTTTCAGATAATTTCTCGGTTTGTATCATATCTTTTCTTCTCTTAAAAATGTTACTAATATATACCATTTTGATTTTTGATATTCATATTATGTACTATAACATAACCCTTTCTTCATACTTCTAAGGTCATTCATAGAAATTGTGTTTATTACTTATTATAATGTACTAAATATATAATATTTTGAAGTTAGAAATTGGGATTATTCATATTGTATTACGATTTTATGTTGTAATATTATTTTCTAAAATATTTACATATATTTGGATTTGATGTTGTTGACGAGAGGGCACTCAACACACATATATACTATTTGATCAAAAATGAACAATCTAAATTTTAATTTAATTATTTTTAAATATAAAATTTGAATAAAAAATATAAACCGTTTAAATTTGATTGGACGGCTCAGATGTCACCAACTACATTGTTGTCAAAAATTGATTATTATAATGTATCTCGATCTCACTAGGAGATATATGATTAGACACCTTTAGACTATATGAAACATTTTTACACCTATGTAGCATAATTAAGAAAGTCTTACATCTTATGGTAGAGTTGATAAAGAAGCATAACTTTGAATTTAACACATGAATGCATTTTTTCAGGTTCGACAGATAACAATCACCATAAGGTAGCTTTGCTTCAATAACTTATCCTTTATTAAGAGACCTTAATGTTTTTATTTAATAAAGTATCTAACAATAATTAATTAATATGATATGTATCTTTGTATCACAGGACAGTAATAAATGGGTTGTGTTACCTTGCAACATTTGTGTATGGCATAAACTCTTTTGGTTTATTGCTTTATTCTGGTCAACTAGCCATCAACACCTATGTGGAAGGGTCAAGTGAAAAGAAAATTACTGAAAGCAAAATCATGGAGTTATCTAATTCATCGGATGACAATCTTACAAATAGCAACACCAATGAAGATCAAAGTTCAAATAATTCACAATAATGAAAGATCAATTAATTAATACTAAAGTTATAAAGTGGAATAATTTAATATGTCAGACCTCCTCTCATCTCTACTTGTTGATATGTAGATGTTATGATGTCTTTATATATACATGTGCATAATGTTTGTAAATAAATACAATAGTACAAAACACTGCAATAGATTGGAGAGTTTCAATTGTAATCAGTAATGAGTATGAAATCAGCAGCATGAGTGATAATTTTACTAAGTTGGTTGTTAAAGATGGGAACGAGGAGGGGGGGTTCTAGATATTGTACTAACAAAGGATGAGTTCAAAACATCGTGTAACCCTTGGAAGAATACTCTCCTCTCCTGGTTCATCTACTAGGAATGAAAGTTAATTCAAAATTCCTTGAATATCTTTTGTAGAAATTTTGGTCCAAAGATGGAGATATTCGTTTGGTTGATCATCTGAATGGCTATTATATGATCCACTTTAACTCAGAAAAAGATTACACTGTGGCTTTATTTGAGGGATTGTGGTTAACAGAAGATCATTACTTTATAGTTCAAAGATAAAGACTGTTGTTTGGATCATCGCCTAACAAGGTGAAGAAAGTTGTAGTTTGGAAACACATTCTGAAACTTCTAATGGAGTCTTACAATAGAAGCTTCCTAGGAATGATAGGTAATGCGGTGGAAACTATGTGAATGTGCAAACACGGAAAAGGGGGGTTGAAGTGTGTTTACCTAAGTTCGATATTTTTTGCTAATTTATTTCAAACTAGTTTGGATTTGATGACTTACTTAGAATAAAAGTAGTACCAATCAGGTTAAATGATTAGAGGCAGAAGTAGAACAAGAATTTTAAAATTAAATTGGGACAAGAATTTATTCTTGTTCATCATCAACTTAGTAGCTACGTTCAATCCCTTCACTCAGAATGAATTAATCCACTAATTCAAAATTTGAATTACACAACAGCAGACACTACAAGTTAATCTTCTCAAAATAACCTAACATCTAAAGACTTTTTTAGGAACACAAACACATTGACTCTACGAGCCAAATATTCTCAACATCACATGAATACCAACATATTGCTTAAGGAACATGAAAGCCAATAACATATTGGGTTATAAGAGTTTTGAACAAATTGCTTTGCTTCTAACAAGCTGATTATTACAAAAATTATCACACTTAGAAAATATTTCTTTTGAGCAAGTGTTTCTCTAGACCTTAACCATCTAAACTCTAATGACTTAGGAAATTTTGTGCTTGTGACTTCTCTTATTTTCTACTTCAGCCTTGAATATCTATTTATAAATGTATCTTCTTGCGAGTATTTCTTCTTGTACACAATTCTTGATCATATTTTCTTGTAGATTCTGATAAACTCTTCTTATAAATAATTCATATCTTCTTGTTGAAAAATCTTGATCAAATCTTCTTGTAAATAATTCATATCTTTTTGTGATAAATCTTGATCAAATCTTTTTATAAATAATTCATGTCTTCTGGTGATAAATCTTGATCAAATGTTCTTGTAGATAATTCATATTTTCTTGTGATAAATCTTGATCAAATCTTGTTCCAAATAATTCATATTTTATTGTGTTAAATCTTGATTAAATCTTCTTGTAAATAATTCAAATATTTTTATTTATAAGATCCTAATCATATCTTCTTCAAATCTTGATCATATCTTCTTTTCAATTTGGTCAAAGATTTTCTTCAACTACAAATTTGATTAAAAATTTATTTTTTATTGTATTCATAAACATGAATCTTCTTTTACACTCTTGCTTGATTTGAGTAGGAGTGGATTCAGATTATTCTTGTATCATCACAAGTTTTTGATTTGGCTAAGTCTTCTTTTCATATTAAATTCTTTCAATTCCATTCGTTGGCTTTCTATCAGAGGCATTGATTTTGTTGTTATAGTGAGAGGTTGTGTTTCTTGAGGCTGCATATCAGAGGCAACAATTGGAGTGTGTTGCACTATTTTGATTAGTGGATTGTGAGCTTTGAATTTATGATTTGAACAATCTCTTTAGAGTTAGTTATACGTTGATATGAACTTTTCATATGCATGTTGAGTTCGTGCACATCAAAGATATGCAAGAGCTTCAGAGTCATGCTTCAAATCCAGTCTTTAGAGGCAGTCTTCAGACTCTATTTTATAGTCATTCTTCAAAAGTAGTCTTCAGACCCAAACATCAGAGTCAATCTTTGTAACCTTCAAATGCACGTTACTTTCAAAAAGGCATGTTTTCATAGGGTAGACACATATACTTTGTGTTCCTCTGGTCATTTCCTATGATGTCTTTCTCTAGTGATTTTCCTTTGATCGTTTCCTTTAGTACCTTCCTTTGATTTTCTTTTTTTAATTTTTGTATACTAAATGAGACCATTAATCCCAATTTATTGTTCTCAAAAATAGTTTTGTTAACATCAAAACTATTAGTGGAAATCCAATCTGGTTCCAATAATATGATCAAGGTTGATCATTTTACATATGTTCATTCACAAGATCTTTTTGCTCGCATTTGCATTGAAATTGATTTGGAGAAAAAGCTTGTCCCAAAAGTCATTATGAAAATCATTGGCTTGGTGTTAAATATGGAGTATGAGGGATTGCGTGATGTGGCTTTAGATGTGGGAAATATGGACACAAGGTTAGCAATTGTTTCAATATTCTGAGTGCTCCGTCAAACTTTGAAACTACGATTCAACCAAAGTCTTGTGATTAGAAGAACATGGTAATGAAGTTTGTGGATTGCATTTTGGTCCAAAAATGAAAACTTTGACACTAGAGGAAACTCAAGAGACCATTGTGCAGGGGAGAACGTTGGCATTAAAATGGGAGGTTTTGCTTCTAATGGTTATGAGTCCTCAACCTTTGGTCCTTGGATGTTTGTGAAAAATAAGGATAAGGGAAGTATTAGACACCAAAATTAGGTCAATGTTATGACAGTTAATATGTCACATAGGTGAACAATAATGAGCAAAAATAAGGTTTTGGGCAACAGGGTCCTTGTGTTGAACCAATTTCTATTCCAATAAGTGGTGAAAACAATAGAGCAAGGGGTAGCAATGATAAGCCCCTACAAGACCAATTAAAAGAATCATGTGTTAGGCCAACAAATAAGAAAATTAAGCCCACTTTAGCTAGAGTTCTAAATAAAAATGGTGGGAAGAACAAACAAACAAGGCTAAGACTCAACAATATCAGTATGAGTGTGGTTCGACTAGTATACCCAAAGTTTCTGGGATTAAGTCGGGATCAAATTTTAGGAGAGTTATGTGCTAACTCGGAACTTCTAAAAGATAACTTTGGTCGGAGGATTGGTAACAGATTTGATATTAACTTTTGAACAGATGTCCGGGTCCCTTCATTGGGTCGCATTATGGATATAAGTGGAACTTACAGTCTATCACATCCTTTATTCTGATCGAATCCCTTGATCGCATTCGTCCTATACGTATACCTCATTCTTCACAGGTGAGGATTTGGTTATTTTGATTAGGGATCTCAATGGGGCCTTTTTCTTCTATAGAAGCCTATAATGTCATAAAAGACATAAATTATAGAGTGGTGGAAGATAAATTGCGGTAGATTTGGAAGTGGCTTGGTCCCAAACATTTGAGGTGTTTCTTGTGGAAATTTGCTTGTGGTTGTTTGCTTAAAAACACTCAACGGGTTTGCTGTCACATGACCAATAGTGACCGTTGTTCAGTTTGTGGCAATTCTAGGGTTAATCCTTCATATTTTGCGTGATTGTCGTCTTTTGTCAGAATTTTGAAATCATGGATTTAATGATTTTTTTAATGAAGATAAGAAAAATGGCTCCTAGATAACTTGAAGAGCGTTGCTGCAGAAAATAGTGTAGACTTGAGTGTCCTCTTGGCTCCAGGTACCAAACAACGTCTATATTAATACTAATTCATGTTCGTCTTGCAGGTGTATCATTATTTATTACTCTATCATGAGTCAAGAAATAGCTCTATTAATTTTGTTTTCTTGGTATTGGATTTAAATCAACTTCCATGTTTTGAGCTCGATAAATTGATTTCAACAATTATCGTATCTAAATTGAAGACGTTGGTTGAGCGTAACAATCTTATAGTGACTACATTTCTACCATACTCAAATATAATATGGTGTTTGAGGATGTCAGATTTATTATTTTACTTTCAAAATAGAGTTGACATGTAGCTCTCCGCCACCATAAGTATTTTGATTATGATCATGGTTTCTATTGTCTTACAAGGAAGAGGATCAAAGTAGAATCAGTGCGATAAGGACCAATAAGCTGTTATCGACAATGTCAACGCATCAAGAACACCAAGATACAAAAGAACAACCACCATTGAATTGAATATAGATCCAAAGGAATAAAAAAATCTACTCTAAACTACATCTAGAATTGGAATAGGAAAATAGGAATAGTTTGTAAATCTTCTTTGATGTGTTTCTTTTTTTTTTTTAAAAAAAAAAAATTGTATTTCAAACTCATTCTCTTACCTTACCTTGAGTCTGAGAGGGAATATTAAGATTAGATATTTTAGTTGCTAGTTTAGAAGATTAAGTAGTTGGTTAACTTTGATTGGTTAAATAATTAAATTTAGATAGTTATGTGATTAAGTTTGAATTGTGTTTTATAAATAGAATTATTATATTAATTGTATTAATATTTATCAACTCTTCACATGATTTTTAACACAGCAAACTTTCAAAATAATCAAAATTCTTTCATCTTGGCAATATTATAATGAATTTAGATCATCTCAATCTAAACTTTCTTTAATCTTTATCTTAATTTTCTTACCAATATTATATTTTGTCTTACTATTAAGGTCTCCCTCGTACAACTTTTTATAATAAAAGTGTAAGGGAAGTGAATATTACTCATTATTAAATTATAAATTATTAAAATTAAAATAAAAAATTATGTAATTTTTTAAGTGATCATATTAATAAAATTTAATTTTTTTTATCTTCTCATATTAAAATCTATCTTACCTTTATATATATAATGTGAGTGACTGTGTCACTCAAATGAATTTTTAATTAAAATAAGTAACAAATTTGTCTCTATATAAATAATGGTGAATAGGTATTCTCCATATTAGGATTTGTCTTTTAGAATGTCTTAAAGTTGACTTGGATAAATTTTTTGTTTTTGTTTTGGAAGAGATGGTAAATTTTACTATAATTAATTCACATAACTCTCAGTTCTGGATTCGAATCAGGAGAAGACATCTAACCTAACAATATTGATATTTGTCAATTTAATAGATAAAAAAGTTTAAATATTTAATTTAAATTGCAGTATAAAAAAATATGTTATCTAGTCTATTTATAAAAGGTAATTGAATCAATTGAAGTTACAATCCTGTCGAGTAATTTTTTATTTAAAATTATTTTAATATGACAATATAATTTATTTAAAAAATATTTTATATATATATATATATATATATGTGTGTGTGGGGTTAAGGTATTTCAGAATTATTTTGAGTAAGGGAATTTCAAAATTATTTTTATTGTTTAATATCCATTAAAAATGAGAGAATATGGAAATAAAAATAGTGAATGCCACAAGGATTTTTTTCTCTCCATTTTAAAAAGAAATTAAGTTTATTTTATTTTCTAATTTAGCCCCTACTTTATTTTTTTCATATACTTTGGGTCACTTTCTAATATCTCATTTTCTATACAGTAAGATAAAGGAAAATGAAGTTTTTATTTATTTATTTTTTTAATTTTCTCTTCAACTAAACAACTAAAAAAAGTCACCTATTTTCTATTATTTTTCTTTCTTCTAACTTTCCTTTCCATTATAGTTTTTAAGAGATGATGAACATTTCTATGTAACAACTTTTTCTTTTATATTAAATGAAAAACCAACTTTTATATCTCACCCTAAACTAAAACAATATATTTAATTAACATCAAGCAATGTGAGTAGCTCTATGGTGTATTTGAATGGAAGTAGATGGATGGAAGTTGGAGGCAAGAGAATGAAAGGCAAACAAAATCCTTTTTAAAGTGTTTGCTTTTATTTTATTTTAGAGAATTTCAAGGGGAGAGGTTCAAAATAATTAAAAAAACATTTAAAATCTTTTATTTTTCTTGAACTAAATACAGAACTATTAAAAATTATTATATTTCCCTCTCACTTCCCTTAGTTAAACATGTCTCTATTTCTTCTTTTTTTCTCTCTTCCATTAAAGTCTCTCTCCTCCCTTAGTTGAACTAGCAAGAATTTATGTTTGGTCAAGATTGAGAACATATTACTCCAATGGTTTGATCTAAAGGTAAAATGACACATCTTAAATCTTATGACTATGAGTTCAAGTCTCGCTGGTGCAAACTAATTTCATAATCAATCTCATTATTAGTTACCAATTTCTATGTATTTTGCACCTATAATTGGTGGAACGATTTGTATACTCAATTTGACCTTTCAAGTTTTATTACAAAGTATTATTTAGGTATATGAGGTGTAAAAATAACATTTTTCATATAATATCACCTAAATTATACCTTGCTCGCAATGAATTAAAACAAAAAAAATCAGAGGAACTGGAAGAAGTGTAACTAACTACAATCATCATATAATAAAAGTTCAAGATTTCACATAACATTATAAAATAGTTTTAATAAGACAAAGATTAGGATGCATAAACTACCGATCCACAATCAATACATACATATAATAAATGATGATAACAAACTAAACTAAAAATAAGAGAATTTATAAAATAAAAAATTCAACATCTATAATGGAACCTTCTACCTTCTTCAACCAAAGCTGTTCTAGCCGTGAGAATTTTATTGGCAGGAAGTAAAGGAGGATCAAACACTGTACAATCTATCCAATCTTTCAAAAACTCCTCTTGTCCCCATATATCTGGAATCCATACCCTTCCACCCATTTCAACTCTATGTCTTTTCAACCTCTCTCTTCCACTTATATCCTCTGCCTCAACTATTTCTTTTGTAATTGTGTCATTTTGTTCATGTTGTTGTTGCCTTACATTGTTGTTGTCTTTGTCTTGGTTTGGTTTCTTCAACTCTTGATCAATTTGGTGGTCATGATGAGATTCAGAAGAGGATTGGTTAGCCATTGAATTTGTGTTGCCCTCTTTCATGCAAAATATGAGCATATTATAATTGGAGAAACTTTTATATATATATATATATAAAAGTATATAAAAGTTTAATTGTCGTCTGTTATCATATAAAAGAAACTATAATCTCAACACATCACAATTATTCATCAGCGTGACTTTAAAGATAATTAAAAAGAAAGATAAATATATCTAATCATATGACAATTGTAGTTTATTTATAGTGTAAAAATAAATTACAGTGAGAGTGTATACATATTAAAAATTATTTGAAATTTTAATGAAAATTGATGATATTTATCAAACAATTATTATGTATTTTATGATGAGACTAACTCGATTGATATAAAAATAAAGTAGAATATATTTTTTTTTAAATTAAACTCGTTGAATTCACGTTAATAAATCATTATTTTAAATATAAAATCAGAGAAAATCATTAACTAATTTTTTAAATAATATTATCGATTCCTTAATATTTGGACTTAACTTTTAAAATAATTAATTGTTGTTGTTGTTGTCTTTTCTGTGTGCTATGTGTATGGTTTATCTATCTCAAACTTTTTTGTGGGAAGTAGATTTGAAGAGTGGTATTGCTGTGTGAGTTAAGGAAAGGAATGAGTGGGAAATCAGTTTACACGTCACCCTCCAGAAGACAAGATTACGTAGGGGTGGTTTATTTTGTATGGTTTGTAACAAAGGTACGTGTCTATTTTGAGGTGGGATTTTTAATAATGTGATGTGTGGTTTGGAAATTGGATGTTAGTTTCAAGTTGCAAAAAGGAAAATTCTTATTTGGAAAATGAGAGAAAGAGAGTGGAGGGGGATCAGCGATTGACTCCTTCGATGGATTTTTTTAGGAAAGGATTGTGAGGTGACGGTTATCTTCGGTATATCATGTTTGCTTGGCTTCTATTTCTATCAATAAAAATGTTAATAACACAATTTTTAGGATATATTTTTTTAATTTACTGATTGATTTTTATATGAGATAGATACGCCAAATGATGTTGGATTCATATAAATTTAGTAGATTATATATGAATTTCAACCAATCAATCAAAAGAAATATATTGAGATGTGTATGTTTAACAGTACGTTATTAATACTTCTCTTTTATCATTATAGTATCGACCAACTTGATGGAAAATGCTAACTAAATAAAAAATTCAATTCAAACACTATTCATAATTATTAAGGTTTTTTTTTTTAAGAAATCAAATAAAATTATTAAATAAAAAATACTTAATTAATAATTCAAACGATTAAACAACCGAATACTTAATTCATAATTGACATTTAGAGCTGTAAAAAAAAATCCTTTAAATTTTTTTATTAAGTTCCTAATATCAGACTTCCTATTAAAATAATTTTTTTAAAGTTTTGGCTCATTATTTTACCGGACTTAAAGAGCGGTTCATAGAGTTTATAGACCCTCAATATTTTATTAATTTTAAGTTTTTCTTTTAAATTTTCAAAATTTATTTTTCTCAAAAAATATTGAAAAAAATTAAAAAATACATTTATTTCAAAAAAATTTAAATTATTTTTTTCTCAAAAAAAATTATGAGAAAAATTAAAAAAAATCTCGAAATAAATTAATTTTTTTTTATCAATAAACTTTAAGAAAAAAATTATTTCTTGAAAAAAAAATCTAATTATTTTTTTAAAAAAGTGGGTCTATAGACCAACTAAGCCCACAAAATTTTAAAATTTTTTAGTGTTAGGGGCATTTTTAATTTATAAAATTTTTAGGTCACTCGTTGGACTTCTCAAGTTGAGAACTCTACTTACAGCTAGGATCAATCAAATTTAAGAATACAATTAAGTTGTTCACCAATGACTAAAATCAAAAGAAAAACCTGAAGACTTAACTTTAACCACAACAAAGATAGTACCTTAGTGTGATCTACCAATTGGGCCACATTGCATTCCTTCTGTTTAAAAATCCACTAGTTTCGTTCTTTCCAAATAGTCCACCCACACGCCAACTAAATAACTTGCACTTGTTTCCTTGATTTCTTGTTAGAAATAAATAGACCTTGTAATTGTTGTGCATGAGGGGTAGTGCAGTTTTGCATAGCACCTTAGACCCTTAACTAACTCAAGACAAAACACCACAACTTTGCAAAAAAAATGACACTAGAAAAATAATTGATGCACAATTTCCTCCTTCTCGCAACCTCTTGTACATAGCATTTGAGTGTTATTTAAGATACATTGCCTTAATAGACTATCCTTCGTAGAATTACAATTAGCCATGAGATGCCATGAAAATAAAGCCACTTTGAGATAAACCAATTTGTTCCAAGAGAGTTCGCATGATGGGACATCAGGATTGCTTTCATTTGTAACCAAACGATGATATGCTTCTTTGAATGAATATTGATCTCCATAAGTGTGACGCCAAAGCCACTTGTCCACCATGTTTTCCTACACAACAAATTTTTCCAACAATAAAACATATTCAACTACTAGATTCTCCTCCAACACAAATAAGGTTTGCCTCCACCTCCAAACCCCTACCCGATCCCCCACATGTTCCTGCACATCTTTGTCGTTGAATTATTTTTATCTACATCAAGCCATGCAACATATGAAACCTATCACACAAACGCCCCTTTCCAACCACGAGTCACACCAAAGTGAAGTGTCTCTACTATAATCCAAATCTCAACACAAGTTATGCAAAAACCAATTATCATGTCAACCACCTCACTTTCACAAACAAAAATGAGATCCTTCTACTAGTAAGAAAACCTATTTGTACTCCAAACTAACCCATAATCCGAATCATATTTTTGGTTCAAAACTTTAAATCATAATTCATGTGGTTCAACCCTCGTCCTCCATGTCCAAATAAGGCACTATTAAACTCCCATAATTTCCTAACCACCAAGTCACCCTTCTCACAAGATAAACATATTTTCTCGAATTTAACCAAATGTACTTTTTCGCACCTCTTCGCAATCTCTCCATAAGAATAATTTAAAAAGAGATTTAATGTAAGAAATGATACATGTTATACCTTTAAAGAAAGAAATAAAGTAAATTGATAAGGCAAACAAAACTGCTTTAAAAAGAACCAAGGGACCTTTATATATAGATTGTGACTCTTCTTGCTATTAAGTCTACTCTAAATGCACTCAATCACTGGATGCCAACAAGATAATCTACTTGGATTCCCTTCAATAGGCCAACCTAGATACAAGAATGGCAATCTACCTCATTTGCAATTAAGTACCACAACTTCTTTTTCCATCCAAGATTCATTCAGTTTGACTCCCACCAAATAATAATATGTTGGTTTTGATAGCTCGAATATTCGTCCAACTCCTCTCTTCCATAATTAAGGTATCATCTGCAAACTACAAGTGAGACACATGTAGATCATCGTCCTCACCAACACACACACCTTTGAAGAGACTCACATTAACTGAGGAACTCATTAGTGCATTCAATTCATCATTAGCTATTAAGAACAAAAATAGAGACAAAGGTTTTCCCTGCCTTAACCAACAACTCAATACAAATTCCTCTACCGGACTACCGTTCACTAGAACATAAGCAATTGATGAAGATAAACACTTTGTAATCCACCTATTACACCGCGTTGGAAAGTTCATTTTATCCATCATTGTGTCCAGATAACTCCATTCCACTGAGTCATAAGCCTTTTTAAAATCAACTTTAAACAAAATGGTCTCTTTCTATTTTTGTTTTGCTTCATCAACGATTTTACTCGCAATCAGGATTCTATCTAAAATCTCACGATTTTCCACAAAAGTCAATTGTGTTTCTGCTATAACCTTATCAAGACCAACTTAAACCGATTTGCAAGCACTTTAATTTAGCCAACACCTTATACACACTCCACCAAAGAAATCGGCCTAAATTCATATAAACTAATAGGATTGTCCTATTAAAAACATATTTTAACAATAACATTAAAAATTAATTATGAATAAATTCAAAATATAATTTTTCCTAGTGTAAGTTTGATATCAAAAAGAGAAAATAGTTTTAATCTCCTTCAAACACCAAGAATAAAATAAATATGAAGAAAACATACATAAAGTATAATGGTAAATAAAATGAAATATCACATTAGTATTTATACTAGTTCTTCTACCTGTCTTTGCTATTTAGAGTACATATAGTCCTTTTCAATATGAATGAGAGTTTATTCTTTTATTATGACATGAACATTTACAAATTTCGTCGGCAGTTGATTACAAATGTGTATATAGAAATCTCTTATTTCCTAAATGCTAACAAACCAAATCTCTATATTTAAAATAAAAAATAAAAACCTTCAAGAACAATTGGAACCCCTATTTTCAAGATGAAAACACCCTTTCGAACTTGTTAGACAAAATATCCCTAGAATAATCACTAACTCTAGTACTAAAAATAATTTTTTTTTCCAGCTTTTAATGATGTAGTCAGTTGAACTACAGTCACTCATCGATGGAACTACCATTCCATATAAAGAAAACTCTACATTTGATTTTTTTTTTTTTCAAGAACTCAATCACTCGAGAATTGAATCAAAAAAGTGTTTAATCTTGATTAATTTACTCAATGAATGAATGATGAAGGATAAATGAAAGTGTTCAACTTAGAATGAAGAAAAAAAGTTAGTATTTAAATAAATATGGTTCAATTATGAAAGGGTAATGCAACATAACATAAATAACTCATGTATAATTGCTAAAACTAAATTCTGCAAGTCATGTGAATCATTTGCAGATGTATGAATCCATTCATTAGTGTTTAATAACCTAGGATTTCAGTCTTGAGTTGCATAAATCGAGTTATGAAATGTAAGTAGACTTTTCAACTTCTAGAAAGTTTGGTAAGTCAATTCACACCTTAGGTGAATCAATCCACATGTTTCCTAAAATGATTTCAAAACCTCTATAAAATAATATACCAACACATTAATATTATGCATGATATGATAAAATGAAGTTTTAAAATGGTTTTTCTGATTCAAGAACTTTAGTTGATATTGAAAATTGAAAAATTAACAAAGACACACAAAACAATCTAATTAAAACTTAGTTTTGTCATAAATCATAATTTTAAAATTTACCATTTAGTCAAAAAAAAATATATTAAATTTATCCTAACAAAACTTGCATTCACATAATAGTCATCTCTTTGCAGTATTAATAAAAAGTCAATGCAAAGATACTTTTAGAATAACAATATTAAATGTGACAAATTAGTTGATATTTATTTATATTTGAATCCAATAATTAAAATATATATATATATATATATATATATAATTAGTGTTGAAAAATAAATAGGGTGGTTGGTCTTTCTCCGCATCCCTCGTACAATAATCTAATTGCCTCTCGTGCATTTTTCTTTTCATCCCTCAAAGATGGTATCATTTTTCTTTTCATCCCTCAAAAATGGTAGTTTAGGGTCAATGTATGATATGAATTGTCTCTCTAAATCGTTTTTTTTCTCTCTTTTATATAAATAAATAATTTTCACACATATTTAGATTTTTGTGCGCGTTGTTTTGTTGTGATTTTATCGTCTTAGTGGAGCATTGTTTTGTTTTTCGTCTTGGTGCGGTGATTTGGTTTTCCATCTTTTGTGGTGTTTGCTTGGTTCAAATGGACAAATCAGTTTCGATCCAATCCAATTTCAATCAATGACTTTAACGTCGACAACGTTACAACTCTGGAGACATGGATATTATAGACGTTTCAATTTTGTCACATTTCTAAGCATTTTGTCATTTTATACTATTAACACTTGTGTTGTGAGTTTGTTCTCTCATATTCATTTTTTTCGATTTTAGCTACTTTGAATTGTATTGTTCTCGATCGAAGTAGATTTTAACAATTTTTGTCTATAGATGAAAAGGTAAAAATAACTAGTACACACATGTGGAGTTCTAGGTTCAAACTCGAGACATAGTATCAATCTTAACAACATCATCATTTACCAGTTAAGTTTGACCTTACAGATAGTATTTACTTATTCTGTGAATTGGAGGCAAATCATTGTCCCTCACTTTATAATTTTTAAAATTTGAATTAATAAATACCGTTTTTTTAAGAGTTAAATAAATTTTTAATCCCTATAAAATTTCAACTTTTCAATTTTAGTCCATGTAAAATAAAAATATAACTTTTAGTCCCTACAAAATTATTTAGCAAACAATTTTAGTTCCCAATTGAAACAAAATATGTTTAATTGCCTTTAAAATTTTAAAAAATTGATTGGTTTTCTTTAATATATATTTTTAACCAAAAATTGATTATTTAATATTGACCCTGATATATTTCCCATCTAAAATATTGAGGATAAGGATAAGAAGGATATGGTAAAATGGTATCCTGGAAATAAAAAGGAGGCCATAAGAGCTTGTGCAATGTTTTTTATAGTAGTATATATAAAGGGAAAGAGAAATGTGAGTAGCAGGGATTGAATGTTGAACTTTCAATATAATTCATGTCTCAACTCAAACCATTTAGCTACTTCTTTGAAGATAAAACTTATGTAATGTTAGGAGAAACAACTTTAACACTCCGAGTGTGAATTTTGTCCTCATCCCCAAAAGGTACTTTGAGGAGGAGTGCCATTTGAACAATGGCTCTTGGACACTTCTCTATTATTATGCACACAAAAAATACTTATATATGTTAATAACAGATTATAATAGTTTTTTTAATAACAAACAAAATATTCATGAAACAGGCCAAAGAATTATAACAAGCTCTGAGCATTAAGAAATATTCCTGTACAAGAATACAAGCTAAATTAACTTATTCAAATATGCAAACAAGGAAAACATAAAAGCTTCAATTCCTCAAGTAATTTGCAGAAGTCTACATGAACAAACCGAAACTGTATGAACAACGCTTGAGTAAAAATTGATGAATCGTGAAGAAATGAAGAAGAGTATTTAAACTCTTGGATAGCGTGAGCGTCCTTTCTTCTTTAAGAATTCAGGGATCTCAAACAAACTAGCATCATCCAAAAAAGAGGAGGGTCGCCGATTGAAACCGACGGCTGTATCACCCTGAGTGAGCTGATTAGCCTGTGTTTAGAACACAAACCAGAATTATGCATATGCACGACATGGAGAGGGATAGCGGGAGAGAGATTTTAGTTATACCTGTAAGGGCGGCCTTTCTTCATCTTCCTCTTGATGCTTGAATCCAGTTGCAATTAACGTTATGCTTACCTATATGAAACCAAATGAAACGGCTCACCACGCTGATCATATTATATATTTATTATTTAAATTCCTCGTGATCTAATTAGTGGCATATCATGCATGAATGCTTATGATTAATATTGAAGATAACATTCAGTAAAAAAAAATGTTAAAAGATTACAAAGTTTAACTTACTTGATCAGTGAGTGATGGATCTATTACTGCTCCGAAAATTAAATTAGCACTAGGGTCGACAAGGTCGTATATAACCTCTGCAGCAGCATTTACCTGTTAATGATTATGTTATTAAAAGCCATAGCATACAAAAAGGTTATCATTCATAGAAAGCCTGCAAGATCATGAAAAATTCAATAGATGAAATCCAACTCCTCAAACAGGTATTAGCTCCATTAAAAATCAAAGATTGTGAAATGCTTAAGCTTTGTTTGGGAGTTTAGGAGGGGATGGAAAGGGAGGACTTTAAAAAAAAGGAAGGAGGAAGTGGAAGTAAGAGGATGATTTTGGGAGGGGAGGGCTTTGGGGTCAATTTTTCTTCATTATACAAAATCCCCCTATTTTGGGGGAACTAAAAATATGTATTGGAGGATTTAGATATCTTCAACTCTTTTCCATGTAATTATAATACTCTAAAAATTAAAAATAAATTCATCATACACATTCTCTACAAAATTACTATCTCAAATAAGGTGGAAGGTTTCTCTATATTTGTCTCTCTTCCCCTCCCTCCAAAGCCTTAGCAACTTCCCATAGCACCTAGATGATTCAAATTTCAAAGGAGGAGAGGGGAAAAGGAAGCAAAAAAAAAAAACAACAACAACAAAGAGAGCAGGGAAAAAGAACATCACGGGCACAATTGAAACTATGTTGCACGGACACTTATATTAAAGGCATATCTGGTGTCCGATATCATAACACAACACATGTAGTTACATTTGGTCACTTTTATTTTCTTAAATTATTATTGGTGTCTATATGTTTGTGTCTGATGTCTTTGACTGTAACGGTGCTTCATAGAACTTAAACATATACATAGGAAAGATTAAAGCATAGGAGTCACAAGGATAGATAACCACCTCAAACAAGGTTAGATCACTCCCACCAGTTATGTTCCATACAATTCCAGTAGCTCTCTCTATACCAATATCTAGTAAAGGAGATTGAATAGCATTTAATGCAGCATCTCTTGCTCTTGTTTTCCCTTGAACACAAAAAATAATGCCATAAGATAAATTTGATTAATATATGAAGTTTAAAATTTAAAATGCGCTAAAAAAGTACACTTCATTATTAAAAAAATGGAAAACAAAAGGTGGTGTAGAATTGGTAAAAGTTGAAATATAAACAGCATTAAATCACACTCCTAGCTTACCTTAGAATATATATTAACAATATCTTAGGAACATATTTGTTATATCATATACAAATTATAGTAAGCAAAACCAATGATTAAAAGCTCTTTCTAATTCCAAACATTGCATAATTATGTGAGTCAAAATAGAGGATCCCAACTCGGGGCTACATTATCAGTTTCCAAACATACCAGTTGCAGTTCCTATCCCCATCAGTGAAGAACCGGCATTGGCCATTATAGCTCGAACATCGGCAAAATCTACATTTACCAACCCGGGTATCTGCAATCAATTAGTAAAATCAATAAGCGTTATATGATTTTACTTTTACAGAAACATACCATCAACTTTCTGATATAAATAACTCAATAATATATCGTACTGTAACAATATCAGATATGCCACGAACGCCCTGTCGAAGAATATCATCAGCAAGATTGAATGCTTCGGTTACAGGCGTTGATTGAGAAACCGCAGTTAACAGTTTGTCATTCGGAATAACAATTAGAGTATCTACATTATCTCTTAGAGCTGTAATTCCTTCTTGTGCTTGAATTGCTCTCTTTCTTCCTTCAAATGAAAAAGGTGTTGTGACAATCCCAACAGTCAGTATACCCATCGACTTTGCAACACCAGCAATAATCGGAGCACCACCTGTTCCAGTTCCACCGCCCATTCCCGCCTGCAAAAGTTAATTTTAATTTTCAAGTTTAGAACAATGAACCAATAAAAAACAATGTAAAATAACTGCAAACATGAGCTAACTAACTGTGCAACATTTAGACCAAAACTATGAAAATTCATAATGCAAAACTGTAATTCAATTAACAGAAACTATAACAATTGAACAAAAATAGTTGAACATACTGTAACAAAGACCATATCAGCTCCATAAACCGCCTCTTCGATCGATTCTCTGCTTTCTTTGGCAGCATTCATTCCGGTCTTAGGGTTACCACCGGCACCAAGACCTCGTGTAAGCTCCAAACCAATTTGGAGACGATTCTCAGGAAAAACAGGCGACATTCTCATCGCTTGTACATCAGTATTAACAATCCAAAACTCTACTCCATTCATCGAACTCTCTATCATTTGATTCACCGCATTGGATCCACCACCTCCAACACCAATAACTTTGATCTTTGCCTGATTATAACTACTTTCACTAGATGTAACTCCTAAGCTCTCTGATAAATCCTCACCTAAACTATCATTTCTTGGAATGTTCACTATTCCGCTTGATTCACCTCTAAGCATTGAAACCTCTGGATGTAGATTTAAAAAAGAGTCTTGACTATGATATGAACTAACATTATTGGAACTAACTGAACACTTAAATTGAACTAACCCTAACTTTCTTACATCACCTAGAAATCCATTATTAGTATCAAACTTTTTCATGAAATTAACTCTCTTAGGGAAACTCTCAATCAATGTTCTTCCTCTAACAACATTCAACACCCCTAAAGCATTAGAATGCGCAAAATTTGTTGACACACAAGTCACCATTATAGAGTATTCTAAACTTCAAAGTTGGGGGATTTTAGGGACCCAAAAGATTGAAACTTTACATTGGCTCAGAAATTTTTCTTCGAAAACCTGTTCTTTACATAAAAAATTATGGTGTCCATGAATGTTACACTATCATCATCATTATCAAGTCAGTAATAACAAAGGGGTATAGAGAAAATGGGGTGATGAGATAGTAAAGAATAAAAGAAAGCGATTAAGAGAAAGAGAAAGTTGAAGAAGAGAAGTTTGTGGGAAGCATTTGATTGGTAAACCCAAATGGTAGTGCTGAAAACAACAAAAGGGTTTTACGGTTAACACTTCGCAAGACCACTTTATTTTCTCTTTCAGTTCATTTACTTTTGGTGAAGCTTTGCATTTCAAAAATTATTTGTCACATTTAATTAGAAAAAACTTTTATTCTAATCATGTTTGTATTGTAAAAGGTTTTGGTATATATTTATCATGTAAAACCAATAAATTAATAATTATTTTACGAATCACTGTTTTGTTTATTAATTAATAAATTAATAATTAACTCACCACACACACTTTCATCTCTTTCTATCTCACTTCCTCTATTCTTTTCCCCTCTCTTTTAGTTCCCCACCCCCACCTCCATTTTTATTTTCTTTTTTTTCTTTCTTTTCTTTTTTTTTCCTCTTCTTCTTTTCACTTAGTCACAAATTAGCCTTCCTAAACCATAAACCCATTACATTCCCAAAACAAGCTTCCTCGTATTTTCACAAGTTATTGGGTAGAGCTTTTGAGTTAGGATTTGTGCTCTAGAAAAAATGTAATTTATTTAAATATTTTATTTTTTGTGTTTAAAGTAGATTTAAATGATTTTTATGGTTTCCTAAAATTAGTTAAACTTTAGAATAATTTTTCTAAAGTCTTAAGAATATTTTTTATAATCAGATGTGTTAGCTGAGGTCTTGTCTACTACTTTGGGAGTTATTGGAGAACAAAGTTAGTTAATTTTTCATAATTGTGAATAGACGACGATCATTGTTATATTTTTATTATGATATAATTATTATTTTACTCGTTTTTATGTTAAAGTATTTATTTTTAAAAAAATTGGGGAACACAACCTTTGAATTTTTTTGACGATTTCATCCTTTATTTATTTTCGTGGTCTTTGTTAACTGTTATGTAATATATTAGTAGTTTGATTTATTTGAGTTATAAAGTATTTTAACATAATTTTCACAAGATTGTAAAACAATTATTCGTGTATTTTGTATTTTTCTTTTAGTTTAAGGTGATTGTTGTCTCCTCACTAAATCTTTGTGACTTACTCCTTCATGTGGTTTTTTTTTTCAAATTCATAGGCAGTTGAGTAGCAAGTTGTTAGTAGATTCAAGTCTCGATCATATTTTTTTCGTAGGACTCTTTGATCGAGGACTCTTTTTGTAAAGTTTGTTGAGTCGTGATTTTTACAACTATTTTGAGTCTAGAAAATCTTTTTGGGAAATGTATTAAATATTTTGAGTATCCTCTTTGAGATATGACCGAGTTAAAAATGTAAACAAGGGATATTATAAATTTGGAAGCTTAAAGTATACTCTGTTGAAATTTCGAGAAAAATTATATATTTTTTGAAATGATTATTTAAAACTATTTATTTGCCTAATTTTTAGGTTAGTTGATAGGCTTGTAAGACTAGAAGTATAGTTTGTGTGTCGGTCATGACGTTTAGCTTTTGGGTTGTAATAGTCATGTTCTTTATCAAGAGAGTGAATACAAAGACATGAATTTAAAGAAATGAAAAATGAAAGAGATCAACTTCGAGAAGAATTGGCTAAATACAAATAGAGCAGTTGAGTGCAGCAATCACTTGATAAAACTATTGATGAATAGTTTGAACTTTTAATTCATGTCATATACTAGAGACCAAGTTCCTAAAGATGAGATTAGTGATAATGATGTTGGTGATCACGATGCTGCTGATTTTGATGATGAGATTGGTGATAACGATGCTCTTGATTATGATGACGAAGAGTTAGATGGATAGTGATAAGTTAATTTGAATAGCAAATATGTTCTAATTTGTTATGACTAAAATATATTATGTTTATAAAACCAAAAGCAAACAAAAATATTATGTTTAAACTAAACTTTTATCGGTATTTCTTTGAGTACTTAAAAATATTACTTAAATATATTATGTTCTTTAGTTATGTACATTGATATATTTAATGCATTTAAATGATTTTAGTGTATGAACTTTTTAGATATTGATATCAAATTAAAAAAAATTAATTTTATTGTTTTTTTAGACATTAAAGTAATGAATTTTAAAAGAACTGTAACGTTTAGGGATGGAATTAGTGACCAAATATTCAATAAAAATAACAGTTTAAGTCATAAATTTCATCTCTAAATCACTAAGTCAATCTCAAACTTTAGTCATTAATTCGGTCACTAAATTTCAATCGATGATTTAGCCAACAACTAACACTAATAGTTTATCAACAAAATTTAAAAGGTCGCTACAAGCCACAACAATCGATTTTGAAACAGCAACGACCAATTAATCAGTCAATAAAGTAGAATTTTCTAATATTATTAGAGTGCTCCTGATATATTGCTATTTTAGGTGCCAATATAGTTAATATATAATATCTACCATGTGATGCATTTTCTCGCTAACTTTTATTTAAACAAAAACATAGGTATTGTTGATAGGGATGTTGCAAGAATATATTTATTTGAAAAATGAGGATGCAAATATTGTAAGAATACATTTCTTTGAAAAATTTGAAAAAACAGTCATGAAATATCAAAGACATCAACACAATATTTGAATGTAAATTATATATTACAATATTGCAAGAGATTTTGCCAAAGAGAGAAAAAAAACAGAATATAAAATAAGTAACACATTCAAATCGTGTACATCATCGCTAGGATGAAATATGAAAAAAAAAATAGTATTCAATTAATATAATATCTCTATTGATAGTTTCAATGGGGATTGAAAGTGATAAGTTAAAACATATTGTCTTTGAAAATCACATGATTTAGTAAGAAATTCAAAACAACATACTTGTTTGAAGGCTCGATAGCCAGAGTGTTGCAAAGTAGCACGAAAAATTTGGCACTTGGGAAAAAACACAATATAAATGTAAGAGAACAAAGATTCAAAAAACATATCAATAATTGATTAATGTTGGAGATATGCTTTACCTCATCCAAAAACGTGAATTTTAAAAGAGTATTAAGACTATCAAAGAGAAGAAATGAGTAAATGAAGTTGATATCAATTTTATTTCATCTAACTCATTATTTAAAATTAATGCAATTAAAACGAATCAATATATTTAATTGTTTCCTAACATCTTTTTACTAATTATTTAAAACTAAGGCAATTAAAATGAATCAATATATTTAATTGTTTTATAACATCTTTTTACTGTTATGTTTCTAGAAATAATTATATTTGCAAGATTTAAAGTTACTTTAATTTAGAAATGAATGTAGAGATAAAATTTTCTTTTATAATTATTATTAAAGATCTATCACAGCAAAAAATATAAAATAGACCGTAACACTTGAAAAATTATTAATTTATCAATTGTGACAAAAATAATATAGAAATTGTCTATGAGGAAAAAAATTGTAATGAGTAATAGATATAACGGATTTTATGTATTAAATGAGTACATCAACATCATCTCTTTTCTTTGAAATAGTGTGACAAATGTAATGTTGATGTGAAATATCAATATAACATTTTTTTTATATTAAAATTGATTAATATTAAACAGTTTTTTTATATTATTGATTTAGTACTAAACATTGATTAATGTATAAGAGATACATTTAATATTAAAAAATAATTGAAGCTTGTCCGAATATAACTCAATAATATTCATCTTAGGTCTTGTACCCTATTCCTATTATTTCGCATTCCTTTTCAACACCAATGTTAATATCAATTACAACTACAAAATTTAATTTTATATTTTAAGCATGTTATTTGCAAACGTTATTACTACCCTTAATTTGTCTAAAATTGTACTGGATACAATATTATTAAGACATAACACAATTTTGAATTTGAATAAAAAGAAGAATAGTAGAATAAAGAAAATTAATATAGAAAGAACATACAAAATTTGTGATTAGAGACGGGAATAGGTTAGGCTGTCCGTATGGGTCTATGACCTGGGCTATTTATGGCCTGGCCTATTTATGACCTGACCTGACTGATTTAATAAAAAGGTTAAGCTCAGACTGTTTTTAAAGCCTATTTATTTAAATAAGACTTATAAAAAAGCCTATTAGACCTGACAAGCTGAACTATATATATTTATTAATATTATTTTTTATTATTATATTAATAATATTATTTCTATTTTAAATTCTATCAATTAGGCAATTACTTAGTAATCATTTCATATTCAGTAGTCGTTTCATATTCGGTAACAGTTTTATATTTGGTAGTCATTTCATATTCGGTAACCGTTTAATTAGTCAATCATTCAATAGTTGTTCTTTATTTGTTTAAGAGATAATAATGGTTGTGTTTAAAAAGACTTTTAAAAAGGCTTACAGGCCAGGCCAGACCAAACTATTAAAAAGGCCAAGCCAGGCCGGAAAAAAAAGTCTATGATAGGCCATAGGCTGAAAAATTAAATTGTAGATCAGACTCAAACCTTTCAAAGTTTGGCCTGACCTGGCCTATTCCCACCGATGATCATATAAAATACAAATAACGTGTACAAATTCTATATATATATATATATATATATATATATATATATTATCCAAGAAATTTCAAAAATAAATATTTATTGAATATTTATAAATCTGTTACACTATTACAAATTTAATTTAGAAAATATTATTTTATTTTTAGTAACAATTTTCAAAATTAATTGTTATTTAATTATTTATATTTTTTAAAGATTTTATACAATTACAATTAATAAATTAAAGTTACATTATTATAAATTTCAATTACAATATGAAGAGTTATTTGTGTAATTAAAAAAAAGAGATGATAGAGATAAAATGCGATTAGAATTTGGACTATGTGGAATAGTTTAGAGTTGAATTCTTGTAATTTAATAATATAATTTTATTTTGATTTAATATTTGATTTATATTTTTGAATTGATTATATTTTAGATTATTTAGTAAATTAATATAATTAATATTATATAATATTTTTTATAATTAATAATTAAGTCAATTAATTTAATATTTAATAAAATAATATTAAATTTATACAATATTTTATAATTTTAATTTTCAGAACATTAAAATATAAGATCTTTTTATTAAATAAAAAATATTTAATAACTTTTTATTAATTAAAAAATTTGATTTTTATGAACATCTAAACGCTTTTTATTGGCTTTACTTTTGGAAAAGAGACATAACTAGTAGTAACTTCGAAAGAAAAAAACATAGTAGCCACGTAAGAACAATTCGTTGAGACCACGCGCTCGACAAAGCAGATAGTAACCTAAAATAACCTTTTGTGTTCAAATGACTAAATTATCCTTACGGGTATAAATGATCAACCACCATTCAATCTCGGGCAATTTCGTAATTAACGACTAATGGGTTCCAAGGCGATGGCCATGGCAGCGGAGAAGATAGGAACGGCGGTACGGCGTCAAGCCGTATCCTTAACCGACGCAGCTGCATCTAGAATACGCTACTTGCTTCAGCAGCGTCAGAGACCGTTTTTAAAGCTCGGCGTCAAGGCTCGTGGTTGTAACGGCTTAACTTACACCCTAAATTATGCAGGTATATTATTTTATATTAATTAATTGTAGTTTATTGTTTTGAGGAATTAATTTTCGTTTGGAATAGGGAAAATGAATTTTAGACGAACGGTTAATTTTGTGTGTTTTGTTGTTGTTAGAAAAAATTTCATGTGAGATGTATACTATGTGTTTGTTTGATTAGGTATTTATCTAATGTTGTCATGAACTTGTTTAGTTATAATAATCTGAAGCAAGGTGAATTGGTGATTTTGAGTTTGGTTATTTTTGTTATTAAATTGGTTGTTTGAATAAATTGCACTTTGAAGTTTGTTAATTTAGATATGACGGTGGTTTGACAGATGAAAAGGGGAAATTTGATGAGTTGGTTGAGGATAAGGGTGTTAAGATATTGATTGATCCCAAGGCGCTTATGCATGTTATTGGAACCAAGATGGATTTTGTTGATGATAAACTCAGGTAGATGTTTCAATGAAATTCTTTTATGTTCCTTCTGTAATTTGTTTTGTTTTAAAAAAAATAAAATTTGTTGCAGTTTCTTGTAGCCTTCATACTGAATCTGGGCAGAATATCTCAAAAATTGTTTGGGAAGGGATGAATTTACAAGAGAAAATGGATCATGAGTGTAAACCAGTTTTACATTGACATTTAATAACTACTCTTATTCTATTCTCACACTCCATGATCGGTAACTGTCATCCTAGAATAACTAACAAATCAATGTTTTATGTGGGTGTAAGTGTAAAACAATTTATACCGACTGTGTATGCCCATTAAACCCAATTTCCAAATTGTTTTACCAGTTAGATTTTTAAACTATTTTTAACTCAAAGAGTTAGATAATCCATTCCAAACACCGTTTTGTTTTATTGCCTCATGAATCTTAATATCTTTTTACCAAGGTACAATTATCCTGTCATTTGTTTAGTTAGTTTTTAATGTTGTCTAAAATTGGAAACTGTTCTTATTTTGACGTTGAGCCCAACTTAGAACTTATAATGTTAAACAAACCTAATTGCAAATTTGCGTTGTTCATGTTCCCCGCAGGGGCATAACCAGCATTGAATAGTTATATTTATTTTTGCTGTTATTTTGCTATTTGAGGGATGAAAATTGTGATGGATAACACACACCGATGCTGTTGAACTTAGAAATCAAGAATAGTCCAAGAGGTTTCAATGCAACCAGATACTACTTCAATCTTTAGTTATCATTTACTCATATATACCCCCTTGCGACTGTTTTATGAGCACAACAATAGTCACTTGATGCTTTTCAATAGTCAGAGGCGGGTGATACTCTTGGGAGGATAGACTAATTATGAAGTGTCAAAAGGCACAACAATAGTAAAAATCATGTATATGGTACAGTTGTAGAAGAATAGCCACACATTTTGTTCGGTTGGATACCTCCAAATTGTGAATAGCCTCTGGAGGCTCATAGGTAGCTCTGACCTTGGTTTCCCATATTGTCTCATGTTGTTACCGCAGTTAATTTTTTCAATTCCCGTGCCCTCCCACTTCCAAATTGTGAATAGCTCATGCTTATCTTTTTATAACTCTTACTCTAGTGTATATGAACTAGATATTTTCTGCAACGGAAAACTGCATGTTTTTAAATAGAAACAGCACATTTTAGGCATTGATTAGCTTGACGCTGCAACTTTTTCTCCCTCACCTATGCTGAAGATGTATGAATTTGCACTATCGGGAAGGGAATGGTGATCTTTTTTTTCTTATGGGTATTGGATCATGCATTATTATAAAGGAAGCTTTTGATGAAATACTCATGAAATGTGGCATGAATATAACAGCCCGTATGCCATGCTTGGTGTTAGCCTCTTAGGAGTAAGTCTGTAATTTTGTTGCAATCTCAATTTTACATGGGTAAAAAAATCCACTTCACTAATTTGCAGTAGTTACTGCTTGACCTCTGAGTTGAATCCTTCTGAGGCTGCTCTGCCTCCACTATAGTATACCCCTTGTATATGAATGCCTAGTCCTCCCTTGCAAAAGAGGGAAGATGTTGATGAATATTAGCATCAATATCAGTGTGGTTACATTACATGTGCATGATGCTGCTACTTGCTTCTGCTTTAAACTTTTCGGTGCTAGTGTTTAAAATACTATTTCCTCTTCTCATGGCAGATCCGAGTTCGTTTTCATCAATCCAAACTCTAAAGGCCAGTGTGGCTGTGGTGAATCTTTCATGACAACGCCAAGTACCGGAGGCGCTAAGCAAGGAAATGGTTGAAATTGTCATTTAACTCGGGGTTGATCTACATTTACACTTATGAAGTCTTCCTTTCATGATTGCATTGTTGAACATGCAAATACACCACAATTGGATTTCTGTAATATTTTTACAAAAGCAGAGGAAAATAAAAGCTTTTGCATACTGACAGTGACATGGTTTCACTATACAGAGTTCTCTAAAGCTGATGCTGACAAGGCTTAAGACAACAACCTGTACTAGCATATCATTTGATCAGACTATTTTTATTTCATGTAAAAAATATTGTATTATGAAAACTGTATAATTTGTAGGTTAAGAAATCAATGAAATAATTTTCCCTTACTTTAACAATCAGTAGATCAGGTGCTAAACATTTTTTCCTTGTATTTTTTTCTTGAATTTATTTGTTTATTTAATGTTAAGCATTGTTTCAACCAGTAATGTGATTGAATATTTCTGATATATGCCATTATACTTGTACTAACGGTGGGTGAGTGGTGTGTAGCAGCAATGTTCAAGTTGACCAATTAAATTGTTGGCAGGAAAACATGTGTAATCCTCTAACTCAACAATGTGGGCTCTGAGAGCAATGATGACCTGCTATGATAGCACAAATAATTTTGTGAAATGATTCGAATGAATAAACTTACGTACTTGCATTAGGTGCAACTGGTTTTTGTAATTGATTATGAAGGAAAATCTTTTTTTAAGGGGAATCAAACCATGCTGTATAATTTGCGTTGTTGCTTTATTGATTCTCTTATTTTTTTAACCAAACTGGTAGCAAGAATTACAGTTTCAATGTCTAATCTTTGTTTGTTATTAGGACAAAAAGGGAGGAGAAGAGAGGATGATAATAACGGAGGTGAATCTCTTACTTTAGTTAGAAGAGAAATTTTGGAAGGAAGAAGATTAAGATGTTTATGAGTAATATATTTTTTGTTTTGAGAGTATACCATAAAAAGAGAGGAAATATATTTTAAAATTTATTCAAAACCCCCAATGTATTTATTTTTTATTTTCTCATATTATAAAAGTTTTAGGTCAAAGATGAAAAGAAAGCTCTTATACAAGATTTTAGTTCAAAGATGAAAAATAAGTTGTGTTATCTTCTATTTCTCTCCTCCTTATGATCTCCTTTAAATTCGCAAATAAAGTAAGACAAAATAGTGTAATAAAATCCCCACTTTGATAATGCTCTTGCTCTCTTGTTTGGGTGACAAATCCTCTTGCTATTTATAAAAGTAGAAAATAACATATAACCCTACCTTTGATTGGGCATTATCCCCGTCCTAGATTTTTATTTTTAAAAAATAATAGTAATAATATGTAATCAAGTAATTACAATGATTGTGAGGAACGTAAGAAGGAAAAAAATAACTTAATTAATCACATTAGCAAATAAATTTCACTAGGTAACATTTATATTAATTTATTTAATATTTTTAATATAAAAACTTTATTTTTTAAAGTTTTATATTTTTAATATAAAAATTTATTTGAAAACGTTAGTTTCTAATTAATAATTAAAACGGATAATATAGTAAAAAAAAAAATTAAACCAATGATTTATCATTTTACAAATAAGTTAAAACAAAAATTTCGAGAGAGAAAAAGAAAAAGAAAAAAAAAATTTCATTGGCCCTTTTCTTCTTTAAAATATTCCTTGAATCATACGCGAAACCACAAACCTCATCACCTTCCTTGGTTATTGAGATTATCAATTTTAAGATTCCACTCCAACGACACGATCCCTTCATTCTTCTAGGTTAGCAACTTTCTTCAATTCCATTATTCTATTTCAATGCTTCACTATGGTAACTCCCTATTTCCCCAAATTCCCGATTCAGCATTTTTTTTAATTCTTTTTTATATACCCAGATGCTTATTCTGTACTTAAGTTGAAATTTCACTCATAAAGTTCCGCCTTTAATTTTTTAAACTTACTTTAATCATCACATTGTGTCTAATTATTGAAATCATTGTATATTTCAACAGTTTCTCATCATTGGTGTAGTTGGTTAAGTATTTGGGATTCTGGGTTTATTTTATTATTACCATTATACCCTTTTCAAACTATGGAGAATCTTCCTGTTGAAGTGATTGGTAATATACTATCACATCTTGGTTCTGCAAGAGATGTTGTGATTGCTTCATTAACTTGCAAGAAATGGAGAGAAGCTTGGCGTTGTAATCTCCACGCCCTTTCGTTTGACTCACGTGATTGGTCGATTTATCATGAATTAACACCTACTAGGTTGGAAATACTAATTACTCAAACAATTTTTCAAACTAAGGCATTGCAGTGTTTAATGATTTCTATGGATGATGTTCATGAATTCTCAGCTGCGCCGGTTATTGCTTGGCTTATGTATACTAGGGATTCGTTGCGCCGGTTGCATTTTAATGTAAGGACGTCGCCAGTTTTTAACATTATTGAGAAATGTGGTAGGCAGAAGTTGGAAGTGTTGGCATTGGCTCGTAATTGTATTATGGGTGTGGAACCGAGTTATCAGAAGTTTCCTTGTTTGAAGTCGCTTTCGTTGAGTTTTGTTAGTATTTCAGCTTTGGATTTGAGTCTTTTACTTACTGCTTGTCCAAGGCTTGAGACGTTGTCTATGGTTAGTCCGGAAATTGCGATGTCGGATTCGCAGGCTTCCATGGAGCTTAGTAGTTTTTCTTTGAAGGAGTTCTCTGTTGAGTCATTTGGTTTGGATAAATTTGTATTAGAGGCGGATTTGCTTGAGCATTTACATCTTAAAGATTGTACCTTTGAGGTTTTTGAGTTGATTGGCAAGGGAACTTTGAAGGTTTTGAAGGTTGATGATGTGAGTGTCATCCATCTTGATATTGGTGAGAATACAGAGAATCTTGAGATTGTAGACGTGAGCAACTTCACAATTATGTGGCCGAAGTTTTATCATATGATCTCAAAAGCGACGAAGTTATGTAGACTTCGGCTGTGGGGGGTTGTTTTTGATGACGACGATGAAGTTGTGGACTTGGAAACAATTTCTGTTTGTTTTCCTCAATTGAATCACCTCTCCTTAAGTTATGATTTAAGAGACGGCGTACTTAATTATGGCTTGCAAGGTTTGTCTCTTCTGGGGAATGTGGCGGTGTTAGAACTTGGATGGACTTCGATCAACGATCTTTTTGCAATATGGGTTGGTGGGATTTTGGAAAGATGTCCCAACCTTAAAAAGTTGATCATTTATGGTTTTGTTTCAGAGGTCAAAACACATGAAGAGTGCCAAATATTTGCAAAATTTACTGAATTCATCATTCAAATTGGAAGAAAGTATACGGATGTAAAGGTAGAGTTTGAATATGAGTAGTGATTTCTTCACTCATCATACAACAAGAAGGTACTTCTATATTGCATGTGTTTCTTTGTTCATTGTTGCCCATTTCCTCAATTGTGAATCACAAGAGTTGAGTAATTGTAAAGTGACAGATTCTGTGTAAAAGAGAAAATTTTGTTTTCTATATCTTTATTTCTACTTCTACCCTTAGATCTTAAGCCATATCAATTCATGGTTTTTCTTTTGCTTTTTACTGCGGTACTGCCTCACTTTACTAATTCCCTAATCTCAATTCTAGTAATTATTTTTACTCTAGATCTTTTCACTTTACATGCTTGAACATATATGTTTCCTTTTTGTATCCCTTTGGGATAATCTGAATTATATAGCCTGTTTTTTTTTTCTTTCCGGAACATGTAGTTTCAGCCGTTGAAGTACTTCCTCCATTCCTAATCTTTGGTCGTATAAGTTTTTTTTATTTTTGTCCCAATACTTTGGTTCTTTTAAGAGATCAAGATATAATTAATGATGCTTTTCCTTTATACACTTACAAAAACTAAAAGCATGCATTGAAAGAATTTTACTTTTCTTAGTAAACTTGCAGAGTTAATATTGGAAGATGAAATCATCGTTATCGAATGATCTAATTGAGAATAAAGTACATTCAAGTATTTATACAAAAGGAAAAGAGAGTCACGTTAAGTACACTGGAAAGAAAAGTAGTCTAGTGTAGTTTATGGGAGTAAACTAATAACTAACACTAACTGCATTGTAACCAATCATCTGAGTTGTTAGTGAGCTTGCAAGCTGAATGTCGTGTAGGTGAGCTGCAATTCTCCAACATCCTCCACAAGGTGGAGCAAGGTAGATCTAGATAGTTAATCCCAACGTTTCTCAGCGAGATCCCGCTGTCCCGGTGCGGTGCAATGCCTGACCGTGATGGCATTCACGATAGTGTAACAAGATCCCGACGAGATCCCTCTATTCTGGCGTAGTTAATCCTAGCGAGATCCCGCTGTTATTTTTTCCTTCTTTATTTTGTTGTTTCTACTTGCACCTAGGAAGAAGAGGAAGAAGAATATGCTAATGAAGATGATGTTTATCTTTGATACCTATGGTAGAACATGCATTTGAGTTTTAATATTTAGTTATTTAATACTCTGTGTTAAAGATTTCAATATGCACCATCTTTATTTCCTTGACTTTAATTGGTATTTCAATGTACGATTTGACTAAGAGTAAGACTTGTGGATTTTTATTACGAATTATGAATGTTTCAAAGTTTGAGTCATTTGTTGATTTTGCATTAAATATAGGTTTATATAGTATTATTCATGTAATTTGTCCAAAAAATAGTTATTCCGCCTATCCTATAACGCACTATCCCACTTTTGGGGTTGGCTGTGACCCACCGCTGTGTTCGATTAACTACTTAGAGGTAGATGTCTACCATGCCCAAGTTGGATGCTAAGACGGTGAAAGGCTCAGGAAACAAGAACTTAGTAAAGAAGTCAGCAAGTTGCTCAATAGAGAAATAGGTAGAAGGCATAGGGCACTAGCTTTAACTTTCATGCACTATGTGGCATTTATAAGCGTTTACTGTGCTCATGGACGACATGGTTAGCTGCAATATGAAAGTACAGTGGTTGTCACAATAAAGCACAAGAGCAAGTCACATTCAGGTCAGCTAACAAGTATAGAAATCATTGGATCTCACAAGTTGCAGAAGCAAGAGCTCAGTATTCAGCTTCACCAAAAGAACAAGATATTGTATTTTGCTTCTTTGTACGCCAAGACACAAGAGAATTACCGAAAAAGAAGCACATACCAGTGGTAGATCGACAAGAATCAAGATAGTGATCCCAATCAGCATCTGAAGCCCAAAAGTATGCAGGTCAGGGTCACGGGGAAAGAACAAACTTCGACCAGGAGAGCACTTCAAGCAACAAAACGCCTGAAATTCTGCTAGGTGATGAACTTGAGTACGATGGCTCAAGAATTGGCTTAGTTGTTGAACCACAAATGTGATGTCAGTCCTAGTGGTGTTGAGATAAAACAGTCTCCCAATATGTTTTTTGTATGAAGGAATGTCGATGTAAGGTGCACTGTCATCTTGATGGATGGATCTGAGGTAGTGCTGATGGACATAGAACTGAGATGACCATTGTCATTGATGAGGTCAAGACAGTACCTGCGTTGGCAAAGAGATAGTCCCTTGGAGGATTGAGAAACTTCAAGACCAAGAATGTACTTGACGGAGTTTGATCTTGAATGAGGAGTCAAGCATAGCCTTGATATGATCAAATGAGTGAATTTCTAGCAAGTATAACATCATCTACGTAGACTAGTTAGATAGTGGAAAAATCTGAGCTAGCATTTGTGAATAAAGAGTGGTCAGAGGTAGCTTGAGAATGTCCTTGCTGTAAAAGTAAAGAGGTCAACTTCTCATACCACTTCCTAATTGCTTGTTTAAGTCCATAAAGATTAGGAACAAAGGGAGTAATTAGTGATGCATCTAAATTTCAGCTTTAAGTAATTAGCAATGCATATAAAGTTGTGTTTATTTGATCAATCTAGATAACTAGAGGGACATTGATGAATGATTTTATCACGCAAACACGTATATATCACATCCACCTTGTTGCTAATAAAATGTTGTAGTAGAAGACTACAATTTTACTCAATCAAACTATGTAATGGATATTTACTTTTTGCCTGTCAAACACCTGCTTTTTGGGATTTGGTAGTTGTATTCCTGGTTTTATCTTTAGAATGTGAAAAGGTTTTGCATCCTTGAAGTCTCTCTTATTTGAAGTTACCCTTGCTCGCAAGTGCGTAACTCCCCTACCACTGAAGGAAGATTTTAGTTTAATTTGATTAGGAAGAGTAGGGAGCAGTGTTCCCAAAACCTTTTTAATTTTCACATTTTATTAATTTTTAATGTTATGAAGTTTCTCCTTCTCCCCATCAACTACATCATCTTTCTCCAAATTTCTCTGCTCTATCACGAGAGGAGCTACACGGACCTCCAAAATTGCTCAATGCTGCATGTATTTTATCCTCCTCCTCCTTTTTCTTCCATCTTTCAGTCACTTGTCCTGATTTGTAGGTTTCAACGAATCAGAGGGGGAATTGTTGTGAACTAATTTGAAAAAGTACCACAAGCCAGTACTCATGTATCAATTTGCAGTCCGTAAGGGAGGAGCGAATTCTATTACTATGTGCTAGAGTGCTATAGCGTCACAATAGCATCTACTTGACAATCCTTTATAGTGGTTATTTTACAAGGAGGATGGTTAACTACCAATTTCTTGTGGGAATTTAACATGTTTTCAGAGGAGAAACTGAGGCTACTTAAAGGAGTTCAGGCGAATATTTGATTAATTTCTCTTTTTTTCTTTTTATTGTAGCTGTTGCTCAACTTAAAAGCTATTTCAACAATTAGCTTATTTTACTGCATTCATCAAAGTTTGGACATTTGAAAATGAATGCAATGATTCTTTGGTGCATTACTGTTAGTATCGAGGCATGTTCTCAAGGAGTGAGATGGACATCGGATATTATAGGGATTTATATATGTTACTTAAAAGTGTAAGTTAATTGTGTCATTGCCTTAAATTCCTTTTCAATGGTTCAAAGTAAAATTTAATTAGACTTACGCAATGAGAACATTCAGTTCATCTAGTAGTTCATATTTGTTTGCAATGTTAGAAAGGGTCTCTGGATAGGAGTGTTACTTACATTAGTGGCATGAGAGCTGGTTCAGTCTTTTAAGAATCTCAAAGAAATATGACTTTTATGATTGTGTTGCATGATGTCAATACAAACTTGTATTGTTTCTGGTTGAAAAATGATGTAGTTTATTTCTTAATTTGTTGCATTAGCATATTGGGATAAGACAAGTTTAATTGAAATTGCAATATTGTGGGTAAGGGTTTTAAGTATGGATGACTAGAGCATGCATATATTATATATTACGGATGATGAGTAGAAAATTAGAAATCATTATAGTCCATCCAGTCAATTGTTGTTCCTACGTATAATATGAAACAGAAATGACTAATGCCAATACCTTATATTTTCGTGATAGTTGATTGAGTAGCATAGCTTATAGATAGAGCTAGTGATCTTATCTTTGTTCATGAAAAAAGTCCATCGATAGAGTTGATGAGATTGAAGTTATTAATATACTCTTTTTATCGTTTTCATTTCTCTTAAATTATCTGTCATTTTATAATATTAATATAACATTAATTATTTTTTTATTAATATATTTATTTGTTGTATTTCAATTCATCGCAATTCTCAATTAACTACAATTAATAAAATTATTTGAGCAAATAAATTTTTTATTATTAAAATCAACAAAATTAATCATTTTCTCAATAATTACGCACAACTCAAATCAGACAATTAAAATAAGACTCTAGTTGGATTAAATGAGTTTGAAAAATAAAGTATTTAAAATAAAGTAGAATGGTTGGACTAGAATCATTCACACAAATAGTTTTTTTATCCAACAAAATCATTGGAATGTGATATCCCTAATTACGTTCTTAAATATAAAATTTTGTTTTCTAAAAAAATAATATCCTTCTTTATTATTTTTTTAAAAATTATTAATTATAATAATTTTTATCAAAATGTTTTTAATTAAATTTTAATTCTTTCCTGTACCCAAAAAATTAGTTATTTGATTTGAATTTTATGAAGAGCGGAAAAGAGTAAAATATGTTGAGTCAATTTTACCTCCAAAGTGATAGAATTTGATGAGGATTGAATATGTCAAATTTAGACTTAAATATTTTTTGTATTTAATGTTACACAAACAAAATTATCTTTCGTTGAGGTGAACATGAATGAACTCAACTCTTAAGATTTGTTTCATCTCTGTCACAAGGTTTCGTCAAGTATAAGGATGCGTTAGAGTATAAAGAATTGGTCCGACAAAAATTTAGACGAACACCTCATATATCGCTGACAATTATGACCACGTCAGCAATACGTTGATTAAAATTCATCATTCCGAGCATTCGCATGCTTTCCTTCCAAAACAAGCAAAGCAATGAGAACATAATGCAACACCATATATATATACATTACATGCCATGTAATGAAACCAAATGAGTGGTTTTCTAATGAACCAACATCACCACACCTTAGTGTTAGTGGTCGTGCACGCATGGTGTAATTCCCTCTTAAATCAAAATACACATTTTTAATTAATCATTTTATAATATTCATGATCAATGTCAGCACCGTTTTATACAACGCGTGTACTACCTTATCATTTAATCACCGTTAATTCATTTAAATAAGGTTTCTATAATTTTATAATATAGCAATTATGTACTTTTCTAACAAAAGTTGACTATTAGTAGGACCTTTGTTTCATAGAATTATAGTTTTCAAGCATTAATTACAGAATATGTGCCTAACATCTTGCAATAAAGCTTTTGTATATCATATTACATATACCATGTAATCATTCCAAGAGCCTAGTGTAGCTCATTCTAAAGTTGCAAGAGAGTTTCTAAGAGTTTATATCAAATATTTATATCAATTTAAATAAGATTGATTTTACTTCCTAGGAAAAAAAAGTGTAGAATTGAATTTAGTTTTGAAAAATGTTAATTAATTATCAAATCGATTGTCTTGATAAAAACTTACCTGATTACTTATGTCAAAGACGAAAGTTTGTTTTTCTTTAAAAATTAGGTATACCCATATGTTTCTTATAATAAAAATAAAAACTTAAAAAATGCTAACAACATATTCTGTACCATACACTTTTCAATATTTTTTTATTAGTTCAATTTTATATGAAATTACTAAATTATGTGAGTCTACATTAATGCAGCGGATTATATATGAATTTCAACTAATAAAAAATAATATATTAAACAATATGTATTAAAAAATATGTTGTTAACAATTCTAGAAAAACTTATACAACAAATAACAAATACATGATAGATGAAATTTTCACTAATTCTTATGTTTCTGGAATGTTTTTCTTCTTAACAAATAACATAGCTCTTTAGTTTTTTTAGGTTAATAGACACATTAGTCCTTAACAAAAATTTAAACATCTAAAATAGTCTATGATAAAGAGATTAATATGTCTTTATTTTATAATTTTGATGGACTATTTAAAGAATGATTAAACGCCAACTAGGTTGAATTTAAGAGAAGAGGCTAAACTTTTACAATATAATAAATTTGAGTTTCAATTTTTGCTTAAAAAAAATATTCAAATTTACTGTTTAACATTTCAAATATTTAAGAACTCATAGAAAGAAAAAAAAAATACAGATTAAATTGAATCTTTATCTAGAATTAGAATTATTATTTACTCTATCTATTTTCATTTCTATATAACCAACCTCAAACTCACTCATAATTCAACACAAAAATGTTTTCAAAAAACAACCTTTGTCTTTTGCTTCCTATAATTTTCTCCCTCACCACATCAATCACATTAGCCTCTGACCCTGATCCACTTCAAGACTTCTGCATACCAAATCCAACATTTTCTTCCATCAAAACACATCATCATAACAACATTCTTCTCCCATGCAAAAACTCCTCACAAGTTACCACCAATGACTTCATTTTCTCCACCATGAAATCTGCAGGAAACTTCTCAGAATCAGGCTTATCAGTCATACCTGCAAACCCTTCAAATTTTCCAGGACTCAACACACTAGGCATGTCATTTGCAAGAACAGATATTTTAATTGGAGGAATCAATCCACCACATTTTCATCCAAGAGCAACTGAACTTGTTCATGTGATTAAAGGGAGAGTATATTCTGGTTTTGTTGATTCAGAGAATAGGGTTTTTGCTAGAAGACTTGAAGAAGGTGAGGTTATGGTGTTTCCTAGAGGACTTGTGCATTTTATGATGAATGTTGGTGATGAAGTTGTTACTTTGTTTGGTAGTTTTAATAGTCAAAACCCTGGTTTGCAGAAGATACCTTCTGCTGTGTTTGGTTCTGGAATTGATGAGGAGCTTTTGAAGAAGGCTTTTGGTTTGAGTTCTAAACAGATTGGAACCATGAACAGAAAATTAGGTTCCAAACAAGCTACTTAGATTAGTAGTTAAAGATGTCGTTCTAAATTGTGGGTGCAATTATGCTGCGAACTTTGATCTTACAACAAAATCCAAACAAATTCGTCTGCATTTGCTGTTGCAAACTTCAATTTAAAATTGTAGTCATGTTGTATCATTACATTTCAATTTCAGAGTTTGAGTCATATGTTAAGTAATGTTCTATTTTGCTACTTTCTTGTTTTGGGAGTTTTCAAGACTTACCTCTCTTTTTCTATCTCTCAATCTATGTAGCACCGACACCTAAATTGAAGGTGTGCCGAATATTTGACACGTACATGTCAATGTTTGACACGACCTCAACATATTTAGTTTTATTTAGTCATCAGTATTATTTACATGTCAATTTCAGTGTTGTATCTGATATATGTGTCTTTGTTATTAATTTATAGCTCCTAGACACGATGTGATTGTGTCATTGCTAATACTTTGACCCATCTAATAATTCCTTTCCCTTTTCCCATCATAGTTATAACTAGATAAAATCAATCAATTTTCTAATAAAAAATTAAACTACATTACACATTTGTTAGGAGAAATGTATTATGTTTTAGTCTATTTTGATAGAACTCAAAAAAATTGTTGATACTCTTCTGTGTGTGATTATGAAAAGAAGCGAGTATAACTTGCCATAATAATTACAAGTAAAAGAAATTAGATAGAGTGGAGGTGTTAAAAAATGGTGTCATAAAAAGAGAGAAATTTCAATTCTTACACCCAATATAATACTAACTATACTAACAATATTTTTCATTAAAAAAACACACAACTTTTTATGTAACAATCATAAGACCTTGCCAGTTAAGAAATTTGAAAAAGGTTTTGGGAGGATGAATTCATAAAGCAAGTAAAAGACATCATATGCAGCATCAAATAAAAATCTACGAGTTTATGAGAAACCAGTTTATGCGTCTAGTGCAGGTAGTTCAACCCAATATGTTGAGTTAAGGGATACCAATTGGGTTTTAAAAAAGAGGTCCCAAGTTTAAATCTGAAAAGTTTCATAACCACTAATTTACTATTATTTGTTTGTTAAAAAACATGGAGCCGCGACTTGTTTTTTTTTTTTTTTGAGAAACCCAAATCTATATATCCAACTTACCAACAGCAGCACCTATTGAACAAGTAAAGAATACAACTATGTTTGCTATGGATAGCAGTTCAGTTTAGAACATGACAATAACTGATTTCTTAATATTTTAAGTAGGCGATTCACACTTTACTAAGGACAAGAAATTTATAAGATTGTATATCTAGATAAACCATCCTCCACCAAATGCATTCATGTGTGTAGAAGTTATTATCTATCACCAAATTCATTTTACAAAAACAAACTATCCCAGCTTCTGATGAATTTTAAAACAAAGGAACAACCCGCGTATTAAATTATCACGAAGTAACTCGATTCATCGATCCAACAGTCATTGTTGCCCAAAGTTTATCATATGAATTGTGATCTTCAATTTGAATTCTCCATAATAGAGATAAAAATGCCGAAGCTGACCGCAATAGCCAATGACAAATACAGAAGTCTATTTCACACCTAAAAGTGTCTTAATGATAGTCTCACTCACACCATCGATGTGAGGGAAGAGGTGGCCAGAACCTGGAAGTTCATGATAGTGAATCCACGAAAGGTTTTGCGCAATGTATCGTTGTACTGTAACCGGAACCAACAAATCATCATCTCCTTGCCAAACATGAACAGAGCCTTCATTGTTTGGAAATGGATTTTGAAGGTCGAAAGGAGTATGTTCCCAGCTTCCAAATGCAATAATTAAGTCGCGGTGGACACTTTCATATTCACCTTGCTGTCTTACCTGTTCCTGTGGAAGCCACAGAAAAAGGTTAAAAAAACTCCAATGAGAATTGATATCAGAAATTGGTGTTTTAGAAGAGTTCGGTGTCAATATTCCTATTGAAAATTTGAAACAAGACATATTATTAGATATCATGATTCATGAAAAAGAGAAAGTATTTAGTTGAAGAAAAAATTACAGCATAATATTATGCTCAATTAAATTGAGGCTAATCCGAAATTTGAGGGTTCAATTGATCAACCACTTCTTAGTTGTAACAGATCAACTACTTTGGATTTTCCCGATAACTGTAACATCAATTACCAAAAGGACATGTTGATCAGTGGTGTATCCAGGACCCTAAATCAGTGAATTCAAAATATATAACCTACAACCCTGATGCTAACCAAGCACTATCGAATTCAAATAGTTCGCACAAGGACCAATCTTGTCTTTCTTCAACCAGAACCTAAAATAACAGAAGTCTTTTCCCACTATGTCTATGTGGGATAAGCTATATGGAATTATGAATCAAATGATGCTACTGTGCGCTGTTTTAACAAAATAATGTAGTGTTTCATTAAAAATGTAACATACATATATTTTTTTAACTTCCACATCCCTAATTTCAATAGAGCCTTTAAAATTCAATTTCTCACTTAAAGTTTCATCACAAATTTGAAACAGCTCCATGAAAGCCAATAAACTTCAGGCAGTTATCCATGGATGTGGAGCGAAAATCGATAAATACAAGACACACTATGAAGTATGATTCACTTGCTATGCCGAGCTAATCAAGTCAAAGCAGCATTGGTCTAATAATTTTCAAAATAAGTAGCTTGTGCAGTCGATATAAGTTCTGATATTCGCCAAAACAATCACTAACAAAATTCAAAATCAAACTTTATCAATTTAACCAATTCAAATGATCGGCTAAATCACTCCATGTATTGCAATTTGCAACCAAGAAAAAAAAAACAATTTTGTGATATCTAAAAGCTTGATACTTACCACATAGTTCACTTTATGTTCCAAGAACTTAATTGCAAGCACTTTGTCTTGTTTTGAAAGGATATCCGGACTACGAGCAACTGCACTACAAATTGGGAACCATCTTTGAGTGTTCCACCAGTACGTTAGCCATGGCGTGTAGTGAGCAACACGAAGTGCCCATTGGTCATGTAGTTTCATTTCGTTAAAGGCATCGGCAATTAAATTTGCAGGAAGATCAGGCCACCAGTAGTTGACGACTGGGGCTAAGAGCGCTGCACCTGCCAGCCTGTTAGCAATGAAAAAGTTTTATTACTGAGAAAAAATGCAGACAGGTCAACAACTGTATGTCACACCATTAAAATGTTGAAGAAGCAATAGTAGTGCAAATAAGCTGCATAATGTTTTGTTTGGATAAACAACTTAATCGAGCACTTATAGCATAAGCGCTTATCATATAAGTGTTTATTTATAAGTTATTTATGCAACAACAAAAAAAATAAAGTCAAATTATATTCATATAAGCTATGAGTTATCTAGAGTGCTTATGTATCGAAGATGAACACATTATAAGTTGTTTCTATAAGATCCCCTGAACAGACTCATAGGTTCTTGTGTCAATAGATAAGATCAAATAAGTCAATTTGAACAAACCCTAAACCATACCTGTGAGGTATGTACTTCAGGCAGTTCCAAACAATTTGTCCACCCATGGAAACACCAACCACGTAGAATTTGGACCCTAATTCCAGCTTATCAGCAAGTTCTTCTATATCCAAGGCAATGCTCTTTAACGTACGATTTGGATCAGGATCACTTTCTCCATAACCAGGTCTGTCAAAAGATACAAAGTAGACCCCCAATTCCTTAATGACATCCTGCAAAAGCTCACATTAAGTATAACATTACAAATCACAAAGAAATGTGAGAATGCTATAATAGACAGAAAATGTTATTTAAAAAATTACAGGCGATAGGGTGTCGGCAACCACAGCGTCATGCCTGCAACTGGTAAAACCATGAACAGATACAATTTTATACTTCGCTTCATCTTTTGGAACACCATGCTCTTTGTATGCCAAATGTCTTCCATCTCTTAGTTGTATTCTTGGTGCTGTTATAGGTGGTCCATCAGGAGAGCCACATATCTTGGGAGGAGGAGGCTTAGTAACTTGATAAGCCCATGCTAGAAACCCAATAAACAACACTGCAAGTGTTGTTCTAAGTATTCCTGAGAGTTTGCAATGCCATATTAAAAACAGATAAATAAAATTTTAAAACATAAATTGTGGTTTGTAGTCCATAAGTCAATATCAAAATCACTCTCGGGTGCATGGAATTCAAATCTTTCAAACTTGATGAATCGATCAGGAATATCAAGTTCAAACCTTAACTAAAACAATCATTGATCAGATTTTATTTACCTTTTGGCCAAACTCCGGATTACCATAACTCATTTCTCCTGAGAACTAGACAGTTAAAACTTAAAACCAAAAAATATAGCTTAACGATTACCTTATGCTAAACACAGGTAAAACTAGCTTTAGACCTCATACTAAGAGGTCAATAGGAATTGATTAAGGATTTCACTTGAAAGGCTTAAGTTTGGTTTTTGCAAACCTGACCTTGGCTGTCCCTAAACTTTAGCTTACTAATGATTAAACAATAAAATATAAGAGTTTGTTTGGATAGGCTTATTTGAATTTATCTATCGAGATAAGCACTTCTAAAACTGTTTGGGAGAGCTTATGACATATCTGTAAGCTGTTTTCAACTTATTTCTATAAGTTCTCCAGCATAGCTTATGAAAACAACATGAAAATTATATGAAGAAATTATTAAAACCCTCAAAAATCCGCCTTCAATACATTTTTTTAGTTTCCCATGGACCAGTACTTAAAAATCATCGGAAATTCTAACAAATATCGGCAATACTATTTAGAATTAATAGTTCATAATCCTCCTTGTCTTTATGGATAAGAAAGTAACCTAATTGATGTCGATTCAATATGAGATACATATTCTTTCAATCACTATCTCAGTCATGGAAAAGAAGATTATCACTAAAAGACTATGGTTGTTGGAGTTTTAAATATTTTTCAAGTAGTAGTCCAAGGTAGATCATGATCCATAATAGAATTTTCCATACAGGGAAAAGAATTTCATAATTCCAAACAACATACATATTCAATATATGTATCCAAACAAAATAATCTATACATCTTTCTAAATCCATCCTGATTTTTTTAAACCAAAATATGTGAGATTTTAACCTCAATTGTAAAGCTAAATAATACACGAGACGACCCATTAAACTTTCAATAGCAAAAATTGAAACTTAGGTGAAGAAAAAAGAGTACCTGAAGAAGAAGAAGTGGTTTTGTTGGTCCTTCTTGTGTGAGAACGGGCTGATGCAGCAGAAATTTTTCTTCTGTTAGCTCCAGCAGTAGCCATTGTGCGACAGATCTACAAGTAGAAAATAAGAACACAGTACTATGTAGACCACACCACGGAGATCTTTCTTTTTCCTTCTTTCTTTTCTTATAGTAATAAATTTACAATTCTTCATTTTCTGTCATCCTTATAATTAATAATTGGAGAAAAGTCTTGTCCTTTTTGTTGCCATTTTTCCATATTTCTGTAAACCTTTGAATTTTCCTAACTTTGAAAAACCAGATTCAATGTATTGTTTTTTTATAATAGTAAAAATTAGATTAAGCCATACATTTACGATCCATTTCTTATTTTATAATTTTATATTATTTTGAATTATTTTAAAATAATTAAAAAAATTAATATTATTTTTATTTTTCATTTTATTTTTACTTTTCCATGTCTATATTTTATTTTATATTTAGTGAATTCATAGTGATAAAATAAAGAGTGGTAAAAACTGAAATCAATTGATAATTGAAATTTAAAATTGAAAACTCAAAATTAATATTGAAAATTAAAAACTAAAACTCGTTGTAGTTGTTTGAAAATTTCATAAGAGAAAAATTAAAAAATCACTATGTAGAAAGCTTTATTATAACAAAAGTGGGCCTAATGACTAGAGAAAAAGTAACAAAAATAATTAACAAAAAACTCTAATAAATTTAAGGAATGAGATCACAAAATTATCATCAATTAAGATGATCTTCGATTCATCCGATCGGAGAGCTCAAAGAACGAAAAGTTCAATGTTGTTTAATGTAAGACAATAATTGGCAAGTCAATATGCACAATTATTTCCTTCATGTAAGACACCAATTGCACTCAACATTCAACTTGCAAATCATATTCTCCACCAAGTTTTGATTTATGTCATACTTATTCAAGAAAACTTGACACTGTAAGTCATTAGAGTTATTCAATAAATTCCAAAGTATTTTACAAAGAAAGGCATCATTCATTAATTGAGTTCATTTGTGCCTATACCACCATTCTCCTTAGGCATCAAGAAACCTCCCAACTGATAAAGTGAGCCTTACGAGTTGTGTCCCAGATAAAGCCTGGTATAAACTTTTCCAACTTATTATAAATAGTTGTAGGGACTTTGGCATATTGTATATGAAACTAAGAGATTGAACTCAATACATATTGATTCAAAGTAATTATATCTGCCAAGCTCAAAATTGTTGCTTACAACCACTCATACACCTTTGAACTTGCTCAATGATATGTCGAAACTTATTTCTAGAGCTTCTACCACATGTAATGTTTTCCACCAGATACTTTCCCAAGTTTAGAGCTTCTTTGAACCCCATATGTTGCATAATCTCCTGTCGAAGCTGAGGATCTGCATTAGCTGAGAAATTTTTTTTGAGTCTTCTCAACATTGATCATTTGTCCTGAGGCTTGACAAAATTGATCCAACCAATGTGTGATGCAGTAAGCTTGCTCTATAGTGGCATCTGCAAACATAGAAGGTCATATACAAAAATAAGGTGAGGCACCATAGGTCCCGCACGCCCAACACGCATTGGCTTCCAATAACCTACCTCAACCTAGTAAGCGATAATATGTGACAAATGATCCATACAAATAAGAAAAAGATAAGGAGAAATGGGGTCACCCTGTCGAATATCTCTAGACAAAGCAAAGCTATCAAACTTGTCCCCATTCCATAGAATTTTGAAAGACAAAGTAGAAATACAATTATGAATTAAATTAACTAACTTCTTAGGAAACTTACAACCCCGAAGATATTGAATAACAAAATTCCAATTCAGTCATGCTTTCTCCAAATAAATCTTTATTGACATAAAGACCTTATAACTTTTCATTATTTTCATTACATGAACCATCTCATGCGCTATAATAATATTATGGTGAATACTGCTTCGGAAGATAAAGCTTGACTTATATGGAGAGATGATGTTATTCAACAAAGGTTTCACATGGTTTATTACAATTTTAGTAACCAACTTATAAATCACATTGCAAAGAGAAATAGGACGAATATGTGTGAGAAATTCCGTTTGGTCAACCTTTGGAATGAGCACCAGAAAAGTATTGTCAGCGAGCTAATCTAATAAGGATCATTTCAGACACTGCTAAAAAATTGTTTTAAAGACGAACCCACAATGTGCCAACAATGCTGGTAAAAAAGAGATGGAAACCCATGCTTCCTCATAGCTTTCTGGGGACCCATATCAAATAAATCCTTCTAGATCTCAACCATAGAAGGCATAGAGCATTAACTTACCTAATGATTCTCCAAATGCGTTGGGTAAAAGGAAAATTATACAATTGGCTCCCTGATCTCTTGATCTTCATGAAAAAGATTTAAAAAATATTGCACTGTCGTATCCTTTAATTTGATAGTGTCAAACTCCCACTTTTTATTCTCATCTTTAAGCGTCGTGATTTTATTCTTTCTTCTACACACAATAGTCTTGGAGTGATAACATTTTGTGTTCCTATTGTCATCAATGATCCACTTACCTCTAGACTTTTGAAATCAATAATGCTCTTTGTGATAAAGAGTTTGAGCCAACTCATCTTTGAGATCATATTCAAGCGCATCAAGGTATCTATTGTACCCATATTGAAAGCTATTTTGAATATCATTCAACCTAGATATGATTTCCTTCTTACGCTTAAAGATATTTCCAAAAATATATTTGTTTCACTCTTTAATAAGTGAAGTCATACCTTCCAACAAAGGAACTAAATATTCCCCATAGATCAACTTGTCTCATATCCAAGGGTTAAAATTATCATACATAATCCAAGCCACTTCAAATTTAAAGGAACGATTGAGGGGACTAGAAGACTCCCCTTGAAGCATAACAATAATAGGATGATGGTCTGACTAGATATGATGCAAAACGCTAGCAACGCCTTCTAGAAAATTGAGTCTCCAATCAACATTACAAAGAACAAGATCAAGCTTTTTGAAAATAGGATCTCCTCTCCCCATCGGTGTCCTCTCCAAATGAACTTAGAACCCACAATAGTCAAATGACAATCATTTATCCAGTTCCTAAACTCAATACATCTAGACCTGTTGACTCGTGCACTCCTTTTTGCTCCTAGGGCCTAGAAATTTCATTGAAATCCCCTAACACCATTCAAAGCGACGAGATGCTAACAACTAAATTTTTAACAGGTGTGAGGTCTCATGTATCTCTATCTCTCTAAGACTAGCATACACCACACTTAACAATCAATTTTGAGAAACCCCATATCTAACTTTAACATGGAGAAAATGTTGATTTTCATGAACCTGAGTAATATGTATTTTGCTTTGTTCCACATCAACCAAATACCTACAAATAAACCACTATCCTCGACCCACAAATTCTTGTAGAAACCGAGTCTTTTTATTGTATTAGTGGCTTTAACACCACTACATCTAGTTTCTTAGAGAACAACCATATCCACTTTAAACCGCCTACAACAATTTTTGAATGCTCTACCAAAATTCTTTCCATGAGCACCCATGCAATTTATAGATAATAATCATTAAAACAATAAAAGTAAAGGCAAAAGATAAATATATTCTACTCATCATAAAGGATTTGCATATCGAAATTTATCTCCAAATGTGTGATGTCTTCATCCATTCCTTGCGTGTGAGGTATATCACATATTGCACCGATGTTTAAATTGAGTTGGTCCTACATTATGCAACCTTACACTATGCTTTAAGCCATTAGCTAAAACTACTGTGTTGATTTCTACTACTGCAACATGCTTATTATCACAGGTTAGCGGACCATGCATTGCCATATTTCTAATATGATGGTTTGCCAGATTTATTTTGGGTCTATTGGTTAAGACTTAATCTTTTCCACTTTATTTCTGACTTAGGAAACCGTGTAGCCTTCTTTATAGGTTTCAATTGATTCCAACTTTTTGTGGGTTCCCTTTGTAACATTTTCCAATCTAGATCTTTTTTTTCTTCCATGTTTTTGGAATGTGGAAGGTACTTACTTGTTTTTCTCCTTCTTTATTGGTATCTTTTCAAATCTAGAATGTTTATTTTGCATAGTAATCTAATTGCCATGTAGCAAATCATCTTGATTTCCTCCAATAATTTCGCTTGTTTCTTTTCTGCTAGTGCCATCAATTTCTAGAACTTTCTGATTTGGTTGTTGTAGCTTGTCATTGTCATTTTCCTCCACTGCGTTTGTATCATCATTGCATGTTGTGTTGTTTTTATTATCATTGTCATCACCTTTATGTTTCGATATACTTTATTTTGAAATAACCTTGCTCACGCAATTTTGTCGCATATTCCCATAGTATCCACAATATGTATAGATAATATGAAGTCCTTCATATTGAATATTGTACCATTGATTGTTTATTCCCACCTTTCCAACCACAGATTTATGCATGTCTATTTCTACACAAATTCTAGCAAACCTTCTTCTTGCTATATTGAGAGTATGTGTATCCACCTTAACCTGTTTCCCCACAACACTTGCAAGAGCCAAAAGAAAAATTTCATCATTGTAAAAAAGATTAAGGCTTGGAATTCTTGTCCAAACCATTGTTTATCGATGGTTGCACTCATAACATTAAACTCTAGAGTCCACCGATGTATCGTAATGTAGTTGTCTAGAATCATCCACGGACCTCCACTGATCACTTTATTTTTCTCACCTGCACCATCAAACTTTTCCATATAGTAACCACTCCCTACATCCATTAATTTTAGTCCCCATGTTAGCTTCCAAATGCTTTCCAATTTGTACTGCATAGTATTGAATCCAAGATTTTTCCCTAACAGTTTAACCACCAACGCATCCTACCAAGGGGTATTCATCTCCATTATCTTAGGATCAACATAAAACACATTTAGCAATCTGTTACCAATGACATGCTCCATTTGAGCAAGCTTTTTTGCCTCGAGTAACAATAGTTTGTTTGTCTAGCACCTTATCACGAAAGGAGATAGGTTCTTGTATTCTCCTCCACGATCTGGAGGTTCTTGTCGGTTATCGCTTATTTTCAGTGGCGATCGATGTGCCGTAAAGAAAAAGGTCATAGAAACCCCAACACACTAAAAAGCAGACATTTTCAATAACTAATTTTGTTTTTACTATAAAGGAAAAATTAAAACATTGTTGACAAATACATTTCGTGCAAGTTATATTAAAATATGATATTGTAGAGAGCCTTATTTAACCGTTATAAAAATATCACATACAATTAACAATATACTACTATTTTATAAATTAATTTTTAACGAATCAACTTTAAAAGAGATTTCGACCGATCAAATTATCACAATTTATGAACTAGTATGAAAGATTTAGAAAATGTAATATTTAATTAATTATTTTATACATGATTTTGAATATTAAATTAACTTTTCACCAAAAAAAAAATTCAATTAACTTAGTAAACATTTGAATTTAATTAAACATTTTTTGATATAACATGTAAAATACCACTTTAATTCTATGAATATTATGAAAAATATTTAACCTATTCTGATAAACACTAAATGTCCTAAAAGCATTAATGAAAGAATAATTAAGGCTTTGATTAACATGAGAGAAGTAAAGTAGACCCAATTAAAGAACAAACACGAGAAATGACAAAATTCTTTTGATTGATTTGTAGACAAGTTAAAAAACGAAAATACAAAATAATAGAATCCTTAGATTTTTTTTTCATCTCACATGAGAAAAAAGTTAAGAAAAAAAGTCTTAATTTTTCACATTTCCTCGATTTACTTTGTTTTAAAATTAATTTAAAGTAGTTTTACTTTCGATTTTTTGTATAATCATACATTGCGGTGAATAAAAAAAGAATTTATGAAATTTTTGAAACGTATCAATTTTACACTATTTTTTATTTTATAAAATATTTTTTTGTATTAATAATTTTAAGGATATATTTGTCATTTAAGAAATATTATTCATTCTTTCCTCTTTCTATCTCCTTTTACTTTCACTTATATCAAACAACTAAATAGTCATCTCATTTCTACTTTTTTTTATTTCTCTTATTAAATTGTACTAAAAAAATTACATATATGTTGTCTAATCGTTCTTTACACAATTTCATATTCTTAAACCGTTGAATAATAGTCACATTATCAATGTATTTAAACACATCGCTCTCAATATAAGTTACCAAATAATCATTCATCTCTTATTCAATTACATAATCTAGTTTTCATAATCTCTGTAGTAGAAAATGATTGTTTGACGGTTGTTGTGGCAATGAGCAAAATCATTGCTAACTTCCAAAGTTGATAACGTAATGAATAAACAATATGTTATAGTTTCAACCAACATTTTTGAAAGATCATCAATTCCTTCAAAGACGCAAATTCAATATTGTTGCACATATCAATGATATAGGTCTCAAATTGATTATCAAGCATCACCAAACTAATTGGACAAAATTCTCGAAGATAAAACTTCACAAATTCAATTAGTTTTTCCTTATCAAAAGTAGATAACATTGGACTCAAACAAGTCATACAAATAAGAAACCAATTATTTATCTCATTAAAATGATTGTTAAGTTTATGAAGTTACATGTCTACAACAACAATATAAAATAATTCAATGTGACAATGTTTCTTTATTGTGATAGGTTGCTTTATGTCTTAATCTTCTAGAAAAGTATTTATAGTTCATGTTACACTTCTTTGATCTTTTTGTTTATCTTTTCTAATCTTTAGGGGATGCAGAGATGTTAACTTCTTCAAAATTTTAGACTCAATCGTTTGACTTAAAAAATTTGACTTTGAATCAGAGTGTTGACTCTAACAGATGGTTTAGTAAAAGCTTTCTTCTTTGGTCTTAAGTTAGAGGATCAATGAAGGTCTTAACTCTTAGTTAACTTAAACCATATATGCAGATGATAATTGTAGCGTTCTTTTCCTTTGTGATCAGAGGATTAAATATTGATTTATATTTCATTTCTCTTTAGACATAATTGAAGTTTTGATCCCTCTATTTTCATCAACTTGCGGAATTGGTCCTCCTATTTTATAAGTATGTAATTTGGGTTCCTCTATCAAATTTCTGAACTAAAAAATAACGATTTTGACCTATTTTAAATGATATAACATACGATTTCGTGATATAGAATCATGTAAATGCATTAATTATTTATATGTCATTAGTTAAATTAAAAAAATAAAGAAAAAAATTGAAGTTGAAAGTTAAGTGTTTAGAGGTTTTATAGGTGTTAAATCATTTTATAATATCGTATTATATTATACTTTATTTAAACCATGTCACATCATGATTTTTTAGTTAAAAAATTTGAATGAGAAATGTCATATTTTAAAATAAGAAGACCAATTTTGTAAATTAATAGACATATGAAGACTAAAAATGCAATTAAGTCTTGTCTATAACGCTTTGATTCTGACGGTAGATTATCAAACACTTGTTGCAATAATTTTGATTGTTATATTATGAATTACTCTATTAGTAAACATAACTACTTGTTTATTAGATAACAATATTATTTGTGTTAAAAATACTTAGATTATTATCTCTAATTTACTCATAATTTATGTTACTTTAAAATAGACAATCATTAATATAAATACATGTATTCTAACTTAATATGCACACTTACCAAATATAATTAATTAAAGAATAATTATTCTTATTTGTTTGTTTTATTATCTTCAAAACATCAATGAGATTTGATTGTAACTAAAAACCACTTTTTACACTAACAACATCTTTCTTATTTCAATTTGTTAATCTCTCTGTAACAGATGTATCACCACCAGATTTTTTTTTAAAATCACTATCTGAAAAGATAACTATACGAAAAGATAACAAGATAAACAATATCCAATATCCTTTAATATGTTACACTTTAACCAATTGCCAAAGACATTAAACCAATAGGAAAAAAAATCTTCTTAAAGAGTTTACCTGTTGTCTGTGGTGAAAATTATATTGAGAAGGTTGGTATGATCCTCTTTGTAAATATGCTCCATCAAAAACACAAGCACAAACACAAGAATGCACCAATTGACAAAATCAAGAGTCGTTGACCAACCATGAACCATATTCATCTCCCATCAAAACATCAATAGTAATAGTCTCATATTCTCCAAATATCTTTTTAAAATCATCCTCCATGAATGACTCAGATAGGTTTTTCACATAGACATTATCAATTACATTCTAAGCAGAACAAACACAAACATAAATTACAAAAATTCAAGAAGAACCAATTTGATTGAAATATGGATTATAAAGGAGCACCGGAGAAAATTGAAAAAGAACAAGCACTGAAGAAGAACCACAAGCACTTTCAACCAATTCAAAATCCCTAATATGAACGTTTCTCAATTAAAAAATCCTAAAATTAAAATTATTATCTTGCTAAATCTGCACTTGTCTATACTCATTCCTTTTAGATATCTAACATATTTTATGAAAGTAATTGTTAACTTTATATATATCTTAATTAGTTATGGAATATTTTTATTCAAAGATATAAAGACGGATTAATCAACTTATGTTGTGATTTTATTTGTATATTTTTGTTTAATTGATTTATATAGACATGTACAAATGTTTTTGTATAATCATATATATTAATAAAGTGACTCTTTTTATTAACTAAAATTGCATCAATACAAATAGAACAACAATTAAAAAAAATAAAAAAAGTGATGTCTACTCAAAGAATTGGCCACCCTTCTAGAGAATAAGTAATCATACTCATTTGCTGCCGAGCAAATTATAGGTATTTTTGCGGATATCATGACACATTTTCGACTGACTTAGTTTCTTAATAGTTTTTTATATTTATCAAATGAAGTTAGTAGATTAATTAAGCATAACTTGTTGTGAAATAAATGCTAATTTCATTTTTACATAATTCAAAATTTGAGTCTAGAATGAGTATCGATCCTTTCATTTTGAATTTCACTCATTTCTCTAATTCACTTCTATATTTCTTAATTTTATTTTTCTAAATTTTTCAGTTTAAATTAAAATTTTATATCATAAAAATCATGCATATAAAGTTTTACACAAGTTTAAAGTTATTTAATATATTATTGAGATATATCAAAAATTAATCTCTTTTATATTTTTATTGAACACAGTTAATCTTTATAAATTTCAATAGCATATCAAATTATTTTAGATTTATGTAAAATTTTACATACATGATCTATATAATATAAACTTTTGATCTACAAAAAAAAATTAAAAAAAATAAATAAAAATAAAATAAAATAAAAAATAGAGATGATAGACAAAAATTGAGGGAAACTTGGATTGAAAGGATTTAAACTGGCCTAGAATTATAAATTTGATTTTGATATGATTAAGCGTTATAGAGTAGAAGTTATTCTAATTTAAAGTTAAAACTTTAGCTTTTGAATCCATATGTGATTTTTATGTAGAACTTATTGTTCAAATCATTTTTATATGAATATATACCAAACATAAATAATGTTACATTCAAGTAAAATCAATTTTAACCATCCCTAAATCAAAAACACATTAGCCAAAATAACAACACACCCTTCATATATGTTATTAATAAAATCAAGCCGAAATATGAAACTCGTTTATTTATATTATAAAATAATAAGTGTATTAGAAAATTTAAAATTATTTATACAATAACTTATATGTTATGAAATTAACCAAAACTATAGCAAAATATAATACAATAGAGAGATGAGAGAAAAAAAGATAATGAGAGGGTAAGGGAGTATTGTATTATGCTCTTCAAGTGAATCATATTAATTGTAGGATATACATCATGTAACTTACAAATACATGTATGATATATCATAATGGTCTATTAGAAATCCACTAACATTAAGGGTTCTACTAACATTAAAGATTAAGACTCTAATTTATGAAAATTAAAAAGGACATCCATCAAATATTTATATCACTCCCCTTTGGATGTCCATTAAGATCATGCCTTGTCAAAACCTTACTAGAAAACACTCAAGGAAAAAATAGTACATCTTTTTTTTTAGAAATTGTCTCATTAAAAACCTTATCAGAAAAAATTTCGCGAAACAAAACCACAGTGAAGGAAAAAATAGTGCAAAACAAATTTATTTATCCCCCTCGTAGAAACAATGATATCTTAGACGGTGAAAATCATTTAATATTTAATACTATTTACTCAAAAGCTTCACCTGACGGTCACTTTGTACAAAGATTCATTTTATCTCATTTATTATATTTTTCTCCAAATTAGTTGTGCATGCATATTATCTTCATGTCAAATTATTGCAATAACTCATTTTTAGAAGAAAAATCACAGATTTCTTATATAAATACTTGCCTCATATAATGATAAAATGTCATTATGGGGATTAGACAAATAACATACATATTTAAGGTAACAAAATATATGTTTGACTTTGTTCCAATGTCTTCTTGTGGTGAATAATTGTATATTATTAATAGATGGACAACAAAAAACATATCAAAATATGTACAATTAGCATGGTGAATAATTGTATATTATTAATACAAATAACATATCAAAATATGTACAATTAGCAAGATTCCATGTTCTCTCCAAATTAAATTAAAATATGGTACTTCAAGATTAATTAGTTCTTCATCATTTTCTCAAGTTCTAAAACTAATATTTGTTTACGTGTAGGGACCTTAGAACCATTGGAGTACACAATAAATGTTATTTGTCCATATAGAAATATATTAGTACTTTTGTTATACAAGCTTCATGATTTACTCAAATATTATTATTCAAAAACTCAATCAAAATAATATTTTATCTCAAACTTTATCTTTAATCAAATTGATTTCAAAAGCTACTCAAGAGTTTTAATAATATTTATATCAAATTCATTTCCAAATATTTTCTTAAAAATCAATTATAGTCTTTTACTAATACTCTTGAATATGTATTTCACAATTCTCATTTTCTTTTGCGATAAAAATCAATCATATTTAATTAGCTTCACAATACAAATGTGTGGACTTCAAGTTTAAAAACTTTTATCTTTGCAAAACGAGTTTAACTTCAATTTATTTCTTCTTTCTATTTTTCAAGTTTTTTTTTTATATAATCTTTAATAGACTTTAAATTATGATCCTCATTATTATTTATCACATACAACACTAAATTATATGTAAAATTATTGTCAAAATTGACTTCATTTTGATTCCATCATATTTCATTCTTGATATAATTTATTGAGATCTCTTTATTTCCAAAAATATTTAAGGTGCCTTATTAGTTATTCTAGAATTGAAAAATTATGCTAAAGTATTCTTTTGAAATTTTCATAACCTAAATTGAGTCATCTATCTTTTTATCTCATTTTCTTCATTTGAGGATTTTTGTCCTTTGAACCGACTTGTCTACCACGCTTTAGGCGCAGTTGAGACTCATTTGCGATAGAAAAATCCATTTTGATTAAAGCATCAACAATTGACAATTGGTTTCATAAACTTTATAAATGAGTTACATTTTGAAGTTCGAGTTCAAACTAGTTTATATAAGGATCAATATGAGATAATAATATATTTCAATAATCATTGTCAGCTACTTATTCTCTCTCCATAGTATTGAGAGTATTAATTTATCAAATGATAATCAACAAATTCATTCGTAAGCAAATCTCCAATTTATTGACTCATTATACTTTATTATAAATAGAGATTTTATATTCAATATGTATTCTCAATATTCTTTTACTAATCATGTTAGTACATTATATTTGAATAATGGGAACATACACAATTGTAGTATCCCAATTTTGTCCGACCATTTAAAAAAAATTCAAAAAATAATACGTCATAACAATGTCCTTAATTTTATATATTTACGATCATATTTTATAGTACTAAAAAAATTTCAAATCAAAATTAAACTCTTAAATCTACTTCAATAATTGAGCTTACATTCTCATTGATGTTTTAACAAAGTGTCCAACTTAAATCATAAAAATATAAAAATAAAAAGTAACAATAACTAACAAACAAATAAAAATATCATTTTTGGTAGAAATATATAGTACAAGCTTTCCTCCTCCAAATTTTAAGCTTCCATGTTTCCCTCCTTTTGGATATTCACCAACTTTGTACTCTATCAAACTTTGCATTCCATCAAAAAAGAGAATCCCCATTTTCACCAACTTTACACTCCCCCAAAAAGTAGAAGTCTCATCTTCAATTGTCACTCCATAATTTATGCAAAACAATAGAAAAATCAAAACTCTATTTATCTACCAGACACAACGATTCATTCTTGTAGCCTATAAATTGAGAACCAAAATTTAGTTTGAAGAGAATTTTGATTTTTCTAAAAAATTAGAATAGAGAAAATAGAGTTCTTATTTGCTTCTAAGATCAACAAAGAAAACCACAATCTTCTTAAAATGTAGAGAGTTAGAGAGAGCATGAGCCACACATCACCATCTTCATCATCCTTTGCAATCCCTTAGGAAACCATCGTCAAATCGACCTCCACAAATCACCACCATGAGCACTACTGTTAGAGAGTCCACATAGCCACCTTCGTCAACTTTGACCTCCGACGAACCACCACCACAAATGTTATCACTAAAATGTTTACTCAACCACCACCGTCAACTTTGACCCTAGACGAACCACCACTACGAGCAACTCCCTTTTCGTAGCCGTTTTTTGTGAGTTTGTTCTCTCTCTCTCTCTATTTCTTAATAATGAAACTTATTTCTCTCCGTGTGTGTTTGTTTACCTTTTTAAAAAAACATTCACAAATAATAAATATTAGATTAATTATATGTAACATCTTTTTAATCTTTGAGTTGTTAAAACACAAATTGTACCACTTGGTGGCTTTAAAACTCAATTTTAAAATCGAAAATAATAAAAGATATTCTTGAATAGATTAACTAGATGAGATATCTTTTTATTCCTTGAGTTTTTGAGACACGGGTTGTACAATTTGATAGTCTTAAAACTCATGTTTTTTAAAAATAATTATACAAATCAAACAAACTGTTACTTTTTTTTCAATTAAAACAAATCTTTTTTTTATCAACAACAAAATGCAATTTCTTTAAAAGTAATCAACACATCCGCATTTTCTATTCAAGAACTACGTAATTTTGATTTCTCCATCGTATTGGGAGATACGTAGAAGCAAGATCACACTCTTGTCAAGCACAATAATAAAAACTTTTTTTCACTCTTTTTTAACACGCTTTTATCTAAAAAAATCACATTTATAAAAAATAATTTATATTCATATTTAATAATAAAGAGAAATAAATATGTTTAAGTTGATATAATTTTGCATAATTAATTATAGATAACCGTATTTTAACGGATGTCATAGGGTGTTAATACCTTCCTTATGCATAATCGACTCCGAACTCAAAAATCTGGCATCAAAGACTATTTTTTTTATATTTGTTATTTTTAAGGATTTTCCAATATTTTTCCTATTTTAAAATAAATTTTGGTGGTGACTTCATTGAATTCGATAAACACTCGAAATTTTAGGCCGCGACAACAACAAATCTAAAAATCATTTAAATGGAAATTATTAGGTTATCAACCCAAAAACTGTGATGACTTTACATATTAGGTTATCAACTTAGCATACATGATTGCATATTTCCAAAGTAGAATTTAAAATTTATGATCTCATAAGTGTTGATCATACAATTAATTTTAGACGTATAAAGAATAGATCTTCAAGTCCATCTTTTTGTATGAACCTATGTCCATTTTTTCGTATGAACATATGCTACATGATGTTCAACATCAAATTCAATATTCAATACTTTTCAAATTCTTTTTAGATAATTATAAAATAGATCTTTGTCAAATTAGTTGACACAACAAGCTCACAAATTTTTGGCTTTGAGTTAGCAACAAACATACATGTGACTATTTAGTTTATGATATGTGTATTGATCCACATAATTGGTGTAATGATTCACAAATATCACCACATATACATTCTTGAAATGCGAGAGATTCATTCCTTCCAATTGTCAACTTCTATTGGGAACTAATAACAAACAAAAATAATTGAATTGAAATACTCTTCTAGTTCTTCATTACATGTTGACTTAAAAATTGTCTCTCTTTTGCATCATAATAGATATAGGATGACCCAATCAATCTTGCCATCAATAATCTTTAATATGATATATAAACTTTTAGTTTACAATAACACAATTGTTTCGATTGTTTTAATTTATTTGAGTCGATAATAAAAACTGTATTATATAAAATTGTATTTTTCAAATAAAACTATATAAAATACATTATATTACATATATCAAATAGTACCCCGATATATAAAAAGAAAAACTTGAAAGAAATATAAATCTTCAACTAGTAAGACTTTATAAGTCATACATACATATTTTATAACCAAAAAAATGTATCTAAAGAACTTAAAATATTTATTTGTTTATTAGAAATTGGACAAAATGAAATACTAAAATACTATGAATCTTAATAGTTTCAAGAAAGTAATTAGGAAATGAAATGATTAATAAAACTTTTCTACAAATATTGATATGTCAACAATGCAAATGCAAAATCAGTATTACTTAAATAACTATCATAATAATGTTGTAGAGTTAATTCAAATCCAACAAAAATAAAATGAAAGTCTAAAATAGTAAGATTAAGAATACTTCAATAAGAACTCACAGATTACTACTCATAGCTCAAATGTAGAATTTATGACTAAAATATATAATTCTTAATTCTTAATAAAAATTTGACATAAAACTAACAAGTGCGATCAATATTATTTTGTATTTGGTACAAGACAACAAGAGAAATAATAATTAAAAAAAATAGTTAAGTCTTCTTATTATTTCTC
>JBBPBS010000968.1:10138737-10159487 GCA_037974835.1 Cicer judaicum
GTCAATAACTAAAGTTAAATAATGTATTTGATTTTGTATAAGCTTTAAATCTCAATTCGAAGTTCCAATTCATTTTATATTAAAGACAAAAACATTTCTACTAAAACTATGAAAAATATTATAAAATTAACCAAAAATTACTATATTATATTAGAGAAAATATTGGAAAAATAAGAAGCTGATAATTTTTTTGCTCATAATTTTTTTTTTAATTTGTCATTTAAGAGTGTTTTTGACATTATTTTAGTGATTTTATTTAGAAGATACAAAGTCAACTAAGGTTATACCATTATAATTGAATTCGAATTTGAATTTTCTCAAAAATATTTAAGAGTGTATTTGGGAGAGAGAAAATATTTAATGATTAAAATAATAAATATATCTGAGTTGTAATTTTTTTCTCTCTCTTTGAAATAGACTCTCAAAAGTACTTTAGAGAATCCAATTTCGTTAGACCTTTCATCTTTCTTTGATGTTAAGAATGAGCCAACTATAAGACTATACTTTTCTTTTTTCTTCTTTTGCTCTTTTTCCTCATGTGCAATTAAATTAAATGATTGAGATGTTGTTCATGTTTTGACACCATGACAAACAAGGTAGTCATGATCAATGTTGCGAAGTTCCTTGACTCAGCAATAGCTGTCATTTTTTGTTGTCATTCTCATAATTTTATTTGTTAAATGTTCATATGAAAATGTTTTTTCAAATGATTCACAACATATGTGAACCAATTTTGCAACTGAGCAATAGTTTTTCCATATTTCATGTGAAACAATTCATACTCTTGCATAAGCGCGATAATTCTAACATATTTATCTTCACTTGTGCTTATAAAGTATCCCACATTCATTAGACAATTTTACAATTAGAAACTCTATAATATTTTATCTTGTTGAAGTATGAATGTGATGATATTCTTAGCTTTCTATTTTTTATTGAATTTTCTTCATGTCAAAAATTTTCCTAGCTATTTCAAGTTTGTTAATTGCAATATCATCACATAGTATTGTCAAAATAAATGGTCCATTTTCTATCATTTTCCAAACGTCCAAAAATTATAAATCACCTATAAAAATTAATGCTCTATAATAAACATCATTAGGTTCTAGAATCAGATTAAAAGCCTTTTCTTTCATACCTCTTTAATTCGTTGGACTTGTAACACTAAGAGACTGAGTTCTTGATAGTCAAGATGACTCTTTGACTCTAGAAGAGGGTTGAATAAAATCTACAATTTTATCATAATTTTTTGTCAAAATGTAGTTTTTGTAAAAAAAATGTAAAATGGATGGAATTCATATTGGACAATTCACTTAAAAATTCGAATGATATTGCAATTAATCACACTAATTGAATGATAATTTTAAACTCGAAATATTTTTACGATATCATCCATTCAAATTACTAGAAATTACATCGATCGAGAACAATATAATTCAAAATTATTAAAATAAAAAAGAATGAATATGCGATGAAACTCACAATATCCAGACTAATAGCATAAAACAACAAAATATCTTTTAAATCAACAAAGCCTACAAATATGTTAAAATCGAAGTTTTTGGAATACTCATATCAATGCATCTGTAAAGTTGACAACACTAAAATCATTCATTAAATTTAAATTTGCAGCTAATCAAAGTTAATTTGTCAATATAAATCAAACAAACACAATTAAAAATGAGAATAAAAAAAACGAGTTGGAGGTGTAAGAAAACTAAGATAACATAAATTTCACATGTAAACACAATTAACAATTTTTGATTTCTTTCAAAAAATATTTTATCATTAAAATATTCAAACCATAAAAAAACCTAAAAGATAGTTTTCAATATCATATTTTTGTGTCATTCAAAAATAGAAAAAAAATAGAGTTTTGACTCTGGTCACCAAAATTTAAAATAATAATAAATAGTAAATCACAATTATAAAGAGATTAGAGAGAGAAAAAGTTAAACATATATTTTTGTATTGAGTCTTCTACCTCTTTATCGTTTGCATAATACAACTAGTCCATATTCAATGAATCATATTTTTGTCCTGTTAATATTTTGATGTATTTACTTATTAATTTCTTTTGAAAATCATTTAGATGATGTACTTAACACGTATTTGGATGATTTTATGGGATATTTTAATGGTGTAATTGACATTTCTTACTTATTAATTGAAATTTATTTGGAGTTTAATAAACTTCATTAATGCATTTTTTGTATTTAGTTAATTTTAAAAAAGAATGTTTCTTGAACTAATTTGTTTGTAATTTAATCATTTGGAATATATTTGCTTATAAGTTATAAATTTCAAATATCAAATTGAATACTTTATATTTCTCAACAACAATGTTACATAAAAAAAATTCAAATTAATATGTCCCGTAGAAATACTTCAAAATACAAAATTTAAACATTAATGCAAAATATTTACTTCAATATTTTGACTCTATTTTCGAATGACTCAATTTTGTCCATCAACTTTGCCTTCCACACCTCTTCACTTCCATGGTTCTTAGATAATCAGACTAATTTGTCCATCATTCTTGCTTTCCAAACAACATTAGCACTATTGTCCTTAGTTGAGGATTTCTTTTTACCAAATAGCCAACCTTGCCCAACAGTTTTGCCTTCTACACATTTTGGTCTATTTTTCCATTAAGCAAATCTAGTTCCTTAACCTTGTCAACCCATATATAGAAGATGAAGTGATATATATGATCTAGAGAAAATTAGAGAAGAGACATGAAAAAATTATCTTCTAAAGTATTTTAGTTGCAGCAACTATAACAACAATATTTCTTTTACATTGAAATTTGAGAATCATTAAGTTCAAACTGTTAGCTATAGAAAAAGAAAAATAAATAATTTTTTATTTTTTTATTTTCTATAATTTAAATACTATGAAAGAAGAAAAAAATGGATTATATGAATGAAAGTTCTTAGAAGATGAAAATATAAAATCATGGAAGAAGACAAAAAATAAATTATATAAATATATATATTACAGTTGCAATGATGAAAGAGTTCTAATTGTTTTTTTTTTAAATGAGTTTCAATTTTTTTTCAAAATCAAAAAAATTAACCCATCTCTTAAATGATAATGAGTTGGTTAACAGTTGCGCTCGACACGTTAGTTAATATACTCTCACGAATATATATAATAGAAGATAGACTTTGAAGGAGAAATATTATTGAAAAGAGAAGAAACGAGTTTCTACATTATGATGTTCAAGGTACTTTTTACGTTATAAAAAGAACCTGCATGTTTATATGAGACAAATCTAATTAATCTAAGATACTCATTCCACTAATTAATATTAATGGATGAGACTTCTAGTTATGTAAGTCGTAAGAGCATTCATGCCATAAGATGAACATCCACTACATATTTGAAATATATTTTTGATATCTTTGGTTTACAAAAACAAACATATTATATATTTTCAAAATTAATCTTTCTTATGTTAAATTTGTCGAAAGTGATTAAATATGTTTTTAAAAATTTATCCCACTCAAACAAGAAGTAGCGTGGAAGAATCTTTATATTTTCAAAACTATTCTGAACAAACATCATGTTGCTCCTAATGGAATAACACAGCTTTTTTGGTTCACATGTAGGAATATACGGCACAATCTTGTTGTGGTTATAATGTTAATTACTTTTGTTTTCTTCTTTTAATTATGGATGCACCCTGAAACAATATTTGTACGGACTTGTTAAAGGAGGCACCAAAAAAGAGCTATAGTCGATGTTAGCAAAAGAGGAAAGAGGGCTTTAATTTAAAGGAAGAAAATTAAAGATTCCGATTTGACACATACACATTCAGAATGGTGTTCAGGAATTTGTTTTCTATCTTTGTATTCTTTTCCATAATGAATATTGCCATTCATTAGGCAGGATAGTAAAATTATTGTGTTATATAATATATGTGCTTACTATAGGTCAGTATTTAACAATTTTTCTGTACAAAAAAAAAAAATTTAACATCTTTTTTAAATATATATATATATATCCTCAAACTGAATATCATGTAAAGTTCGTTAGTAATTAAAGGAAAGAATTTCCCTCCTAACCATGGATAAATTAGTAAATTAACTATTTTTATTAAAATCTATGAATTAATTATTAATTATATTTATTAAAAGATCTTTTTTAATTATTAACATTTTTTTATTATCTCAATTTATTTTTTTATTATTTACATCCTTTAATACTTTTAGATTTTGTTTGATTCTTGACATCATTTTACTTAAAAAAAATATAAACATAGAAAAAAGTGATTTCTATAAAAATTTAGAATTTATATTTAATTTATTTAAATTTAAAAAATTCTAAATTATTGTAAAAGAATTTTTTAAAATATTCTAAATATGTTTGTAAAAATTCATTCAAATTTTTTGAAGTTGAAATACATAAACATGTTTCATTTCAATAGAGACTAAAAATATTTACTAAATAATTTTGCATGGACTAACAATTATATATTTATTTTATAAGGACTATACAATTGAAATGTTGAAATTTTATAGAGACTAAAAATATATTTAAGTTTAATAATAACAACAACAATGATAATTAAATTACTATACATTGACAATGTAATTATCTCCTTAATCTTTTGATGAAACATTCAACTCAAAAAAATAATAATATTACGTGATTATTTTTTATAATTAGGGCCATTGATTGTAATTAATATTGTTAATTTTTTTGTTGAGGTGATAATTGAATTTACGACTTCTTTATTACTGTGCTCCTTGTCTCTTCCATTCAGCCACCAAATTAGCTTTATATTTCCTAATAATTTGTGATCTTCCTTTATTAAATCTTTCATTGGACTTGATTAAAAAAAATTAGTAGTAACTAATGATTGAAAAGAATACAAAGTGATAACTTAAATTCAAATTCATAGACTACATAAATTTTTTGAAGGTCAGTAGAAACACTGACTCTATTACAATAGAAGTTCTGCAGAAAAAAAATGAGAAATTAAATCTCTCTAAATTAGCCCCTATATTGAAGTTCCAAAATAAATTCCCTCATTTTTGGACAAGATTGATCTTTTTTTGTGTATATCAATATTTTTGCACTATATTTTCTCTCAAAACTTTAAGACATTATACATATGAGTTACCATTATTATATATTCAACATTTAGCTCATATATAATCAATGAAAAATTTAACTATTTACGCTTGAACCCAACAATCTCCCCTTTACATTTTTAGTGTCGATGTAAAAGAAGATAAACTATCAAATAAAAAGAAGATAAACTATCAAATATGGGGGTGTATGGGATGAATCACACTAACATTGGAACTTATTATGAAGGCTTGACCTTTCCAATTGGCTTCCATCACCACCCTTATCATGGAAATGGTACGAAGACGAGTCCTCAAAAGATTAAAACTCAACTGTGTACTTAACAATTGTTTGCGTGGTTGAGTTGTCAGTAGATTGAAACTGCTTGCAGCTACAATAGTTGATTGTTAAGTCACACTCAAAGATTGCAATTTCTTGGGTTAAAAACCATAATACATGCCCTTCGATATTTTAAATAATGTCTACTTTGTCCATGATTGTGTGAGGTGAATCATGATGTCAATGAGCTAGCAAAGGCATGGCCCTAAAGGTGTGAATTTTGGTTTGAGTGGTATCTTCATGTTTAACATCCCTTGCAAGTTAGAATTATGGTTAAAATGTTTTTGTTTTTTGCTATTTTTCTATTGAGTCTTATCTTTCATTCTCTTTGTTTTGCTTTCCTTATTCTCTTGTGTTTATCTTTTTGTTGTCTTGTTTCCTTGTAAGTAGAGTATGTGTTTTACCTTTCATCTTTTTATTTTTTATTTTATTTTCTTTCTTTGAGTGAATGGATATTGTCTTGGTGTACATGACTTTGTTCTTTGGGTCATCTTTTTTTCTATTTTTAGTGTGTACATGACTTTGACCTAAGTACATGACTTTGACCTAAGTACCATACATCTATCTTATATACCCTACTAGTGTGTGTTATCGTTTATATGTAAGACTTTCTTATTTTTCAATTCACAACAACATTAACTTTTATAAATGTCATCATTATTTCCAACAAACTTCCATTAAAATATCATAATTTCCAACATATTCTTACATGGAGATTTTGGCGACAAAAATTACACAAGACTATCAAGTGAAAAAAGAAAGGATGGTTTGTCGTTGAAGAATTCCTTATATGGATTGAAATAGCCATCCCATAATCAGTACTCAAAATTTACTCATGAATTGTTATATCATGGCTTCTAAGACTGTCATGTGCATCATAACCTTTTAACTTACATGGATGAATTTATTTTTGTTGTTGTATTGATTTGAGTGGATGACTTGGTGATGGCCGGAAATATCACGATTAATGTTTCATAGAATACTTGAGCAAGTTTGTTCACATAAAGAATCTATGTGCACTTTAGTACTTCATTGGGATAAAATTGGCTTGTGGATCATCTAGTTTGTTTATGGGTCAACAAAAATATGTGTTAGATATCATAAATGAATGTGGTATGCTTGCCTTCATACCTAGGCCCATACCTAGGTCCCCTACTTAATCAAAGGAACCAAAAAAAGGTCATTGGGATTCTGTAATGAAATTTGCCTTTTTTTGTTCATGGGCTACACTGTTTGTGTATTGAATTTAGTTCATATTGCATGACTTCTATGAATGATTGACATTATTTGAATTTAGTTGATTGTTTGAAATTTGAATACTTAAATTTATGTTCCTATAAATATGTTGTTTGATTTATAATTTTGTTTATTGTTTTAGTATTTTAAACCTATATGATTCAAATTTTTATTTTGGATTTACATAAGATATTTTGAAGTGTTTTAAAGTGGAATTTGCCTTTGTTTGAAATCTTGTTTATTTACAAAGTATGCTTATTTTAAGATGATATTTTTTTAAGAAGAATTTTTTAGGATGATAATTTTTACAGATTAAATAAAAGTATATATCAAAAATTAGTGAATAAGAGTCAAAAAAAATATTTGTTACTTTTATTTGATTTTGTCTAACCGTTATAATAAATAGACGTCTGTCTAAATCAAAACCCCATGTTTACTATAGTTAGGAAATTATAGATCTTATAATTAGTACATTGAAGATCGTTTTGATTGAAATTAGATAAACTTCTATAAATGAATAAAAACATTGTATATTAATTATTAAAATCAAATAAACTTAGTTGACTACATCAAATCCATTTTCTCGAAATAAATTATATAAAAAAAGAGTTCTACGGCATTAGTATATAGTAATGCAAGCAAATCTTATATCAAGATATCAACACAAACCCAAATTAAAGATGTTTAGATGCACATTGATAAATCAAAAAAATTAATTGAGAAATAATTTAATCATATAACTCAATCATTGTTTCTTTTAATTTATTTATATTTGTATGAGTGCCCAAATATTGTGTGAAAACAAGTAATTCTCATGGTACCGCTGGTTGCTAAAGTTGCACATCATCATGTTACTTTGACATAATACAAGTCACTAAGTTTGAAACTGGAAATGAAATTTTGCTTTCATTTTCTCATCTATTAATCCAAAATCCCCCAAGAACGGTACCCTAAGATATTCCCCCAATGATTTGGGTTCTGTGAATAGGAAAACATTGGAGTTCCCTAAAAAGGACATAGCATTACAAGCTGGAATAGCACTAGAAATATGTGATATTGGTAGCAAACAATTGGCAAGAAGTGCATCTCTTGAAGAAGTGAAGTAGTTACTTTCCCAATAAGTATTATAATGTTGTGAAATGCAATTCACTGCTTCCAAATCAATTTCGAATAAATCCTCTTCATCCTCTTCTATTCCCCCTAAATCTTGGGAAATCCCTCTTTGCTCTTTTGAAGTCATGGTTTGTTTTGTTAATTTTGTCACATACAATGTTTAATATATAGCACAATGTTAATGTATATTTGTATATATTATATAGTGGGAATTAATTTGGATGTTAAGGTGGGTGGTGGAAAGTAGAACGCTCGACCCAACAAATCAAACATGATTATTTAGTGGGAATTTTAGAGGAGCAACTCCACCTTAATTAATTCAACGCTTGTGTTTGTGTTGTTGACATAATTTTTGTCTCAACGTGGATCCAAAGTGAGTAACATTTGATTCAATTACATAAAAATCATAACATGAAGTCAAACGTAGAGGTACCTACCCAACAAAAATAGAAAAATGTCGACATCATTTGAGTTTGATAAAGAAGCTACAATGGGATAAATCATATGATAATTTAGGATTATTATTATAAGATTAAAGAATGGAAAAATCATTATAATTATTGTTTAGTATGAGTACAAATGACTTAAAAAATTTAATAAAAAATGAAGAAAGTTAATTTATTTTATTAAGTAAAAATTAAAAAGTTGATTTATTTAATCAAAGATTTAATTGGATTAAATATATAAATTTTGTCAACTCATTTTTATTTATATTTTGAGACATATAGAGTATAATTTTGCATTGTTCTACAACAAAAAAGAAGGCAAATAAATATCGTTTTTCATGAGCTTGCCAAAGAGAAGTAAAAATAAGTGATTTCAAGTTTGTGATATTTTAGTTTGTTTCAAGTTTGTAATCTAAGTTTTTGTTGAAATGTTTGAGGAAAAACTTGTTTATTCGATACCATATTTTGAATAAAAGGTGTTTGAAGACTATCACTAAATTCACCCTTATCTCATTTTTACATATGACTTGTCTAACATGTTGTTGAACTGGTCATGTTAGAGACCACCTATAGTCGATATAAACTAACATGAATAATTGTTTTTTCAAAAAATGAATGAAATTAAAAACTGTAGATCTTATATTATTCTTAATCATCAACCATATATGTAAAAAATTAGTTTGATTGTTATTATTAACATTTTTAGTTTGGTAATTTGTCATTGACTTATGTGTTTATGTGTATTGTTAATGTTTTTATTTTTATCTTTTTATTTGATTAATATTATTAAATTTTTTTAGTATTAATTTTTTTGTCTTGATAGTATAAATTTTACTCTAATTTTAGTATTAATTAACTCAATAAAATAATTACTCGAATATCTAATATTTATTTATAAGTCATTTAATGTTGTCTATCTGTCAAAAATAATTTTAACATTATAAAAATAATTACTCAAGAGAACTCTAATTTTACTGTTGTAATTTTAAAAAGTTTCTTTTTAAATTTTACTTTAAGTCCACAAATTTATTTGGAGCTATCCTGAATCAGGAGGGTAGGAGAAATATTGAAACTCAGCCTCATTGGTCATAACATCTAAACATAGGTTACATTTATTGGAAGATACATTTTCCTGTTTTGGACAACAACACTCCTTTAATTTTACTATAAATTTAAGATACATACATTATTTAAATTTTTATTAATAATTGATGAGATTTTTTAGAAGTATAAGTTAAAATAATAATTTAATTAATGTCGATTAAATATCTTAAGTTTTGATAAACACATTTCTTTTTATTAAAGTAAGTCATAAATATAAGATGTAATAAAGACATATTTTAAATTAATATTTAATTTATAAATTAAGATAACAAAAATAAAATTAGAGAGAATAAGATACGGTGCAGGTAATAAACTCAAAAATGCTTAATAATCAAAAAGATATATTTGATGACGTCAATAATTATATAATATATGATATTTGAAGATTCGCTTTCTCAATACCACTTGTGACTATTATCTTACAATCTATTTTAATTTTCATCTTCATCTCTATACTTATTATTTATCTCTCCCTCATTTTCGTCTTCATCTCCTTCCTTCAATTTCTTCTTACACAATATTATTCTTCTACCGTCTTATCTCCTTTTCATCTCCTTCCTTCAATTTCTTCTTACACAATATTATTCTTCTACCGTCTTATCTCCTTTTTTATGGACACTAACTTAAACAAAAATTAACTGTGCAGCATCAAGAAAGGAATATCTGGAAAAATAAGAGGAAGAATATACATTATCTTTAAACAATACAAAACCTCAATTCAAGCTATCAGATAAATTGCCAAGTGCAGGAAATAGATAAAAATAAAAAAATCTATACCACAATCATTTATAGCGTAACTTTATAGATAGTTACGATAAAAATTAAATATATTTAATAATTTAACGAAAGTGATTAATTAATCGTGTAAATTATTTTTACAATTATTATGTATATATATATGAATTAAATTTATAAAATAACTTTAATTATGAAATATATTATAAGAAAAATATTTATAACTTAAGACGGTATTTTTATTTTTCCTCCATAATTCTCCACTTCTTGCCATATCCCACAATTTAAAAGTGTAAAATATAATCTGATAATAAAAAATAGAGTTAATAATGTTATAGGAAACTCAAGTCCAATAATCATTTTTATTTTTCAATAAACATTCACCTAAAACTAAAAAAAAAGAAAAACACATTGAGGCAGGGGCACACAAACTAAACAAGCGCCACTTTCCCAAACCAAAAATTACTTTGTTCCATGAGAGGAACTACCGATCGTACAGAATGAGTCAAAGTATGTCCTCTTCTCCTCTAGGGTTCCAGCAACAATCTTCCGCAATGGAGTTCCAAAACGACGCCGTTTCCAAACCCATTTCACTCATCGCTTGCATTGCGATGGCCTTACTCTACGTCGTCACCTTATACGCTCCCACTGTGCTCCTCCGTCTCCCACCTCCTTCTTCTTTCACCAACTACATGATCCGACGCTTCCTATGCGCCGTCGTTTCAACTACTGTCTCCCTCTTTCTCTCTCCTCTCATTCTTCCTGTATGTATGCTCCCTCTCTCTCTCTCTCTCTCTCTTTCAATTATTACTCATGTGTCACTTGTTGTAGCCATTTTTAGTAAACAATTAGCTTATTTAAATTTAATAATCACTGTTTTTGATTTTATGATCCAATGCTTGTATAATATGCGATTTAATTTAGTATAGTACGGCTTGTACCATATGCGGTTAGAAGCTGTTTGGATTGAATTATTTGAGCTTACATATTGGTATGAGCACTTGAGGTGAGAAAGTTTGGGAGAATTTATGAAAACAGCTTAAAGCTTGTTTGAATTGGCTTATTTGAGCTTATCTAGTCACATAAACACTTGCGAAATTGTTTGAGAGAGGATATGGAAACAACTTATGACATGTTCTTAAACTGTTTTCAGCCAATTTCCATGATAGTTTAAAAAAGCAGCTTATAGCTTATATCAAGACAGTTTGACTTATTTTATCATTTGTTATAGAAATAGCTTATGTATAAGCACTTGTACGATAAACGCTTAAGTAAGCTAAGTATACAAACCAGGCTTTATTACATGTCCATAGGCTCTCTATGATAGCTTATGGAAAAAGCTTATAGCTTAAATGAAAATAGTTTTTGACTTTAATTTATCTTCTAGTTGGAAATAGGGTCTTAGTCTTCTCCTAACTTGTATCATATGGAATTTTGGATAAAGCTTATGTGAAGTTTCGTTGGTCAAGTTCTTCATGTTTTTTCCTGAAATGATGCAGAAACAGCCACAACTACTTTTTACCTAATTTTAGTGGTGTATCCTTTTAACAATTTTTTTTGGTATTTTGCATCTTTTTAGTAAGGATCATGACAAACTTACATAACCAACTTGGCCTAAGTTTTATCCAATAATTTCTCTATAGTTTATTTGAAGCTAATTTAATTATTTACTTTTTAATGGAAAATTTTAGTTTCTACATTTCTAAGTATTAAACTTTTAAGTGTCAAGACTAGATCTCATTTGAGTTAAACTTTTAAGTATTAATTTGTAATTTTCCTTTGATTTAATCTATTCTTATGACATATATATTAGGTAAATTATTAGTATCATCATTCATCATGTTATTTTACTTTGTGGGACAGGTGCAAACTATGGACTTACCATACATTTTGGGTGTTTATGGCATTCGAATGGATCACATGGTGAGTATCACTGTCACATTCAAAGGTTTCAATTGAGGGATAGAGTAGAAATGCATTTGTTTTGCTTTGTGTGGACTGGTAATGTCAAAATTATGCTCTTTCTGTGATATGCAGATTGGGAAAACAGGGTCACTCGTTCCTAAATTTCCTTGCTGAAATACTGTTTTCTGTATGAAACAGTGGCAGGCTATGGTCCTTCCTCTTGCCTTGACCTCTCTAATGTATGCTGGGTCTTTGTTCCTCAAGTCTCTTCTGTTGCTTGATTTTATGAGACAACACACAACTTTTGATGGCGGGCTTTCTTTTGATTCCTTCAAATTTGCCTCAACAAAATTTATTGACTGGTTGTCTGCAATTTCGTCGAATGTTTTGACTTGGCGAAACTATGTTGTGGTTAGTACCATTATCACTATTGTGTTTGTTGTGAACCTTTTGTCATCTACATGCCACTAAGTTTGAACATTAATTTTGTCCAGTGCTACTAATGAGAGTTGAAATTATAGAAGTAAGTACTATTTGATGAATTGTGGATTCACGTGAAGCTTAGGTGACATGTGTTTTACGGTTCGTTTTCATATCTCACATGCAATGCAATATGAGAATTTTTTGTTATGATACACTGAACAGGCACCCCTTACTGAGGAGTTGGTGTTTAGAGCATGCATGATACCTATACTTCTCTGTGGAGGGTTTAAACCATACAGTGCCATGATTCTTTGCCCAATTTTCTTCAGCTTAGGTAAGTTCTTTGATGTAAATTCTAGAAATTGTATTTGGTATGTAAGGTTAGAGAGTATAATTTTCTGTTCTTGTGTATACATGAGAATCTATTGGCCTTTAGCATTAATAGTTCAGAAATGTTCAAGACAACTCATCAAAATCCGTAATAGTACTATTAGGGATTTGAACAATGGCATAAAGTATGATTAAAGCTCAATTTCGTTGTACCATTTATAGTACTATTAGTAGTTATAGTGTGTCAATAAACTGTTGTAACCTGTAAGAGCAATAAATTCATTTATATCAGTGTTTGATTGCACTTGCTCCAAGCATAACTCTCGCCATAGTAATTCAAAATAATTACTTTACAAATGATGTAACTATGTGGAAGAGATTTTGGTATATTTTAGATAGTATATCATACTTTTATTGAACTTGAAGCTATTTGATGAAGTATCAAGTATTTTAAATTTTTTAGACTTGGTGTACTTAATTAGGACTTTTAATTTGATAGTTGGATTAATTCAGTTTTAAATCTACAATATATTCCTAAATAAAGTAAATGTGACAAAAGTTACACTTGCTGTAAGTGGATCCTCATTGAAGAGATTCATCTGGTACCTTTAATTTGTACAAGTATATGCGTATTTTAACTAATTAGTGGCCAGTACATGACTGTCTGTCTCATTTAATTAAAATATATACCTTTTCATCTGTCCATTTGAAAAGAAAAGAATCTGTTCCTATGCGTCTATCTATTTAGAAGTCTAAGATAACATTTTTTAATTACACCCTTATGTTCACCTAAAATCCTCAATTAATAAATTACTCCACTATTTAAAAGTCTAAAAGTTAAGAAGTTATAACAGGAAGTTTGAAGATGATTTGAAAAACAGGACCTTTAATTGCATTTCTTAATATATGTGCTACTATGAACATATATTTAAAGAAACATAGGTATTATATACTCAAAAACAGCTGACTGCATTTATATTTTAATCAAGCTGGGGGGCACATGAATAAAGATTTAAAATAAGGATATTGTTACCTTCACAAAAAGGAAGGATACCTACACACACAGACACCCCTTTCAACAGTGTTGTATTATGATGTAAATTGTAAGCATAGGTTCTCGACACTAATATGAAATTATTGCATATTTTGTGTACCACATAAGGAAGATAAAAGTTTTGATTGTAAACTATAATCATTTACAATATTTAATTAACTTTCATTTGACTGTAAAGTACAGAATATAATTAGCTAGTATTATTGGTCTTTACAAATGCAACATATGAGAGGCTTACCGAGAAGTTTCACTGCATAATTGCTTTGCAGCTCATTTAAATCATTTCATGGAGATATATGCCAAACAAAACTACAGAATAAGGAAGGCTGCTATGATTATAGGTATTGTCAATTTTACATCAATACATTGCGTATCAAGTTCCTGGGTTTTGTTTTAATAAAGTCTTCTGGGCAAGGTTGTTTGCTACATTATTGAAAATTTGAGAGGTTTTGGGTCATTTCATGAATTTAAACTTAGTATTGTTGGATAGTAATCTAACACAGCCAAATGAATCATGTCTCTACAGGACTCCAGCTTGGCTATACTGTTATCTTTGGGTCCTATGCTTCTTTCCTTTTCATTCGAACTGGTATGTGATAATTTTGACCAATGGTAATGTTATAGATTATGGCTATGGCATATCATATATCTGGTCTGACTCAATTATGACAAAATGTGCTTCTGAAACACAGTTAGGTAGATTATAGCATTGCATATAAGACAATGATGACATCATAGAAGATGAGGGGTTACATTATCTCTGTACTTCACACTTTAGACAGGAATGTTAAAGTACTGAGTCTATAAGATATTGGATCTTGTATGTAGTTATCAGTTGCTAATTATTGATAGAAATACCAAGGTTAGTATTCATTTTGCGAATTAGTTGATAGGGGACATATCTAGTGAGAGGAGTGTGTTACGGTGAGAGGTGAGAGGATTAAACAATGACCACTTGAAAAGACCATGTGCTAGGTCTTCTTCCCATCAACAATTCTTCTTTCTTGCTATTTTGGCCAATCGAGTCTATGGAAAATGGTTTCTGACAGAGAAATTGTACTAAAGGAATGTATTATAAACTTTGGGGACCAACTGTATGTTGAAAAAATGTAATCATTAACCAATAGAAATACTGAATTAGAAGTATTGTTTAATCGTGAAACTTTGGAAGAATACAAAACAATTGATCATTCTGAGTCAAAAATCCCATGCCTAAATCAAGTTTATGTATTCGATACTTGGAAAAGAAAAAAATCTGCCATAGATACAACACATTTTCAGTACAATTTAGGAGAGAAGATTAGCTGCAACATTTTTAACAACCTTTAATTGTTGTTCACAATAAAAACAAGTTAATTAAAGAAAAAACTACGAGATTTAAGAAATTGTATTGGGTCCCCTTCCTTGAGCAACCACTGACAGTGGCTTTAGGGTGGATCTGGGCAGAACAATAACAAGGCATAGGCGCATGGAAATAACTAAGTAGTCACAAACCGTGCTAAGTCCAATTCAAATCCTGAGCATTTATTTTAATCAAATGGCCACTGTAAAGGCTCTCATCTCTCACAATAAGACATTCCTCGCACTTGATATGCCCCCTTAGTGGATATACCTTTCCTTTTTTCTTTTGAACTTTGAAGTGACCTTCACAAGAAAAAATACTATATTATCAGTTTGTCATTTGGTGGGTAAATGTAAATTGAAGCAGCCTCTGTATTTGTACAGAAAGTTTATCTCTGTTGCAGCCTGCAGGTTGAAATGATAATGGCTGCATGTCCTTCACTCTTCATGTAGCCCTACTTTTTTAAGATTATATATGGCTGTAGTTATCAATTGGATGTGTTCTAAAATATATTCTTTGATATTCGTGCAATTCTAATGCCGAATCAAATCAGTCCTTTCTGAGTTTGGGTCCATGCTTTTCCTTTGTCTGTCCCTTATATTTGTTTTCTTCTTATAATTTGCAGGACATCTTGCTGCTCCTTTAGTTGCTCATGTATATTGTAACTTTATGGGCCTGCCTGTATTATATTCACAGAGAAGTGGTATGTGTGTGCATCAAAGTTTCCTGTGGGTTATAGTTATTAACTTGGCTCTTGAATTTTTCATTCCAAACCTTTGGTTTTGGTTTCTTTTACCTCTATTTCTGAATTATTCTCAACTTACTATGACTAAAAAGTGTACTGTCAATTGTTACAAAAGATTTGTAAGTTCATTTTTCAGTTGGAATTTTGATTGGTGGTCTAGGTTATGAATTTTGAAATTTTTGGAAGTTGCTTAAGTTGTACTATTATAATCCTCCATAACTCTTTGCATTAAAAAATATTTAGAAAAAATATGAAGAAAAGAATAGACAAAGTAGAATGTAGCATGAGATACACACATATGCAGTGTTGTCAAATATCGGCCATGGTGACACCATGCGGATTGCAGTGGCCAATCTTTTGACAATCATCATGGCCAATTTGGATGACGATGACGACGCCCTAGCATTTTATGGGGCATATGCTGACTTTAAAATGGTGGATTTTTTACTTTCCGCCATCCACAATCGATAACACTGCATGTATGTAGGTATATAAATTATGACAATTTTTACCATCTTAAATTGCTGTTACATGATAGTACTGAACTTTTGTGAGAGATCAGTTAAGCTGTTGGTAAATAAGAAAGTATTACATCATTAGAGTAACCAAGACATTTCACTTATGAAAAAACAAGTTTTAACAGTTCCGCATATATTTGGGGTCACATGGTTAATTATAATTTTACACTAATCGTGAATCAAACATTAAATAATTTTGTGGTTCTGAATGCAATCCTGTTTATCTTAAAAATTATGGATTTCTCTAGCATGAAGATTAAATTTGAATAGTAGTGCTTGATTCTTCGAAGGTATTCTTCTAGTCATTTTTTTGTCATGGAACTATGGAGTATGTAGGATTTATGCTTTTTAGTATACAATTCATTTCCATGTAAAATGTAATTTTGGACAATACTCATTTGTTCACTTGTTTGTCTTGTTTCAGGGATTGTAAGTCTAGCATTCATCATGGGATTCCTGGGCTTCTTGTGGCTTCTTTTCCCAATTACAAGCCCAGATTTATATAATGATAGAATCGATAATTGCAGTTGTTGGCAAGGGTACTGCTCATGGAGAGAAAGAATGCCAATGTCCTAGATGTAAATGTTAGTTTTCATTCTGTGAGTTATGCTACCTTTGTCAAGTTTCTAAGTAAAATAATATTTACTACTCATTTTATGTTTTACTTGAAATTTCGTGGTTAAAATTTGTTATCAGGCTTTTTAAGTTACGGTGTAGTAATGAGATTAGTTTTCGATCGTCAAATTTATTCTAGTCTTAAAAAATGTCCCCTAACATGATAGTCTTTGCCTTGATGACTTTTGAACAACCACTTCTCAGAGATTTTACGATTACGCTTGAAATAGGAGTCATTTAAATTGTAAATGTTTGATCATTTCTTAAATTTATTTAATAGCAAGTTAGTCCATTAAATTAAAGAATATAAATCAATTTAGTTCCTTCATCATTCAAAATAAACATCCATTAAAATCATAAAAGACATGCATATGGACTTAAATGGTCTTTTGCTGCAATAAAATAAGCATGGAACAATTAATATTGCAGTACAATTTTTTTTTTTAAAATTACTAAATTGAATTTTTTGAATTGATCGACAAATATAATTTCAAAGATTCAAATTTGTGATGTATAATTGTTTGACCTTTTGCGTTTTCTTAGTAATGTTTGACCATTTTGCACGAATTTCATTTGTATTTAAATGTAATTTTAATTTTTTTGATTATTATAGTTAAAAAGTTATCAACCATTTTTCCACGGCTTGTGAAGGTTGTATAATTGTTGTTCTTGCGAACGTACCGTTACTTGTTTATTTATTTAATTGGGATGAAGTATTTTGGACATATACTGAATAAAAAAAAGGATTTTGATTTTTTTTTTTACAAGTAATTTTAATATTTAATAATTTTAATGGAGATATTTTATCTTTAACAACTTTATGAGTGAAATATCTTTATCAATAAATAATAATTGAATAAAATGGATAAGAGTAAAATATTTTAAGCACTTATCATTTGAATTAAGAGTAATATATTTGAAACATAAAGTAAGACTAAAGTAACACTCAAACTCTTTTATATTATAAGATATTGTATACGTGTCGTGTCAAATTTAGTGTTTCGATAATATTACTCTTGAATGAAAGAGATTTGTATTTTTCAGTCTTCTATTAAAAATAAATCAAAATAAAATTTTCATTTTCAACATAAAAAATCATTTTAGAAAAACAACTTCACTCAAACATAACTAAAAATCTAAAACATTTTTTTTATAATCTTAAACAAACAACCCTTTGTATCACGAGGAGATCTTAAAGAAATCTCTACATTAACCTAACAACAATCACATCTTCTCCAAAAGTATTCCATCAACAAATTTTGTTTATAAAAAAGAAATAAAACACTCATATGACTGAAGTGGGGATCCACACAAATTTTAGCTGGAGTTAGTCACTGACATTTTCTCTACCTTATTGATAAATATTAGGAAAAAGTGAACAACTTCAACAATTATATGGCGTCAGTATTGGTGGATCCCATAAGTACCCATTTGACCTTCTAAACAAACTTTGAATCACATAGTGGTTTGAGCCATTGCATGATTCATTTCCTTGACTTCATTTTCACCCCAAAATTCATCTTTTTATTTTTCTTTCTTGAATTCCCTTTTGAAGTAATTCTCAATTTCATTCCTAATTGAGATAACAATTTTTTCATAAATCTAAAAAAATCTATGTACGAAGAGAAAATAATTTATTTTATATACTTTATTTATTTATTAATTATTATTCTGCTTTATTTCTAATTTTCTTTATCAAACATGTTGCAAGTTAATTCCATAATACTATTATATAGTCTTAGATATGGTTATGATTGCCAAATCTCGAGGCATCAGATACTGTGTAAGAAAAAGAATATAATTTCAACAAAACATTTAATACAAGGAAGTTAAATCCAAGAAGAGCAGTGGTACATGTTGGTCCTCCTCTGGGGCACCTCTTGATTTAGCCATATGTTTCTGTTATACTTACAACTCCACAATACTATTTGTTAATTTCATTTAAGTTATGTCCAAATATATATAATATATATATTTTCAGTATCTTTCATCATTGTTTATTAAATATGTAGATTTTATGTTGACTAGTGGGTCGTAAATGGGAATCTTAGTCATCATGCCATGGTCCTTAATTCTATATCAAAACTCATATTCTGAGATTGTGACATGGTTTGGTGACCTTAAGAAGTCAGTTTATCCTGAGATTGTGTAATATGCAGGGGTCACAGGAAAAAAATTATGTCATTTTTCTTGGAATATTGATTAGACATTTTCTCATTGTATTTTGAATAGGGGCAACAAAGTTCACAATATATAAGTTAGTATACGAATTTATATTTTTTTTTCTCCTTAAAATTAAGGTGTCATGTTCCTCACATATTCAATAATATTATTTGATCGGATATGATTTTGGAATTTAATAAGTTAAAAACAATGCTGCATTGTGTGTGTAAGAGTAAACTAAATATGTATGATTTTGTAACTAATATTAAGTTATTACTAATGTAAATAATTAGCTGTCACTATTATCTAGCTGTTTTTCTATATGCATTAGTAAATTTTTTTACGTGAGTGCTGTATTAATAATTTATTTTTATTAGCTGGATTATTATGACTTCATTTCTAAGCTTGTAGCTATTTGGAATTTGAAATACACCTCATTTGTATTAGTTGTTTTGTATAATTTATTTTAACGTATGGTATGATAAATGTGAGTAATAGTCTAATATTGAATAAAGAAATTGATATTCAACATTATATATTTATATTGTTTTGAGATTTTATGTGAAAATGTGGTATTGACGTTGTTTTTAGTAAATATGATTTATAGACTTCTCCTTATAATCAAATAATGCTATATAAATTGATGGTTGACTATAGTAATTATATCAAAAGTAATGTTATATTAAAGCAATGTCGATCTAACACGTTGAGACCTAAAACGAAAATAATATTTTTTAAGGTTAATAAATATATCATTAATATTTTATTTAATAACTATAAAAAATTTATTTGATAGAAATTATAATAATTTAAAATCCATTTTCTTTATATTTAAAAAAAAAAAATTCAATTGTTCTACCGCACCATAAAAACTCATGTAGAATTTTATTTTATTTTTTAATTGAAGAAGAAAATAGTGTATTAAATTTATGATTATTATTTCTCCCATTTCCTAACACCTTCATTAGTCAATTTATTTGTAAAAGTACTTGTAACGGCAATTTTGAAAATCTATATCAATTTAACAAATACTTTCTCAACCCATAGATCTTTATATGTGTTTTCAATTTTACTTGATTGATTTGATAAATTTTGGATGGTGTCTTTTGCGATTCAATAAAATAATTCGCTCTTCTTTTAATTTTAAATAGTCTGATTTATATTTTCAAACTGACATTTATATTTTCAAATTAATGTTTATATTTTAAATCATTTATTAAATTAATATAATTAATATTATATAATATTTGTTTTACATAAAGTCAATCAATTTAGTTTTTATTAAGATAATATTAAATTTATATAAAATTTTATAAATAATTTGAGACAGTTTTATAATTTATTTGACGGAGCAAAAATTTTATTCTATAGAGGAGATAAAGCAAAGTACTAAAGCAAAATACTATTTAAAGTATTATTAGTAAAATGTAAATATCTCCAAATTTTTTATTGATCACAATTATTGCTATTTTTAGTCAATATTAATGGAGTTAATCAGATGACAGAGAAATTAACTAGGAAACTCTTTTTTTGACTTAAAATAGATATTAAGATATAAACATTAGGAAAAGTAACGACGATTTAATTATGTTATTAATTAAAT
>JBBPBS010000968.1:10162046-10178046 GCA_037974835.1 Cicer judaicum
TTTTTTTTTGTCTTTTGGGATACTGGGGTGATTATACATTAGTAGTGGTCATTTTTGTTTGTCAACTTAATTGAAAATAATGAAACAAAATCTTGTGCAACATCACACCATGAGTCATGAATTTCATTTTCCTCTGCTTCATGAAAAAGTTTAAAAAATGTTATATTAACACCTCCCCTTCCTCAACCCTCACCCCCACCTCCAATTTCACAAAAAAAATTATATTGTCAGGCTAGTATATAATTTTACATTATCATAGCTCATCACATTTATGTATATGAAATTAGATTAAATTGATATGATCATATTAGTATATATAATTTTACATGATCAAACAAAAGAGAGAGAAAAAGAGCTAAATATATAGTAAAGTTATATTCCTTTCTAGAAGATAGGACTGATCATACATCATACAACCATATATTTAGTCCAGAAATTGATATCTAAACCCCCCCAAAAAAAGAAGATATGATTAAACATAGAAATGGAAGTAATAGTGCCTAAGATATAGAAACTAAAACTACTACTTCCAACATTGATTTTACAAAAAAAAAAAAAAATGCAGAATATTTAGTAGGGTCATAGGAAGCTTCTTATATAAGTAAACATTTTAATTGGTAGAACTTGAAGGGTTTTGACCAGAAGTTGAAGTGAGGCTAAGGTCAAGAATGGTATTTGGACCATTTGTTTTCTGATTATTATTTCCCTTTGAAAGCTTCTGTTTGAGCTCAGATAAAAGTGCCTGATTCTCTTGATTCAGAAGCTGAGCTTTCTTCCTTAGCCTCTCATTCTCTTTCATTATGTAACAGTTTTGCAAGTACAGCTTTGAGTTCAACCTTTCCATAACCAAATTTCAGAACTTTCCCTGAAACCAAAAAAAAAAAAAAAGAATATTGGTACCAAGCCATGACAAATAAGAACTTTTATATGATTTTTTTTAACTTTGTCAAAAAATAATACGAATATTTTTAATTATTTAAAATATTATAATACATAGATATTATATAACTGTATAAAAATTAAAATTTAATTTATAAGACTTTTAACATTATAGAAAACAAATAACAGAACAACCTTAAATAACCAATTGAAAATCAAAAGGGAAATAGTAATTATTAACAAGTTTTCTTGCAAATATGTGTTGCTTTATGAATTACAATGGCAGATATAAATGACAAATTTACTAGGATAATAACTAATATAGTAAAAATTTATCTATAAAAGAAAATTAAAAAATAATAATTATGACAGTTAAACAAAGAAGCCAATATCTAAAGAAAAAAAAAATTGAAATTTTGGACCACCATGTCAAATAAATGGATACAAGTTGTCTGAAAAAACTAAAGATTAATGAGATGAAAACCTGCCCTGCACTAACTTGAAAGCAGAGGAAAAAAAAGGTTTCTTTTTTTGTTATCCCAAGAGAGAAGAAAAGAATAAAGTTCCTACATTAAAAGAGACAAGTATGGTACCAAAACCATATGTATGTTGGTATGTCTATGTACAAAAGACATTTTTTCATGTAAAAAATAATGAAAAGAATTTTTAAATATCACAAATAGAGCCAAAAGTTGCCAAAAGTAAAATAGAATAAATAAATATCATAAAATCCTTGTCTATTAAAAAATGGATGGTTATAGCTAGAGAAAGACAAAGAAACCATATTTAAAAGGGTGTCTTTTAAAATTATAAAGTAAAATTCCAATAAAGAAAACAAAAGGATGAAATGAAAATAAGATACATAACTATATCCAAACTATATAGACATATAGAATAAATAAAGGTAATGTGGCCTTAACACTAAGATATCTAGAATCAAATTCTTCTAAAAGAACAATACCAAATGTCTACATTTCTTTGTAAAAGAAAAAAAAAATGCAAGATAAGAGAGAATTAGAAGAGGTGGGGTCCTCATGAACTTTATGAAAAAGATGATCACCTTTAGAAGAAAGAAGTAGTTGGTTGTGTTAAGAGAGTTTGGTGGAAGAAGAAGAAGAAGAGTAGTGTTGAGAATGTGAGGAAACAAAGAAGGTGTTAATTAATTTATAGAGTGAAAAAAAGAAGAGTAGAGACAGAAAGGATGAAAAGAGAGGGTAGGGGGGGGGACGTGCCCTTAGTTTCTGACACAACAATCATGCATTTGTAAGCATGGAAGGCGGCCGGTTAGTAGCCTAAAAGATTTTATGTTTTTGGTTCTCTCTTTCTTTTCTTTTTATCATTATGGTTATGGCGTCATGTGAATCATCATGCTTTTGTTTCTATTGATCAATTAAATGTAATTCATGTGAAACTCTATGATTTAGCATGTGTTTCGAAACACGGTGGGGCCAACTATATCATCCTATGTGAAAATTCAAGTTTTTTGTTTTAGTTGTGAAAATTGCATTGGAATGCCATAATTAGTTTGGTTTTTTATTTTTAAAGTTCAACAACGATATTATGATAGTACCAATTAGTGTTGTTGGTTTGAATTTTAAAGTTTAACAACGATATTATGATAGTACGAATTAGTGTTATACTGTCTAACGGAATTTTGTTAAATTGTCATTATAAAAATAACTGAATAACGGTAAAATAATGAATTTGTTAGATGATAGATTATCATTGTTGAGTTACGCAAATAGACATAATATCATTTACTCTTGTATAAAACAGGAAAACATTTAAAGTTTTGTGTTAGATAGATGTCAGCAATGCAGCTATATCTAAAATCAACTAATGATTTCTTTCGAGAATTCATTTATATTCTTTTTGTAATATTTAGTATTTTCAATATTATACTATGTCTTCAATTCTTTTTATTTTATAAATTTTAATTTATATACACTATTAGTGTAAATGAATTTTTACATTATCAGACAATTATAACTATTAGATCATTGACAATATTTAAATTTAATTATAACTATTATTAAAATTGTAAATATAAATAATTTTGATTTCTGGATAATATAAAAGTTTGACATGGGTCGTGTATGTTTATTAACCACTTATTCATATTAATATATTGGCACATAATAGACATTAATAAGTTGTACTAAAGACTTTACTTGTGGAGGGATGGTAGATTAAAGCATGAAAAAAGTTAGAAGTTACCAGCATTTACTAAGAAGTTAAATAGTATATTTAAGTGTAAAAGAGGGTAGATTGGGAATAAAAAGAAAGTGGCATGATGAAGAAGAGAGGAACAATAATGGGGGCTTTCAGTTAGGGTTATGGAAAATGATGATGGGCTAGGCCGTCCCAAGATATGCAATGATGATTTGGATTGGGTCCAAAACCAACCTTCCTTTACCTTACCTTACCTTCTCCCATCTATAATCAATTACTCTTTTGTTTTATTTATGCTATGTTTCTTCTATTTTTAGTTCTCCATAATTTACACCTTCAGTTTTTTTGTAATTTTCATGTGTTGGGAAGTGCTGGCAGTAATCATTCTTTTCCTTTTTGTTGACAAAATTTGCCAATTTTTTTGCATTGAGACTGCCACTTGTTTGTGGACTTGTCTCCACTACACGCCACTCCTTTGCTACTTTGTGTTTCTCATTCTTTTGCCTAATCAATTTCTCTCTATTTTTTTTTTATGAATAATTTGTTACATTTTTTTCATATATTGTTGGGTTAGATATATGTTCTTGTTATTTTGGTTTATTATATTTTTAGTGTTTAAATATTATATTTAATTTATTTTTTATTATGAAATTCAAAATTTTAATAGAAGAAAGGTTTATAATGTTTTAAACATATTTAAAAAAATTGAAGTTACATATGAGTTTGACTTAATAAAATAGACAAAAACAACTTAGAAAAATACTTTGGAGTCTAAAAAGTAGAAAAAATAGTCATTAAGTCTTAATTGAATTGATAATTTTTATATTATTAAATTAAATATCATGTCTCGAGTTTGAATTCTAAATCTCACATTTGTGTGTGAGTTTATGGTGGTAATGATACCATCTCATCTATAGACCCAACAAATATAAAAAAATATTTTATAAAAACTAAAAACTTATTTAACTCTAAATTGTTTGTATGGTAAACTAATAAATAAAGATTTCTAATATATATTTTTTTATTGTATTTATTTACATAAAAAAGTTTTTTTTTCTTTTAAAGTAACTCAGTTGGAGAATTAAAGAACATTGAAGGAGTTTCAATCAAAAGAATTTGAATCTGATCTAAAAAATTAACATAATTTAACTTATTAATATTTGACTATTTGTGTTTTTAAGAATTAGCTCAACCGATAAATGTCGATATTGTTAAGCTGAACGTTTTGTCCTGATTTAGGTTCAAACTCAAAACCTCAAGTTATTTGAGTTAATTACAGTGTAGTTTATCATCTCTTTAAAATAAAATAAAAATTAATTATTGGTTAATAAAAAAGATTTCTCTTTAATAAATCAAATGTGAAATTCATGAAAAGAATTCAAGAAAAAAGTATGAAGAGCGTTTTCGAAAATGTAGGCTTTGTTATGATATTTAAGCAACCTTGTTTTAGTATAAAAGAAGTTATTATTTATGAGAATGTAGGTTTTATTAATCGAATTTCACATTTATTTATTAGATAACCAAAATGAGCATCTCAACTAAAATTGATGAGCGTTTTTGAACCATCAATTGCATTTATTTTAGTTACTATTATAATGATGATATATAGTACTAGTAGTAGTTTTTTTCTTAATTAAAGTACTCATATTTTATTACCAAATTCAGGAAAATGAGGTTGAAATAAATTGTTGAGGAGGGTAATAGTGGTTGGAAGAGAGTTGGGGCCAGGCAGCCCTTGATTCCCTCATGTGTTATGAGTGGCATAACGTGAAACATTATGGTTGACAGATGCTGTTTTTTTATGTGTGCCTTAATATTTCTTGTTGAGTTAAAATTTTGAACAAGTTCATTTCATGGGTGTCCCCCCTTGGGGCTCGTCCGTTTCAATCCCCTGTTTATGTTAGGACTTTGCTTGCATCAATATATTTTATCTCATTGTGGGGGGATTCAATCAATTGGCTTCCCATTTATCAAATTTCTCCCTTTTATTTTGATTGTCATGTACTACCTTCTGCCTTATTTATATTTAAGTGAAAGCGAGTCCATAAAAACTAATGTGTCTTACTACTAACAAAAAAATAATTCTTTTTGATGTATTTAGTTTAAATTTTGAAGTAACTACAACAATTTTTACTTGTAAATAAGGCTAGATGAACACCATATTAGCTTGGTGAGTGGAGTTGAGCATTAGAGTAAAGTAATAAGAATGTTGTGAGTTTAATCTCCGGCTTCGATAAAATAAATAATATTTTCTCCACTTCTTTTTAGTTGTTATTTTTTTTACTTGTTGCACGTACTAAGACTAAAATGTGCTATTTTTGATATTATTATTTATCTTTTTTTATAATGTTATTAATTATTTATTGTTTCATTTCATATATTTCATTCTCTAAAATAAATAAGTAAGGATATTATTTATAAATCAATTAAACTTTGAAAAAGACAGTTAAATAGAAACTAACTTTTTCTAATGAAGCAATTTAAGATGAATATACTCTTAAATTATACGTTGATCTAGTAAAATATGTTTGTCCCAACCAAAGTATGTCATTTTACTGTATCAATAAATCAATAATGATTCTTTTCCTATTATTCCATTTACTATTTATTACTCTATCTTTTTTCAATTATTTTAATTTATCTTTTTCATATCATTAATGGAGGATATTTTTCATATCAATTATTTTAATCTATCTTTTTTCATATCATTAATAAAATGACATATAATTTGGTTCAGAGAGTAGTACTCTTAGTGATTACTCTCTCTGACCATGGGACAAAAATATAGAACGAAAAACACAAGAAATTGAGGGTTTGAATTGTGTTTTATTTTAAAATAATTTTAACAGAAAATAATAAAAATAAAATCAAATAAAAGAAAAACATAACGACACAACCGATTCAACTTGGTTCACCACCAACACGTAAAAATGTTTAGTCTCTTCAACTAGAAGGATTTAATCCACTAATTCACCAACTGAATTACACTTCCACTAGCTAGACATCCACTAGTCAAACTGACACTATTCAAGTCTTCTTAATCTTCTAGCTTAGTACAGTCAAGTTGTTGAGGGATGCAACCACTACCGGACTAGTTTACAAAAGAACATGTATGGATTTTCGGAATAACTCTCACGAGAGGGTATTTACAATGTTGTACTATCAAAAAATATTTTTCAGCACTTAGACAAGACAAAAGATTAAAAGTAAGAGTGCAAAGACGACTGTATTAAGCTTATTGTGGTATGTTGTTTCTTGTGTACAATTCAATAAGAGTTGCATGTTATTTTATAGAGATTTTTGGAATTTCTGGTTGTTGTCCTGATTGAAAGAAATCAACATGTATCATGAAGTTTCGTAGCAAATCTTCTGAGATTGATTTGCTTAAACCTTGTCAAAGATATCCTTAAAATTGATCATGTGAATCTTTATATGAGGATAGAAAGAGCAAAGGATATTATGATTTGTCGCATAGACCTTCAAACAAATATAAATTTAGAGTGTTTAGTAGAGGATGTGCAAAAGCTTTGTCCTTTTTAGAGCATTTTCTTTTCATTGGATTGACTATTAATAGAGTCAAACAATTAGATGTTTGATGCGATTATCAGAGGCAAACAATCACTTCTTTGTCAAGGTTATCAAAGGTAGAGAGATCAAATGTTTGTTGTGATTATCAAACGCAGACAAATTAGAGCATTTCTTGCATTAGATGAAGTCACCAGAGACGCATTATTAGAACGCATTCACCAGAATTAGAATGTGGTGAATAAAGTGCAGTTTTAGTGTTCTTTTAACTTTGACAAAAAAATTAGAAGGTGTAGCCTGAACTCGTATAGAATAACCTGATCTGAAAATTGCACACTAAAATAGAAGATTAGTGCTTTAAGTTGTTCCCACAAAATAATTTTATCATCATCAAAATAAGTATAAAGTCATAGTTTTTTAAATCAACTTGATTCTAATAAAAGAAAATAAAAATTTAAAAAAGTCAAAGATTACGTACAAAGAAAATATATTCTTTTATGAGAATTTAATCTTTTATTGGATATTTAAATATATTTTTCTTAAATTGAAGAGTGTTTTTTTTAATCAAAATAAGATGATTCTATTAAAAAAATTAAGAGAAACAACACAAATCTAAAAATAAGATGATTTAAATTTTTTCCAACTTAATTGGTAGTTTTGAATTAGAAAATAGCCCTATAAATATAATGGTTTTAAGACTCTCAACAATTGAGGAGACCTTTATTTATTTTTATTGTTTTGGAGTGAAACAACTTTTATATATAAAAGAATACAAGAAATATTAATCCAAATATAAAGATTAAAAGAACAATATACTCAAAAACATCCAGATACACAATTAAAATTACTTCTTGAATATACATTTTAAAAAGGAGCAATACATCACTCATAAAACAAACAAGAGCCCCTTATAGGCTTGGCCAAATATCACTTCCAAGAGTGATAGTTCACGAGTTACAATAGAAAAAATACACACATTTTGAAACTCTCCTAGTTAGACATACCACATAATGCGAAATAAGAATCAGTCATTTTTCAGTTTTCGCTTAAGAGAACAAAATAACCAAACACATTAAACAAAGTGAAGAAACTCTAATGTAGAACTAACTTAATATCCAACCGGTTACAAACCAAAATAAAAATCAATTTATTAAAGTTTTTTAAAGAAATAAGAGACGATAAATATCACAATAATTAACTTACATAATTTTACGATATGATATTCAATTTAATAATATCAATATTTTTCAAGTACAATAGTTAATTAGTTATATTAACTAATTATTGCTTATTTGTTATATAAATTTTATGTATTTCAACAATTCTTTCATTATCTAATATACATTTCTTTATTTTTCTTTTATTTTATGATTACTATATAAAATTATGATAAAGTATACAATGAGAAGCTCGTCAATAAAATACTTCTCCAATAAAGAATATCTAATTGGAAGTCTCGAAGTCATGTGAACACCTAAGTCGGAGAATAAACCACCATTCGTCTCGCTAATGAGAGTGGGATAAATTATATATAAGGTGGACAAACTATCAATTATATATGAGACAATTTGTTCTGCATGCGGTCTAACTCAACTTAAAAGTATATTAATCTTCGGAATGACATTTGTTTTGTTTTCTAAATTGATTCAGAAAATGTTTCACCAATTAAATGCGGCGTTGTTTTGTTTTTTTTCTACAATGTGGTGTTCATTTTATTTAAGTTGACAAATTAACTTTGACCTAGATCAATTATATTCAATCAATGATTTCAACATCTAAATGTTACAGATCCAAAGACACGAGTATTTCGATCACTTTTATTTTGTTAAATTTGTAGGCATTTTCTATTTTTACATTATTAACTAAGATGCTGAGACTTAATTTGTCCATAGATTTATCTTTTTTATTTTTAACAAATTTGTATTTGTGTTGTTTTCGACGTTGTATTTAATATGAATGAGTATATTTTTACTTAAAAAAAATCATATCTTCTACGTTTATTTATTATATTTGCTATGGTGTTTTCGTGTACATAGTCATGTACCCTAAAATATTAGAAACATATTATTCATTTTGCAAATAGTATTTATACTCAAATTTTGACTATATGCATGCATGCACTACAAGAAATATCCTTATTTGTGGCCAACTTCATAAATATTTTGTGGCCGAAAAAAACCGTCACAAATTAATGACCGAAAAAACGCTCACAAATACAAAAATTCAAATTGGTCTTTATTTGTGGCTGAAAAAACTCTCACAAAAGACTAAAATTTTAGCTGGATTTTGTGGTTGCCTAAGCCCTCACAAAATTACAACGTTGTCATTTTGTGAAGGCTTAGGCCGCCACAAAATTCAACTGAAATTTGATCCTTTTGTGAGGGCTTTTGCAGCCACAAAATTAACCCTTTGTGAGGGTAAAGGCCGCCACAAAAGACTTAATTTCTGACCGTTAAAGCCGCCACAAAGGATTTTGTACAGTTGGCTTTTGTGGCTGCTTTGGCAGCCACAAATGATCAACCATTTTTCTATAAATATTCCTCTACACCTCTTATTATTTTTTACTTCTACATTCTCTCTAACCCTTCTTTCTAAATTTTCTCTCCACCTTCTCTCTACACAAATTATTTCTCCAAGTTTTTCTTTCCTATCTTGAATTTTGGTAAGTTTATATTATATATTTAATTTTTTAATTTTATTTTTGAATTAAAGTTATTTATTTAATTAATATTATTGAATTTTTATTTTCACAATGGTGATATATTGTGTTTACTTCGAAGAGTTGTCAGCTCTGTGAAAGCTTCAAGTTGGACAGTACCCGACATCAAGTTAGTATTTTATATATTTTAAATATAGATTAGTAAAATATATGATATTATAAATATATTTTTATTATGTTTAAAATATAGATTAGTAAAATAAGTGTTATTATAAATTTATTATTAAAAAAATAGAAATTATGTTGTTTACATAATATATGATAAATAAAAATTTGAAATACATGTAAAATTTATTGATTTTAATATAACTATTTTAAAAAAAAAACATTATTAAAACTAATGATATTAATATTTGCTGTTAGTTATTAAAAAGAGTTGTAGTTGAGTTCGTACGAAAAATTTATATACTTTTAATAGTCTCTATTTTTGTTTATATATATAGAAGTTATTTTATGAAAAATTTCACTAAACATCATTTAAAATTTTATTTTGGTCTATATAATTATAGTCTTGATAATAATTTATTATATGAATATGTTATATCTTGTCCTATTTAATTATGGTGTGTTTAATTTTTAGTTTGTAAGACATGTTTTATTAATTTTGGAATGTTTTATTTGGTTTGGTAGTAATTACTTTAATTAATATTAATATTATATTTTAATATATAATAGTTATTTTTAAATTTAAATTTAATTTTAGTTTAAATTTAATTTAAATTTAATTTAATTTTTAATTAAATTGTAATATTATATTTTAAATTTAATTTAAATTTTAATTAAATTTTAATATTATATTTTAAATTTATATTGATATTAATTTATTATATATAATATCAATTTTTAATATTAATTTTAAATTTAATAATTTTTTTTTTTAATAAAGCGAAACTTTTGTGGCGGCCTAAGCCCTCACAAAAGATTTAAATTTAATTCGTTTCATTCTTTGTGGCGGCCTGGACCCCGCAAGCTTAATTTTAAAATTCTGCTTTAACCTTTGTGGCGGTCTAAACCCTCACAAAAGGAGGCATTTGTGGCGGCCTAAACCCTCACAAAAAGGAGGATTTTGTGGCTGCCTTTGCCCTCACAAATGACAACGTAAATTTTAAATCCTTATTTGTGACTGTCTAAGGTCGCCACAAATACATTTTTTGTGGCTGCTTCTCCCCCTTTGTGAGGGCTTTTGGCCCTCACAAATTTAATGTATTCTTGTTGTGATGTTTGGTTGTGAGAAAAAAATAAAAAGATAAAAAAGATGCGAAAATGAAAAATAAAGTAGGTCTAAGCTGCTATTTTTGTTGATTATGGACATAGTAATCATGTATATTTTTATATAAAAGTATACTAGTAATACCTTGGGAAGGGCACGATATGGTGGTGGGTTCACTAGTACATAAATTGGATATGAAATTGGTTTTAAAGGCCGTTTTAGTAGGTAAGCTAGTTTGATACTATTTAAAAAATATATAATTCCCTAAGAAGTTAAATAGAACGTTGAAAATTATAAATAAATAAATAACACCCCATGTATTAGAATAAGCACTAAAATAAAAATTAAGAAAATAATAAATTAATGTTGTAAGATATCAATTTAATTACAAATATTCCACAACATCACATATTTAATATGGTTATCACCAAAACCGATTAAAAATTGGTGTCTTTTAATCCTCAATTTCCACTAGTGAGTGATATATTTTTGGCAAGCATTATGTTGTATATTATGCAGATTAAAAGTAGAGCTTATACTTGTATCTTGCTTTGATAAATAATTCAATTTTGGCTTTTTCAAAAATAAAACAACAAAATTTGTAAAAGTACCCTTATTGATTGAGGAGTGCATATCATGTGCAACATATTTTGTCTTATATGCACCATGAATCATTGTGTGAGCATCCTCATTTGTCTTATGTGCAACAACTATGCAAATAAAGGAACAAGTGAAGAAAAATCAATGATGCATGGTCCAATGACCATGATGAAACAAACTCCACGGACAATTATTTTATTTTATAACCACCATAGTAATATTTGTCATCATACAAATAACATATCTCTTCTCACATGAATAGAAAAAATTTACATGTCAACTCATTTCCCACTACACTTCATCACATTCAAATTGTTATCCAAAAATAAAAATTCCATTAAAAATAATTTTAATACACACAACCCAACAAAAATACGTTGAACAAAAAATATAGGGTAAAATCTATAGGAGTTTGGATGAGGTAACCAAAAATATAGAGTAAAATATGTTAATTTTTACTCCATTTGACACATTTGTGAGTTCAATCAATTTTATGAATTTCAAATGTTTTGGAGTAAATGTTATAGCACAAATGCCTCATATAATTTAATGCAATTCAACATAATCAAACAAAGTTTTATATTAACTAATAAATATGACATGTCAAATGCAATTTCACATAATTAATGAATATGATAAATAATAGAAAACAAGTCTCAAATTAAGTTAAGAAAAAAAATCCGGAAACTTGGGAAATATGAAGACTAAAATCTATATTTTGAAATCTTGTAAAAAAAAAAAAAGAAATCTATATTAAGAAACCAGCCACAAGGTTGAACTCTTTGTATACATGACTAAGAGAAACTTTGCACTCTTTTTCACAAAGATCCTTCAAGCTTTGAGCCATGCTCCATCAAGGATGTGAGTTATGACAACCATTACTAATCAGTTGCACTATAACATAAGAGTCACTTTATTTTCAACAATCCATGCATGATACGTAGGACTCTGCTACTCTAATGCAATAACATGCAAAACATGTGCAAGGATACACAATCTAAACAAGTAATAAGTAGAGATAGTTCTTATGAGGGCTCGGTCCCAAAAAAAAGATAATGACAAAAAGGAAAGACAAAAAAGAGACGATGTCAAAAAAAAGATTTGGTTCGGGTGATTATTTAATGTTATTCTTTTTTGTTATTATTGATTCACCATCTCTAAAAAAATATCAATTAAATCATTAACTTAGTAGTTTAAAGTTTATAAAATAATGTTATGAGTTACTACTCATGAATTGATTGACAAATATTATCAATAAGTGACTTGTTATAAGTTATTTTATGTATAATTTTATTATTTTTAAATTGTTTAAGGATTACTATTTAGCGATTCGTTTTGAGATCAACTGAGTCTCGTATTTATTTCGTACCATTCTTATTGAACCCGTAACTCATCGGATTTCGTCGAGTTAGGGACAGTATTAAAATTAGTAGGATCAAATGCTCGGACCGGATAAATAACACATCAAATCCAACATTACTCGTCATTTGTACATTGCTACCAATAGCTACTAGGTACCTATAGATTTATTAATTCATTTTCATTATTTATTTTTTATAAACGATGAATATCATTCATTTTCTTCATACTCTTTCATACAATTGTAAGATTATTGTCACGAACTAATGAGATCTAATATTTAATCAGTCGTAAAGTTAAATATGCAACATTAACAAAGACAAGATAAAAATATAGAGAATTCTAACAAATTTCTTTCATTTCAAAGAATTTACGTATCTTTAAAAACATGCAAGAAGAGTTTCTTCAACTGCAAGTCTATTAATGGGTTACATAGATGTTTTATAAATAAAATATTATAGTGAATACTTATTGACAATTGTTAAAAGAGATTTTAATGATTAAATATTATAATTTTTTTTTGATTGCAACAATGACTTATCATTTATAAAAATAAATTAAATAAATAAATAAATAAATAAATAAAACTAAAACGAATATTAAATAATAAATAAATAAATAAATAACCAAAATTATATCTAAACCTATTTATTTCCAATCTTTGATTATCTTATATGAGTTCAAAGCTTACTTGCTTTATCACTTTACCATAAAATTGAACAAAATCAGTAGTGGCTAGCTAGCCACTTTCTCGTGCTTGCATGACAAAGGAATAAAATTACACCACCTTCACCTTCGCGTTTATATATAAGACTATTTTGAGAAGTTTTTGGTCTATTTTTTATAAAATTCTATTTGAATCTTCAACTATATTAATTATTATTAACATACTTGTAATTAATTTATGTCTTTTTTTAATCAACGATAAATACTATAATAAAAACATTAATTAATTATTTCTCTTAAATGTTAAATACGTAAAAACAATAGTAATTATTAATAAATTTGATACTACTATATATAGGGAAAGAGATACTATGTTTGTTTGGCAAAATATTTGTGAGAGTATATTCATCCGAAGTGGACTTAGAATTTTGGCTAGAGAATGGAAATGTAGGATAACGTGGTAGCACATTTAAAATGTCACATGTTCAAATCATGTCATCTCTATTGTTAACAATTAGTTATCATTGACATAGAAAAGACTATTACTTATTTTAAATTTAATAGCAATAAGAAGAGATCAATCAGGACCGATTCAAATTCGGCATAAATATTGGATATTGAGTATGTATGCATGCAACAAATATTAGCATCTTCAATTTTCTTTTTATAAGAATGGAAGACACTAGTTAATATGATTATTGTATTTGTACCTACCTTGACAATCAAATTAATATTTATGTTTTAAAGTGAGAGATTTTAGGTTAGAAATTAATATTTATGTTTCCACTTTATAGAACATTTTCTAGGGTTTTCAGAAAACATGCATTAGGGTTGGGAGTTGACTAATATGTGATTTTAGAATTATCGTCTAAGCTTAGACCCCTTATTCATTAAGGGTGATGATTATCATCTTATGACTGTGATCATAGGATTATTATTATCGGGTGGCTACGAGAGAAAATGTCAGTAAACTATGATTCTCTCTCAATTCGAATTATCTTATTTATTCAAAAACGTCCTAATTCGAGAATCTTCTATAATCTTTTAAGAAAAATAATCTAATTGGCCCGAATTCAATCCAAAATCTTAATTTAACTAATTTTTTATGGACAGATATTTGTGAGTATATGATTCAATGATGTGTCTTCCTACTAAAGTTCACCACATTAAGTTTTTTTTTTTCACAGACCATAGCTCTCTGTTCAACCAAAGTTGTAGCCTCATGAGTTCCTATCCCATCAAATGATCACTATCTTAACATGTGCTTGGTCAACAACCCATATGACATTCAAATTCATTTAATAATAACAATAACAATGAAAATAATAATAATAATAATAATAATAATAATGGCATATTCAAAACAGTATAGGGAGGCAAAAGGGTAAGTCCCCAAACAAATCCATAATGCAGTAAATTGGTGTAAATGCTTGAATGAATATAATAAAAGGGTGTTATAAAATCTCGTCAGAAACAAACAATGATGGCAAAGGCCCAACAATAATGGTTCCCTTAATAACCATTTTACTTTTCCCCTGCAAAAATTGAGTCACCCCATTTAATAATTTATTCAAAGATTTGGGCCTTCATGATTTAAAGTTAGGGTTGTTTATGTTTCCTTCATAAATGTCTATGACAGTGGTAATTAAAGAGTTTATTTTTTCTTTTTTTTTTTAATTTCAAAATTACGGCAATATTTTATCATTTTATACGTATTATAAAAAATAATAAATAAAAATAAAAAAAATATTAATTTTATTAAAAAAATTAATAATCAAAATAATACTAATAACTATTTTACATTAGTTTTAAAAAAATTTAAAATTACAAAGCTAAACTAACAATAACGCATTAAATATGGTTACAAAATCAATTAAAATAAAGAAACTTATTTATGTAAATGTGGCAATTATTGTTGGAGAAAGAAGAAGTAACTTTTTAAAAAAGAAAATAATTTACATAGCCACATAAATAACCGGCACTAATGAATATCCATCATGATATACCTTTGTCTATAATTACAATTATGCAGAGTGGTAATTAGCCATCTTTATTTTTACGAAAAGGAAATTAAAAGGGAAAAAGAAAGGAGCAGGAGATGATTGCATGAGACAGTGAAAAGCAAAGGAGGAAGTGATTATTTTGAGCATAAAGGAGCAACACACGTGAAAGCCTTTGAAATTTTTCATCCAATGGTTATAACTTCTCATCATGGGTGAACGTGTGATACTATTGACAAGAGAAAGATCCTATTGTGGTCTCCCACATTTTATCCACATCAAATACTTCTATATTTGGATCCCTTTGCCAAAAAAAACAAAACAAAAACAAAAAAATTGATCCATGCAACATTATTTGTCTCCTTTTGTTATCTAAATTGTTTATTTATTTTATCTAAATAAATTATTTTACATATATTTAAAGATTATTTATTTTGTGAAAATATTTTCTATATATATATATATTAATGGAAAAAAAATACTTTTCTAAGAAAATAATATTCAAGTAATGAACAAAATTCATGTAATCTTAATAATATTTATTTTTAATAATATTTTTATGTTTAATGATTTTAATTTAAATATATTTTAAATTTTTTGAATCATACAAAGAGATAAAAAATACCCTTGTGATAAAATTATTCTTATTTTTTAAAATTACTTATTTTTTATTGGTTTAAATCAGTTTGTGTCCTTATTCTTAAAACAATTTTTTTATTCTCTATTAACTAATTTTTTGGATTTTTTTACCTCCCTTATTTTTGATAATGTGACACTCTTATTATCTTATTTTTGTTATTAATGTTATTAATTTAATTTATATATTAAAATATTAAAAATATATTTATCTATTTATATATATATATATAT
>JBBPBS010000968.1:10188843-10201311 GCA_037974835.1 Cicer judaicum
TAAAAAAAAAAAACTAAGAGTATATTTGATATTTTTAAAAATATATGAAATATAAGTACAAATGTGGAATATAGAATAATATATTTGTAAATTACTTTATTAAAGACCACACATGTTTTTTTAAAAAAAAAAATACCACACATGTTGTCTCAACATTGGCGTTCTAATTTCTTCTACACGTATATTCTAAAGATATTCTGATATAACGTGATCACGTTTAAGTGTATACATACACACACATAGTACTTTTTTATATATATTCTATTAACTTGGACTAAAGTCTTTTTATATACAACTTTTTGAATGAGTCTTTGTTTACATAACGTTTCATAAATATAGTACTTTTAAATTTGTCGTGTGCATATCAGCTATTGAAAACTAAATAAATAGTACTTGAATTTGTTTGCTTTAAAAATAAATTACTTGGTAATACCTTTATTTAAAAATAAAAATATACATTGAAAGAGGCGAGAGATGGTTTGAGATTTACGATTCAAAGAAAAACAATTTTTTAATTTAATAATGTTATAGATTAAAAATATTCGCTGAATTATTCACTTTTGTAATAGAATATTTTTAATACATTTTTTTAATCAATTTTTTCTATATATATCAAATAGACATTTTTTTTATAATAAAAATTTTAAATAGAGGAATTATTATTCGATCCATAGTAAAAAATATCTTACGACTCACTAAACACTTAAAAATAAATATACATTTATCTCTTTCTAATAATACTAGTAAAATGGGACACACAATTTATAAAATCTGATATTTGTCTTTTTACTTACAGTTCAAATCATTAGAGTTAAATTAAAAGACATTAACTAGAATTAAACACTGTAAACTATATAATAATGTGGTAAGAATTAATTGATAAAATTAAAATAAAGTTTGCCCTTGGCATCACAAGCGTGGTGTCCTAGAGAAGCGGAGAAATAAACCATTGCAAAATGAAAGATAGGACAGTCTTTCCGTGGAGTCATTTCCGAATCAAAAGATTCCAATGTAGTTTGAATTAATTTTAATATTTAAAATTCAAATGCTTTAATATTTTATTTTATAGTCTTTCTGTCAAAATTAAACCCCTTTATATATTAGCACAATGTCCTCCATATTCAGAAAGTCATGCATCTACAAATTCAAGCAATTAACCATTAACAATTCCTTTCCAAAACAACAATACAATTATGGTGAAATGCAACATCTCCTTTGTTGTGATTCCTTTTTTTCTTCACATCTTATGCTTGTTGATGTTTCCTCACACCATACAACAAGGGAATGCTTTTTCTCGTCAACCTTCTAGTCAATTTGTCTTCACATCTCGTGATCGCTCTGATTCTGATCCTGAACAGGTTTATAATTAATTCACCATGTCTCATTGTTATATCGCTTTTAAAATATTTCAATAAATATTTGTGGAGCAAGCAATGGCAACATTTAGCCAAGGTTAAGGGGATGGTTTTTCATGATTTTAACTGTGGCTAATCATTGATTTTTGGTAGTAAATTTATGTTAAACTTTAGAGATGTACAAAGGGGTTAGATTTAGTTGTGTGTGTCGTTTACTTGATCCTAACGATAAACTGAATCAATTTTTTAGACTCAAACCCGACCCAAATGAAGAATGAGTTTTTGAAAAATAAATGTAGCAAAACTATTATTTTTTTAGGGAAATAATTGTAAATTTGTGATTGAAAATATAAAATTAATGAACGAAAAATAACATGTATCAATTAAATTTTTTGAGATGCGACGAGTAACCTAATGATAATCTGATCACTGCTTCAACTAAGTTTTGTCCTCCATTTATGTCCCATTTTTTTTTTTAAGTTAAGGATATAGTTAACTCAAACTTTATAGATCGAGATAGGATAATGAATCAAATTAGATATTCCGTATACTCTTATTAAATTCTATAAATATGTCAATCATATATATATATATATATATACACACACACGCGTGCACACGTAGAGAAAGTCTACGATAGACAATCCTGATATGTGGTCTATTCCATAGACTAGAGCTTAAAAGTGAGTTAAAATTTACGATGACTAAGAAAACTATACAAGTTATCAAGTAAAACAATAACTTGATTAATATTGATTTGACGCATTGATTTTTTAGAAACACATTTATTTTCTCTTATTTTTATCGAATAGACATCGATAACGCATTGTCTTTATCACAAAGACCAATTTCTAGTGTGTTGACGATTAACTTTAAATTTTAAATGATTTTTAAATAATAGTCTACATTATACCACATAATTGGATTTTATCTAATGAATAATTCAATTTTACTTTTTGTGTCAATAGGTGCATATTTCATTGGTAGGGAAAGATCATATGAGAGTGTCATGGATAACGGAAGAAAAACACTCAGAATCTATAGTGGAATATGGAACTAAAGAAGGGAAATATAGCAAAAAATCAATAGGAGATCACACCTCCTACACTTATTTCTTTTACAAATCCGGCAAGATCCATAATGTGGTAATTGGGCCTCTAAATCCAAGCACTACTTACTTCTATAGGTGTGGTGGATTGGGTCCTGAATTTTCCTTCAAGACACCCCCATCCAAATTGCCTATTGAATTTGTTGTTGTTGGTAAGTTGTTATTTTTATTTTCCATCACCATTTTCAGTTTTCATTTCATTTTTGGTGCATACTAGTTTGAGTAGTTTTAATTTTGTCTCCTCTAGTTACTTATATTTTTGGCTGGGTAGTAAATTATATGTTGTGTTATTTTCTAAACTACAACTTTTTTGTCGTACATATCAATACATGAAGAGGAATTACCAAAGATTATTGCCAAACTATTTTAGAAACCCCTTTCTTGATATTCATTATTTGTTTTAATGATTATGATCACTAATTCCATATAATTCGTTATAATAGATCTATATGAATTCTTCTAGAAATTGATGATTCATCATCTAAAATATCTTATGAAACTTTGATCTAATGTTTAACATTTTAAGTCAATATGCGTAAAAAAAAAACATATATAGACCCTAATATCTCACTAATACTTTAGCAACATCTTGTCCAAAAGGTAGAAATTAAAGTCAAGCTAAGAATTAATAGTGCTTAAAGGCCAAAATCAATAACCAAATCTATATAACACTCATCTTTCACATGTTTAATTCTACTCCATTTTTGGCTCATGACATCACCAATGTAAAAGTACTACCTTTTGGTGAGGAATTACAATAAGGTTTGTTTTCATAATCTAGAAAAGTCATTTTTAATGTTTTAGTTATGTTTTTGTGTAACCTTTTTTCAAAAATTATAATGTTAAGAAATGATTTTTATGATGAAAATGAAATAGCTATTTTTATTGAGTTAAAGAAAATTATTTTTAAAAGAAGGGGAAGAAATACAAAATCTATTTCAAACATTTATTGCTTAAAATATCTTACTCTTGCCCATCACATGTCTCACTTTTATCCTTCTTCCATTTTTGTTCATCTTCCCTTAAATCAATCTCATATATCCATTTTTTGTTATCCAAAGTCACCACACACATAATGAAAATTTTGAATTGATGTACTATTAGTTTTCAGTCAATAATATGCATCGATACATCAATTCTTCTAAGCATGTGATATTCATCGGTTAATCAATATATATATATATATATATATATATATATATATATATATATATATATATATATAAATTAGTTTTTTACATAGGATGATCCCTAAATCATAGTATATGCACGTGCAGTCAATGTGATCATAATGTCATTTAAATTTGTCCCCAAGTGTAGCTCAATTGTTGAGTCAAGAGTACTTTGAGAATGAGATCTAAAATTCAAACTATGTCTACTAATATAATATATATAGTATACTATTAAATGTTCACTCAAAAAAATTGAAACTTGATGGTGTTTTATCGACCAATGTACGGTTTTTGTGGAAAATACTTTACGGTATCACATGTTCTACATAACCTTTAAAGTTATTTACACAAATTAGTGTAAAATGTTCTATTGTAAAAACTAATATTAATTTCATGTAGGGGACTTGGGACAAACTGAATGGACAAAATCAACATTAAAACACATTGATAGCAAAGACTACGATGTATTTTTGTTACCCGGAGATTTATCTTATGCTGATACTCATCAACCATTTTGGGACTCATACGGTCGTTTAGTCGAACCGTATGCAAGTCGACGACCATGGATGGTTACCGAAGGCAACCATGAAATTGAAACTATTCCGATTATCCAACCACATCCTTTTATATCTTACAACGCTCGTTGGATCATGCCCTACAATGAGAGTGGCTCCACTTCAAACCTCTACTACTCATTTGAAGTTGCTAGTTCTCACATCATCATGTTGGGTTCTTATACAGATTTTGATGCAAAATCCAAACAATATAAATGGCTTCAAAATGACCTTAATAATATTGATAGGAATAGAACACCTTGGGTTATTGTCTTGTTGCATGCACCTTGGTATAATACTAATGAGGCACATCAAGGTGAAGGTGAAAGCATGAGACAAGCAATGGAAGACTTGCTTTATGAAGCTCGTGTTGACTTGGTTTTTGCAGGGCATGTCCATGCATACGAACGTTTTGTATGTTATATTAATATCCGTCACATTAAATTTTCTTATGGAAAAATGTTGAAATAACGACAAAAATTTAGAGATGTAAAAAAAAAATTGTCTCTAGCTTTTTCTTATTATTTCAACATTTCCTTTTTTTATTTCTTCAATAACATTTTTTTTTAATTATAATTGTCTAATTGTTAATTTTGATTCCTTGCAGACTAAAATTTATGACAATAAGCATGATTCATGTGGTCCGCTGTACATAACAATTGGTGATGGAGGAAACCGTGAAGGACTTGCATTAAAGTGAGTCACCTAGCTTAAAAAAATTCCCATTACTTTTTTATTTAAAGAAATAAATTAAGAAGAAAAAAATCTTCAATTTAAAACGCATAATACTAGACACAAGTAATGCACCAGCATTGCTAAAGTGTAGAAGTGTTTGATAATCATATATCAATCATGATTACAATAGATAATATTAGAAAAATTGTTAATGGTGAAATTTATTTTGTTAACTAATACTGCTATGTCTACAAATTATTTTGTCTTGGTTATAATATATATATATATATTTATGCACATCTAACATTTTGATTGTTGAGTGTAGTTTTAAGAAACCTCAAAGTCCCCTCTCAATGTATCGAGAGTCAAGCTTTGGTCACGGAAGGTTGAGAATAGTGAACGAAACACATGCAAATTGGTCATGGCATCGCAACAATGATGATGATGCATTTGTAGCTGACAGTGTATGGATAAATAGTTTAAGCAACTCAAAAGAATGTTGGGAGACCTTAAAGCAACAAGTTTCTCATGGAGAGCTCTAAAAGTGTAACATAATCAAATTCCGACCAAGAAGTTGATTCGTTTTATGCATTCAAAATTGTTATTTGTTTTCTAAAAAAGAGGATCAACTCCTATTTTTCTTTTTGTAATTTTACATTTTTATCATTGAATAATATGGGGTATATTTAGAATAATTTTCTGGGTTTTTTTTTCTTTCTTTCTTTGCTATTTTGAATCATCTAGAAATTTTTTTGTGAAATGATTTCTTCTTATTTTTTCACATGCGCTGGATTTATTTAAAATAATTGAAAGATCTTTGATCATTTGAGTCTTCATACTGATTTTTATATTCATTTTCCTCTAAGTCCTCTTTAGCTTATAGAGCCTTGGAATTTGCTTTATTTCCTTTAGATTTGAGATCAAAGGCTTCGACTTCATTTTTTGTTCATTTCAACCTGTTCGATCTCATGGGGTATTTAACTGAACTTATCACCTCTTCCACATACAATTTGTTAAGGTCTTTAGCCTCTTGAACTATTTTTTACTTTTGGTCTCCACTAGTAAGGTAAACTTCAGAGGATCTTCTTGACATGATTAGCTGTAGTGTAACTCTTTTGGAGAACCTTTAATTCATAATTTGGAGCTTGGAATCTAGAGAAGATTTTCTCAATATCTCCATCCTCTTTCATCTGAAAAAGTTCGTACTTCCTGAAAAGTAAATTTGTCTTAGCTTCCCGCACTTGTTTATTTCCTTTATAGTTGAGAACCAAAGTGTCGAAGATGTTCTTTTTGTTGTTTCTTTATTGCTACATTTTTAGAATTATTTGAGTGTAATACCATTCATCATAAAGGTTATGGATTTACGATGCATCTTGTACTGTTTCTTTTGATCAGCGTGGACATGATCATTTATAGTGTAACTCTTTTGGAGAACCTTTAATTCATAATTTGGAGCTTGGAATCTAGAGAAGATTTTCTCAATATCTCCATCCTCTTTCATTTGGAAAAGTTTGTACTTCTTGAAAAGTAAATTTGTCTTAGCTTCCCGCACTTGTTTATTTCCTTTAAAGTTGAGAACCAAAGCGTCGAAGATGTTCTTTTTGTTGTTTCTTTATTGCTACATTTTTAGAATTATTTGAGTGTAATACCATTCATCATAAAATTTATGGATTTACGATGTATCTTGTACTGTTTCTTTTGACCAGCGTTGAGATTCATTATGAATATTTCAACATCAACATCTTTATGAACTTCATAGCCATCTTCGACTATGTCCCAAAGTTCAAGATCGTGTGAGATGTAGAAAATTCTCATATAGTCCTTTTAGAATTCAAATCTCTTCCCATCAAACAAAGGATGCATGTTAACATTTCCACTAGTAGCTACATCACCAGAGTTAGTCATAATAAAAATATAAGATCTTTACTCAAACATAGTTAAGTGTTCAGCCTTGAGGCAAATTGTAGAAAGACAAAGACAAGAAATAGAGATTTGAATTGTGTTTTGTTTCAAAAAAAAAAAACTTAATTAAAAACAAATTATAAACCGACAATGTTAAAAGAAAAGACAAATAAAAAGATAAAGGGAGGAACACAAGCTAAATTATCCTAGATTACCCCCAACCAGTAGCTTTGTCCAGCCCCTTCACACTAAATGATTTATTCCACTAATCACAAACAATATCATACATCCACTAAACCTTCTAGCTTAACACATTCAAGTTGGTGAGGATAGCAGCCACAACTAGGCAAAGTCACAAATAGTGTTTAAGATTGTTTTCTGAAAAGCTCTCACAAGGAATGTTTACAAGGTATTCTATCAAAATGTATTTGATATTTTTGGCACTCATAAATAATACAAATTTATTCATCGGTTGATGTATATGACAACAATAGGTTTCTCGTGTTTTTTCCAATGAAGATCGCAAGTTCTTTTAAAAAGAAACTACAAGGCCATAAGGTTTCTGACCATTGATGTAATTGCATGAAATCAACATGTAACATAATAACTCGTATCAAATCTTCATAGATTTTGAATCAACATTAAAAACTTGTCCATATTCTTCTTCATAATTGTCCAAATCCTTGTGTTGACTTTGTCAAAGTGTTGACTTGACACTTTCACTAGATGTTCAGTTGTTTGTCAAATTCATAAGATGCAAAATTATCAGAGCGAGTTTGTATTAACATATTCATTATAGACGTGTTGAGATAGCGTTTATCAAAGTCAATCACAACTTTAACATATCTTCTAGAGCATTTCCTTGTTTTAATTATTTATTTTCTTCAATACTTACAGGATGCAACAACGTAAGGTCTTTAAGGTTCATGACAAAGGAATTGGACACTTAATTAAACTTATTGGTGTTGTAAATTATTCCCATAAAATAGTTTATGTTATCTTCAAAACCTTTAAAGATAATTTATTTTCAACCTAATTTGGTTCTAACAAATACTTCATTTCAAAATTCTTAGGGAGGTATTCTTTAGTCTCATGTAACATGCTCAAACTATTAGTTGCAAGAAAAATATCATCAACATATACAGACAAGACTTACTCCCACTGATCATTCGGTATATGCATTTATGAACTAGATTTTCTTCAAAATCGGAAGAGGTAATAGTATCATTGAACTTAACATACCATTTATCTAGTGTAACTCTAAGTCATAATGAGTCACCAGTTCCATGATAATATGCGATGAGACCTTCTTATAAACAGAAGAAAATGTTTCTTTGTAATCAACGACATCCTTTGAGTATATCCTTTATCAATAAGTCGTGCTTGATATCATTCTATATTGCCACTTGAGTTGTGTTTGGTCTTAAAGATCTACTTACAGCCAACTTGTTTATCACCTTCTGGATATTCAATAATTTTCTAAACTTTATTTTCTTGCATGGATTTTAACTCAACTTTCATGGGATCAATCCATTTCTCTAACTCAACATTGTCTATGTATTGTAATAATGAAACAAAATCTTCATTGACTATAATATGTGACTATAGTAAGTAAGTCTCATAATAACTAGGAATAACTTATTTTCTTTCACTTTGAGATATTCTCAATAAAACCTCTTGAGACTCATTTTGTTCATACATTTATGAGTTAGTCTCTTAATTAGGTGTGTTATCATTCAATTTATATTCACTGTTGTTAGAATATTTTTCAACAACATTCACAACGAGTGTCGACAAAGGCACGCTTATAGGTAAAGTAATATTTACCTTAATATCCTATATGTCAACATTATGTTATTCCTCATTTCCACTAATTTCACCATTTTCAAGAAATTTTGCATTGATAGTTTCTTCAATTATATGACTATGGTTAGGATAATTAAAGATATATCGTTTAGACTTCTCTAGGTAACTAATAAAGTAACCACTTATTGTTTGAGAGTCTAATTTCTTTTCATGCGAATTATTTACTCTTGCTTATGTTGGACAAACTCAAACATCCAGGTGCCTTAAACTCAATTTCCTATTTTTCCATAACTCAAAAAGAGTTTTATAATTTCTTGCTAGGTATTCTGTTCAATAAACACATTGTTGTTTTTAATGCATACATCCACACAAAAATTGGGCAATGAGGAGTTGTTCATCATACTCATCACCATATGCATTAGTGTTTGATTACGCATTTCTGCCACACCATCTTCCAGCTCCATAAAGTAGGGTGACAAAATGAATCTTAAAATTATTTAGTCGATTTTAATTCATTAACATTTCACTTGTCTTTCATAGTGTTATAGTTAATTTGCAAAGCACCATACTCAAAAATAAGTGAGTTCAAAATAAATTGAACCATACAAGAGTCATCCACCGCAGTGTTAGTAATCTCAATAGTGTTATTTTGTATGCCCCACGATCCATCAAACTTCATGGTTGTGAGTTGATTCGTCAATGTACCATTAAGTAACTTATCGGTCAAGGTTGTTAAACTATAGTGGTAACTCGTAAACTCGTCTAATTCCATGAGTTTAGGTCATGATTTTGAATCAACTCTATTGTGGAATTGAAATATGATAAACTTGTAATTAGTAACGAGTTTACATGAGTTACCTCTTTTCAAATTCAGTGAAATCGGTTGAACTCTAATGAGTTTAAACGAGCTTGTGAGTTCAACTTTTGAAGTCTAGTTGACCAGATTTAGTAATTCGCCCAGCATTTAGGATCTATGTTTTTATGTTTCAATAGGATAATTGACCTATTTTAATATAAGTTTAAAGTAATTGAGTATGATACTTTATTATGATGATTTAATTTTTTTTATTCTATTGAAATTTCATAATTTGTAATGAATTTATGGTCAAATATAAGTGATGATTTTAATATGAAGTAAACTCATATAAGTTTATGAATCGATTTTACGAGTCGAGTTTACATAGGCAAAACAAACTTATTTATTATACTTTCGAGTTTGATAACCTTGTTATCAGCAGAGCAAAACTGCTCTTCCATAAATTTAAGGTGTTCCTTAGCACTTTTGTTTGTCGAATATTAGTCTTAAAACTATTTGCAATAGTCATTCGCATAAACACAAGGCTCAAATTGTTGGACCGTTCTCATGCCTTAAGCTCAAATTTTTCATCCTTGGTGTAGTTATCATCAACAAAAGGTTTATCCTCCAAAAGAGATTAGTCAACGTAGAAAACAACTAAATGGAACTTCACTTGTTCACTATATTCAAAAAAGCTCAAACCATTGAAAACTATAACAAATAATGCTTGCGAATGAAGAGAAATATTAAAAAAAAATGGTAAATTAATTAAATATGCCATATTTAATTCACACAATTTAGATTTTTTATTTTAATCTGAGACAAGATGTTCAACCTAACAATAATCATATATAGCATCAAAATATATTATAGTTCACCTTTGGGAAATGCTACAATATACTATCATAAAAAGTGTCAGTTTTATCATAATCAAGAAATTAAAATTTCCAATCAAACACATAAATTATCTTTAGACAAAAATATATATTTGATCCAAAATTTCAATTTCTTATAGTCAAGTTTATTACCAATAGAACAAAACTATCTTTGGATAAACCTAATCATATGATTAATTAACAATTATATTTTTGTGGGATTCTTTCATCATTTTAACTTTTTCACTTTGGTGTAACAAGTATTGATAAAATATAACTTCTTTTAATAAAATATAACTTGCTAGAAGCAACATTTATAACTTTCTTCAATAACATATCATCACAATACGTATATATATGATTCAAATTAAACAAATATACATATGCATCATATTAGTAAAGAAAAAAAGCAATTGTTTAAATCATACATATGAATTTTCTTTTAACAGTGCTTAGTATATTGTGGTTCATCATATCTGACGGAGATTAAATTATCATATATAAAAAATTATAAATTTTACAACGAAACTCTAATATCACATGTAAAAATTAAGTGTCATAATAAATCTTTAGCAAAAACATTCAACAATGTAAGGATCTTGAAGTATATCATTTTCACATACGTGAATTTGATGAAGAAGTCATAGTACTTTGCAGCAGATTGATAAAATAATATGGTTTCCCTCCCTTAACCATTTTTTTAAGATACATGTAAGGATGAAAATTATTATGTATACATAAGTAGAAAAATGAAGGTGTATTTTGTGGGTAGAAAGATGATTAATTTATAGCCAATGTCATTTAATATGAGACATCCATCAAGTATCAACACCAACAAATGAGAGTTTTTCTTTAATACTTATTGATTATTATATCTTTTGTATTTCCAATTGCTGACTCTTAAAAATTAGTGGTTACTATAATTTAGTTTAGGCCAATAAATTTGAAGGTTTTGAACCCATGTAATTCTTACAGGCAGGAGGCTATCTAAACTCTTTTTAAAGAGATTTTTTTCATGTCCTCCCTTCGAAAAGGCCAACGATTAAAAGATTTCTTTATTTGAAGATCAAGTCTCTTGAAATTCATGTTTGAAAATCCCACACATCTATTATATATATTTAAAACAGCCCCCCGAATGTCACGTCACCCTCGAATGCCACCTCACCCTCAAATGCCACCTATACAAATATTTCTCACATCAGCCAAAAAGCTGATGTGGACCTCTCCTCCTCTTAATCATGCTCTCAATAATAATCTCCTTCAATCCTACTCTATTTTTCATCTTTCTTCCACAATTTCTTTAATATCTTCAAAATCTATTTGATAATATTATTTTATAATAAATTTATAAATTATAAAGTTATTTTACAATTATTTATAATTTATAAATTATTTTACAATTTGATAATTATTTATAATTTATATTATTATCAAATTATTTTATAAGTTGTTTTATAATAAATTTATAAATTATTTTATAAAATTATTAGTCATTTATCAATAGTAATAATTTATATTATTAATCATTAAATTCAATAAAAAAAACCGAATAATCACTCCTAAATATCGACATAAATGCTATAAAAATTCAGGTAATTTATGTAATTCCCTCTCAACGAATGACAACAATTATTTAAATTAGAGATGACTAATATCATAAGATAAAGATTGGTTAAACTTATAGTTCTTGTACATATTATGATTATAACATGATAGTAAAATATATGTCCTAAACTAATTAAATTATTTGATTATTTTATATATATTTAAAAATATAAAAAAAATATTATTTTATTAAATTATTATTTTGAAGTATTATTGCATTGTCAATATAATAGTGATAATCTCAGCCAATCAGTCTCATAAATGTTTATGCCAATAGATAAGTTCAAAAAAAGCCAATCCAAATAGATCATAAGTCAAGTGTCTCACTCTTTTTTAAGTTCAACATATTACATTGGAAACACACAAACCTGCTGCTCTGGTGCAGAGACTGCTGCTCTGGACCCGAGTTTGCAGCTCTAGACCCGAGCCTACTCCTCTAGTGTCGAGCCTGCTGCTCTGGACCAGAGCCGGCTGGTCAGGACCCGAGCCTGCTGCTCTGGACCCGAGCCTACTGATTTGGACCCGAGCCTGCTGCTCTGGACCTGAGCCTACTGGTCTGGACCCGAGCGTGCAGGTTTGGACCCGAGCCTGCTGCTCAGGACCCGAGCCTGCAGGTCTGG
>JBBPBS010000968.1:10226331-10349345 GCA_037974835.1 Cicer judaicum
AATCAAGTTAAATTGAGCTTCTTATTTTTTTAATAAACAAAACTAAGATTTTTTAGAGGTTTATTTTATTAAAAAGGTCAAGCTGCATATCATAAAATAAAATTATTAAGTGGGTCTGTTTAAATAATATAAACAATAATCTTTTTTATCATTATCGTTTTTATATAGTAGATTTTAAATTTGATGTTAAACTACAAATTTGTTCACATTTTAGTAATTTAATCCTATTATATTTTTCAAAATAAAATTAATCATATTATATTATATTAGTTTTTGACATATTTAAATATATTATAATAAAATAGAATAAAATATAATATTATATAAAGTCAAATTTTATAAAATATCATGTTAAATCACAAAAAAGTACTTAAGTCCATCAAACTATTAACATGTTAGTTTATTAAAAAATATATCTAATTACTTATTTAAAAATATTAATATAAAATAAGTTTTTAAACATGTTAACACATTGTATTAGACTTTCATAAAAAACACATTTATATCTAAAAACATCTATGATATAGCATATGTCAGACTTCGAGATAAAAAACAAAACATATATCAGAATACATGTTAGACCTAATACCTTAAATTTTTAAGATATTAGATTTAGACTTTTCAAAATCTAACTTGGTTCATCCTATTGCCTCCACTACAGGAGAACAAGTCCATGTGAAATTTTTATTTATTTTTAATTGCATTTTTAGTTGTATTATTTTTATCAATTTACGAAATTGATCCTCTTATTTTAAAAATCGAAAGTTTTAGTTCTTCTCTCATATTTTTGAAATAAAAAAAATGATAATTTGACATAATTTAAATAACGTGACATATAAATAAAATCCTCTAAGAACTTAACTTTCCACTTTGATTTTTTAATGAAAATAAATCGACAAAAACTGCAATTAACCCTATTTTTTACATAGAACTTATGCTATATGATGCTGAATATTAGTAAAAAAAAATAATACTCAATTAGTAAAAAATGATAACTCACTTCTTATGGAACTAAATGAATATTTAATTAAGGTTATTTAAATTTTTTAAACACAGGGCATAAATATAGTAGTATTCAATCAAAATTTTCTTCAATTTCTTAAAAATCTCATGGTATTCAAAAGCTTTATAATTTCATGGAACTTTTCGTACCACATAATATTTCTATGATGTTTTATAAGATTATAGTCTCTCTTTTATTTATCATTCTCTCTTCCCTCCCATTGTCTCTCCTTATTTCTCTTAAGCAATTACCATTTCCCTCTCATCTATCTCCTTACTACCCCATCACAAAAAAATAATATCAAACAAATCAAATAATTTTTTTTTCTTTTTATTCTAGATTATATGAGTTAATCCAGAAGAAGATAGTTTTTGACTTGGATGTGAATTTTATGCGATGATAGTTCGTTTTTACTTTTATCAAAGTCTAATGTTATCTTAGAATACAATAAAATTTTCATTAATCTTTATTTCAAACACTTTCATATTTTTTTCTTTAAAAGAGAAACGAATGTAATATACAACTACAATCTTAATAAAAGTAGTCACATATACAAGTAACCCTCAATGCTACTCCAATATTCTTACGTGTATTTTTTTATTATTATTGATGAAATAAAATCATTGTTTTCTGATTAAAAGAGAAAACACTTTCATCATTAAATTAAGTAATATTTGTGTACAATTCATCAATTACTACGCAAAAAATGTCATTTAATAACGCTCCTTTTACAGCGCTTACTAAATACAAGCGTTGTTGTAAATATATTTTAAAAATAACGGAGCCTATCGCAACGCTTTTTTGACAAGTGCTGTGTAAAAAGCGTTGTTGTAGGATCATATAGCGTTTGCGCATAATGTTTATAAGGCTTTTACAGCGCTTGTACAAAAGCGCTGTAAACTGAAGCGCCCTCACGTATTGTTTTACAACGCTTTTTTCACAAGCACTGTAAAAGACACGCGCTTCCAAATAATTAAATTACTATTACAACGTTTTTTTCACAAGCGCTGTAAACGACATGCGCTTTCAAATAATTAAATTACCTATTACAGCGCTTTTTTTCACAAGCGTTGTAAAATCATTCACTTCAAATAAATATCATTTACTTTTAAATAAATAAAAATAAATTTATGAACCCTCATCACCTCTACTCTAGGAACCCTCATATCCTTTACGTACTGTGCGGCCATCTACATTGTCTCAGGTATTTATTAATTTGTTTTTGTCTAAAAATCTTTAGTTTTTTAATAATTGAAAACTAATAAATTGTTATATATTAATTTTTTTTTTAAATTTGTTGATTTGTTCTGTTTTGAAATCTTTTATGTTTTGAAATTGTTATTAGATATGTTGATATTGGTTTCTTTTTGAAATTTGTTGATCTGTTCAGTAGCTTATTATTTTTGTAACTACATTTATATCGGAAATGGATGTCTGTCAATCGATTGTCAAAAGAGTATGAAAATGGAGTGAAATAGTTTGTTGAGTTTGTAGTGAAGAATGCAAAAGATCCAAATAGAGTCGTTTGTCCTTGTTTAAAATGTTGTTTTGGAAAACGCGTTAGAGAAGATGAATTGGAAGGACATTTAGTATGTAATGGAATTGATCAAAGTTACACATGTTGGATAAGACATGGTGAGAAAAAAAAAAAGAAACATTAATTTTGATAATGGTTCGACATATGCTTCAACTGACTTCGATACAAATACATATGAGCCGAACCAAGTTAAGGAGATTGCAAAAGCAGTTGAAGAAGATCTTCGAGATTGTCCTAAAATGTTTGAGAGTTTGTTGAGTGATGCAGAGAAACCATTATATAATGGTTGTACTAAATTCACAAGACTGTCGGCGATATTAAAGTTGTACAACTTAAAACGAGTAATAGATGGTCTAATAAAAACTTCACAAAATTATTAATACTCTTAAAAGATATGTTGCCAGATGATAATAAACTTCCTAATTGAACCTACGAGGCTAAACGGATTTTGTGCTCTATTGGCATGAGTTACAAATGGATTCATGTGTGTCCTAACGATTGCATTTTATTTCGAAACGAATATGAATTATTTAAGGCGTGTCCGAAATGCAATGCCTCTCGATATAAGAAGAAAGAATCTACTCCAGCAAAAGTTGTGTGGTATTTTTGTATAATACCAAGATTTAGGCGCATGTATCGTAGTGAAGAAGATTCAAAACACTTGACATGGCATGCACATGAAAGAATTAGAGATGGAATGTTTCGACACCATGCAGATTCCCCACAATGGGCAAAAATTGATCACGAGTATCTTGAATTCAGGATAGAGTCAAGAAATCTAAGACTTGCACTTTCTACTGACGGAATGAATCCACATGGTCTTCAAAGCATCTCACACAGCACGTGGCCTGAGATTTTGTTGATTTATAAACTACCTCCATGGTTATGTATGAAGCGTAAATTTATGATGTTGTCTCTATTAATTTCTGGACCCAAACAACCGGGGAATGATATCGACGTATACTTAACTCCTTTAATTGAAGATTTAAAAATTATGTAGGAGACAGGTGTGGAAGTTTATGATGGGTATAAGAAAGAATGTTTTAATTTGAGGGCTATGTTGTTCGGCACAATTAATGATTTTCCAGTATATGGTAATTTATCACGATATAGTATTAAATGTCAGTGTGCATGTCCTATATGTGAAAATAGTACAAATTGGATGCGGTTGAAACATTGTAAGAAGAATGTGTTTCTTGGACATCGTAGATTTTTACCTTATAGTCATCAGTATTGTGGACGGAGAAATGCATTCAATGGAAAATCAAAGGAAGCTAAAGCTCCTTTAGCACCGACTAGATATCAAATACTTGAAAAAGTACAAGGTTTGACTAATAAATTTGGCAAACCTTTTGTGGGAGAGCTAGTCAAAGCTGAGTGGAAGAAAAAATCAATTTTCTTTGTGCCATATTAGAAGTCATTATATATAAGACATTTTCTCGATGTGATGCATATTGAAAAAAAATGTATTTGATAGTGTTATTGGTATGTTACTCAATGTTCCAGGAAAGTCTAAAGATGGCATCAACGCAAGATTGGACTTGGTCGATATGGGTATAAGAAATGAATTGGGTCCCACAAAGAAAAGAAATCGCACATATCTACCTCCAGCCGCTCATACTCTATCTAGAAAGGAAAAAATTGTTTTATGTAAATTTCTACACGAAGTTAAAGTTCCAGAAGGATACTCTTCAAAAATTAAAAATTTAGTTTGTATGAAAGACCTCAAGTTAAAAGGCTTGAAGATCCATGATTGTCATATTCTAATGGAGCATTTGCTACCAATAGGTATACGTTCTATTTTACCTGAAAAAGTTCTAGGAGCCTTAACTAGATTATGTTTCTTCTTTAGGGAAATTTGTAGTAAAGTGATCGATCCTAAGAAATTACCGACATTGCAGAGGGAAATTATTGTTACTTTGTGTGAGCTTGAAATGTATTTCCCACCCTCATTTTTTGATATAATGGTTCACCTTACTGTTCATCTGGTTAAGGAGACACAACTTTGTAGGCCAACTTATATGAGATGGATGTATCCGATAGAACGATATATGAAAATATTAAAAAGGTACGTAAAAAGTAGAAGTCGACCAGAAGGTACATTGTGCTGAACGGTACATTGTTGAAGAGGCTGCTGAATTTTGTACTGAATATTTGTCCAATGTTGAATCCATAGGGCTTCCCATGTCTCGTCATTTGGGAAGAATATCAGGAGAAGGGATAATTGGAAGGAGACTACTAACTATATCAAGGACAGAATAGGAGCAAGCACAATTGTATGTTCTGCACAATGATGATGAGGTTCAATCGTATGTTACAATACACATGGATCAATTATCTCGCTTGAACATGAATAGGAATCAAAATTGGATAACTCGAGAGCACAATCGAAGCTTTATAACATGGTTAAAAAATCATATAAAGTCAAAGTTTGATATAGACCCGAGATCAATTTCACAGAGATTGAGGTGGCTAGCAAATGGTCTGAGCTTACATGTCTTTTCATACACTGGTTATGTTATTAATGGCTAGACATTTTATACCAAAGAACAAGATGATTAGACCACTATGCAAAATAGCGGAGTCACTCTCGTAGCTGAAGCGATGCATGTCTCAAGTGCAAAAGACAAAAACCCAATATATGCAAATCTATCATATTTTGGGGTTATCGAGCGCATATGATAGTTAGACTACACAATGTTTCGTGTTCTCATATTTGTTTGCAAGTGGGTCGATAATAATAATGGCGTTCAGATTGATGAGTCAGGATTCTTGCTTGTCGATTTTAATAGGGTGGGATACAAAGACGAGCCTTTTATTTTAGCGTCGCAAGCTCAACAAGTGTTTTATGTCACTTATCCTTCCAATGATAAATGGTTTGTTGTCCTATCAACCAATAAAATAAGTGATTATAACAATAATGGTGAAGATGTTGGTAATGATCTTTTATTTGCAACATCACAACAACCACATGAAATTGATTCAACTGATGATAATTTATATCTTAGAGATGATCATGATGAGGGAATTTGGATTAATCCATCGTTTTGTATTGAAAATGGACAAACAAATGTGAATCCCACCAGGAAAAGAAGAAGGGCATCTTAATGTACATGTTTAATTGTTTTATATAAGCCATGTAATCTGAATTATGTTAATGTAAATTTAATTATTTGAACATTTGTTTTATATAAGTAGCCATGTATTTGATTTTTTGATTAATTTATTTTCTGCTTATATTTAGCTTGATTTGAGTGTTTTATACTAAGTTCATGTAATTTAATATAAATTAGTAATTTACATTAACATAACTGAATATAAATTAGTAATTTACATGAACTAAACTGAAAAAGAGGCTTAAATATAAAAATAAAACAAGGAGGCCTTTTACAGGGCTTATTTGAAAAAGTGTTGTAAAATACCCTTTTAAAAATAAAATAAGGAGCACTTTTAGAGCGCTTATTTGAAAAAGCGTTGTAAAAGGCTTTAAAAAACATTCATATAACATAAGAAAACAAGGTGGTCTTTTACAACGCTTTTTCAAATAAGCGCTGTAAAAGAGCCTTTTTAAAATAACGTAAGGAGACCTTTTAGAGCACTTTTCCAACAGGCGCTGTAAAAAGCTTTAAAAAAACATTCATATAATATTAGAAAACAAGGAGGACTTTTACAGCGCTTATTGGAAAAAAAGTTGTAAAAGAGCCTTTTTAAAAATTAAATAACGAGGCCTTTTAGAGCGCTTTTCAAACAAGCGTTGTAAAAGGCTTAGGCCTTTAGAGTGCTTTTCTAACAAGCACTGTAAAAGACTTATAAAAAAGCGTTGTAAAAGGGTTTTATATATAACAGCAAACCGCTTCAGTTTCCTCTTCATTACGTAAACTTCACTATCATCTCAACCTTCATCGTTCTTCTCTTCTTTTGCAAACCCTATCATCTCTTCCATTACGAACCTTATTTCCACGATTATCTCCTTCATTTCAAACCATATTTCCATCCACGATCATCTCTCTCATTGCACACAATATAATTTCATTGAAATACGTAACCCTCATTACGTATTTCTTCAAACCATATTTCTGCGAACCCTCTTTTCTTCGCATTTCGTATTTCTTAGAACCCTCATTATTCAGGTATTGATGTTATTCATGTTTTGTAATCACTAAAATGCATGTTGAGCTTGTTTAAGATATACTGATACTGATATGTACTTAGAATACTGCACATTGAGCTTGTTGAAGTTATACTGAACTGCATGTTGAACTTGTTGTAGTTAAATGGATACCACCAAAGATTTAGAATGTAAAAATGAAGAAGTTGTCAACACTAAGACTAACGAAAATGAAGTCAAACATGGTGCAACTATAATGCAAAAGGTCATTAAAGCAACGAGCAATGACATTAAATTTGAGGTATACTATACTCTGTTTGTTGTTTATTTTTTATCTTTTTTTAATAGCATGTACATATTATATGAGTTTATTAGGTTGGATGGAATGAGAGTGGTCAGCCAATTGACCCCAATAGCTCCATGTTTGTAAGTTATATTGGGGCTGTTGTTCGTCAAAATATCCCAATTACGATTGATGATTGAAGAGATAAAGCGTTGAAGGATGCCAAAGATATACAATGGAATGACATTCAAGTAACTTTTTTTATCCATTCTTTTGTCAGTTATAATTTTTTTCATTGAAATAATTTACTTACTCAAACTATATCTTTATTTCGCTTGCAGACTTCTTTTGTTCTTGATGAGGGGAGAAAGAGTTATGTATTGAGAGTTGTTGGGAAAATCCACCGGGCATTTAGATCTCACCTCTCTAATTTCTATCTAAAAGATAGAGAACGAAATACAAATGCTGAAGCTCCTAGAATATATAAATATTATATATCAAATGATGAATGGAGTGCATTTGTATCCAAACGTTCAGACCCTGCATTTGTCGTAAGTGATTAATTTATTAGCATTTGTGTTTTATTATTCATGACATGAAATACAAATGGAGAGTGAAAACGCGAGTTGCAACATCGGTCTCAAAATTCTTCCTGAGGTAATTAATTACTTACTTATGTATTAAATATACTTATATATTAACCATACTTATGTTTTAACCATTGATTTAGGGTGTTACTCCATGCGTGTTGTACTTATCCTCCCCTACTCATCGGAAGGTCGGAAAGGAAAAATTGTACAATATTTCGGGAGAAGTATTGCACAACACACTGATCCATGCGGGCCATGTCAAAGTATCACCAATTATTGTTTTGGAACCAACTGCACCGTTGCCAATATCGGATAACGATGGAGATATGCAGTTTTTAGGCGAAATAATTGGTAGTTACTTGACATGGCCCACACATCTTGTTGCCCTCGATAAGGTATATTTAATTAATTGAAATGTATGTTTAATTGTTATGTATATTTAATTGCTGATTTTTCTAAAAATGCCTAAAGGGAATGATAAAACGATTCCCAGAAACGAATCAATTACATCGTCCAAAAAGGTTTGTCACATTTATTCACTAATGTTTGTCATTTTTTTAGATTCAATAAACTAACATTTAACCTCATTTTTTCAGATTCAATCAAATAAACCACCCGCACAGCAAAATAAAACCGGCAAACCTCAAAAATTGGAGGGTAATAGAGCTGGCAAACTACAAAAGCTGAAGGGTAATAAAGCTACAAAGTTGCAGCTAGAAAACTAGATCGAGAACAATCGGTCGCTGCTGTTGCTGCTCCTAAAATAAGTTAGTCATGCCTTGCTAAATACGAGGCGTGTCTTGACATCCAAGTAAAAAAGGAATATGGGCAGCAACGACGATTTGCGCATCATAACCATGAATAAAGCTATATTCGAGATGAGTATGAAGAATTTCTCGAAAAGGAGCACATATACGAACTTCTCAACCATAAGGAGCTGAGTGCTTTTGTTATCAGCTTGTACATAAGGTAAAAAATACTTTTAATTGCATTTATTGGTAATTAATTAAATTTATTGGTAATTAATCTAGTTTGAAATTTTCATTGAAGGTTTTTGTATGAGAAGGTTGTGTGCATGCGCAAATTGTCAAATAGATACTCATTCTTGTCTTCGCATAAGCTGTCGATGTGTAAACTCGATCCAGTAAATGTAAAAAATTACATTGTAGATATGTTATTAGGAAATATAGAAAATGATAAATTATTCTTCACATCATATAATTCAGGGTACGTAATTATATATTATTTATTTATATCTTTTTTAATTTATGAGATTTTAATTTATTAGTTGTGTAAACAAAATTGCTTAACCAAATTTTTATTGTTGTAGGGCACATTGGGTGCTATTTGCAATCAATGCAACCTCTAAAGTTATATACTATTTGGATCCCTTGCATAGCAATTACAACAATCACTCTCATATAAAGACTATGTTCGACAAGTAAGTAATACTCATTTATTTCTTACATATATATATATAAATAATGTATTTGTTAATGTTATAATAATCACATTTATTTATTCGATAGTGTTTTACAAGTTTTTCGAGCTCAAAGAGGTGCTACAGTGTCGAAGCAAAAGTCTAATAACATCAAATGGATTCTAATAAAGGTTTGAAATATATGCCTTTAAATTTTTATTTACAAATATATACCTTTACGATCAATGCACAAATATTTTATTAACTTATATGTTTTATTTCACAGTGCCCTCGCCAAACAAACAACATCGACTATGGGTACTATGTATTGCGATTCATGAAGGAGATTGTTGACAGGAATAAAACTATTATCCCAGAAACGGTACGGTATTTTCATTATATGATTTTCATATATAAATTATTTTTATATTTGATTCTAACTTAATATGTTCAATTTTTATATTGCACAGTACTTTGACAATTCGAGTCCATCATACTTTGAGGAAGATCTAATGGAATTAAAGGAAGACTGGTGTTAATATATGCTTAAAATGAACATTATTTGATTTTCTGGAAAATAGCATGCTGCAAGGGATCTGAATATTATATGGTAGCTAGTTACATTCTGTTAGTTATATGTATATGAATAGGACACAATATATAAATATGTATATGAATACATGTTGTTGTACAATATTTGTCCAATGTATATGTAGTTAATTAAGTTATATATATGTATCTGAATGTTCTGTTGTAAATTAATATATAAAGTAAAGGTATATAGTTCTGTTTTTGTGTATTGATTGTGTGAACTGATTCTGAATATGTATTTGAATATGTTTTGTTGTTGTGTGAACTGATTCTGAATGAAAATAATTTTGAAAAAAAATTAAAAGACAGCGCTTTCTAAAAAAATGCCGTAAAAAACTAAAAAGCGCTTTCTAAAAAAATGACATAAAAAACTAAAAAGCACTTTTCAAAAATTTAATTTGCAACGTTTTTTTTTAAAAAAATGTACCTTTTACAACGCTTTTTTGAAAAAATGTTGTAAAATATGCACATATAATGTATATATTGGGTGCACATTTTACAGCGCTTTTTTGAAGAAATGCTGTAAAAGGTGCATAATAATGCATATACTGTGTGCGCATTTTACATCGTTTTTTTAAATAAGCGCTGTAAAATGTGCATAAAAAGCGCGCAATATATGTACATGTTTTATAGCGCTTTTTGATTTTAAAAAAACGTTGTTGTATCTTTTACAACGCTCGATTCTACAGCGTTAAGAAAAAACGCTGTAAATTAGTTAAAAAAAACGCTGTAAAATCATATTTTTCGCATAATACACGTTAAATTCCACATTAAATTTGCATAGTGCACGTTAAAATCCACTTTAAATAATAAAATAATTTGGATGGGTTTGTTGAGAAAAGTTAGTACGAGGGATGTGTTGAAATATGATGGATCCACTGTGTTGTAGTAATTGATGAAACGAATCCTATAAGGTAAAAGCATAAAAGGGTGACTCAGATGGTCCTTTTCAATAACAGTAGATAATATCCGTGTGGTATAGAACTGAGGTTGCAAGCTGGGCCTCAAAATTGAAAGCAACCAAACTTTGTGTTGTTGTGTTTGTGCTGAGATCTTAATCTGTGGGCCTAAACTTTGTTGCATCCGTCCTTAATTACTTCTTCTTTACGTCACCTCGTATCTTTATATTTTCCACTAAAAAAAATCAATATTTTAATGGTGACAGGCAAGACAATTTAGCACGTTGTGCTAGTTAATTTTTTTAAAAAAATTTGTAAATAAACATTCAAACAAAATTGTAAGCAAACATTTTTTTTCTTTAATTATTGACCTCCATCTTATATAAAGATGAAAAAAATGATGAAGTAACAAAAGAATTAAATGATGACAAGACCATAACACTAAGAACAAATAATCATCTATAATATTGTTATTAATTGCTATTTTTCTAAAATTAACACTTAACTCATTAATGTATTTACATTGTAAGAGAAAAGAAAATATTTTATTAAAATAAAATACATAATAAAGTAGGAACATAAAATTTCTACAATTAATACACTAAAAAATTAAGATTAAATTTATATACATTTTAAGTATGAATAGTTTTTATATTGAGAGTAAATTATAATTATTAGATATTCAAAAGTGTTTCAATTATGGTAACTATCTTTAAAATAATAATAAATATGAGTATTAATAATATAAAATATTGTATACTGTCGGTGCATGAAATTAAATTCTAAAAATTATTTTTTTATTTATTTTATATAACTAAAAAACAGTACCATATATATTTGTGATAAAAACTTTTAGTCTCTGCCTAGTTCGAACTATTTTATCAGCCCTAAGTGAATGTACTTTTATTATTTGTTTTTTTGCTATATTGCTAATGCTCAAGCAATAAAAAAATAATTGCTAAGCCGGTAATATTTTTATAATAAATTAAAGGGTTAAATTCAGTATTAGTCCCCATCTTTTAGCAATTTTTGAATTTTGATCGTCATATTTTTAAATCAACAATTTTGATCTCTTAATTTTTGAAATTTTTGAAATTAAATTTATTATTTTTTATTTATACGTGGTATTTGTTAATTTAATAATTATTGTTATATCAAATATATATTGTTATATTAATTTATTATATTTTTGTAAAAAAATTATTATTAATTAATTGAAATACTTAACTATTTTTGAAAGTAAAAAGTTGTTGCCGAAGTCAAAATAAAAAAGGAAAACAATTGAAAAAGTCAAAATAAAAAGGCAAGAATTGAAAAAGTCAAAATAGAAAAGGTTTGAAAAACTTAAAATAAAAAGGCAACAATTTATACTGGTATTTTTTTTTTCTTCTGGTTTTCTTGATTTTTTTATTGGTTTTTCAATTTTTTAATTATATATTTCTCAAATTGTTTAGCTTTTTTTTTATATTTTTCTAGTTTTCTATTGGTCTTAACTGATTTTTTTATTGTCTTTTTTCTTTCGGTTTTTACTTCTTTTTATTTTTTTTTTATTTTTTTACTGGTCCTCCTTGTTTTTTGTTGGTATTTTACAAATAACTTTTTTATTTTCACAAATAGTAATTTGGTATTTTATGGATTTTTTTCCCCAGATTTTTTAATCAATTTTAATATTTAAACATTGTTTATTTTATAAATATAATTTATATGTTTAAATATGTAATTTAAGCTTAATGAGATGAACCAAGTTGTTTGCGAGCTTGAATCAAGTCAAATTTAAGTTAAACCAAAAGGTTCATATCAGACTCGAGTCAAGTTTCAAAGCAAAAAAGTTCTAAACGAGTCGAGTTAAACTGAGTCAAGTACAACTCGAATAATTATCAACCCAATTTGCGAGGTAAAAGAAGATTAAAAAGTAGTCACCCTTTTTTACAGTGGAGATTTTTTGCAATTATGATGGATATTTCATTGCGATATTTTCAATTAAGTTGGGTGATTGTGTAATAATTGTGGCACAACTTTTAATAATTTTCATGGAGTTAAAATGACTTTAGACAAAAAGTTTGAGGAGTGTTAAGGACACCTTCTCTACAACACTCTCTTTAACACACTCTTAACTATTGGGTCTCGTCACACCATTTTTCACCCCCAAATGGTTACCTATTCTACCTGTTATTCTACTTTTTTCCTTTGTTAAAAGGAGTGTAGAAATTGCAACGTTGTTTACCTTTAATGAAGTTGACGAGTTTCATGCGAGAGACTTAGATGGAGAAAGAAAATCAGAGGAGGTCTCAATAAGTTTTTCACGTGGATGGAGAGGCATAAATAGTATGAGTGTTGAGACAAAATCTCTCAAATGATTTTAATGATAACAAAATTGCTTAAGAGATTATGATTGTGGTTAATGACTAACATGTGTTCTTGAGTGTATTCATACAAGAAAATAGATTGTTAATCATTAAGGCAAAAGGAAGTAAAATATGATTCAAATATGAGGATGGAAATTGCTAACCGTGAGGATGGACTGCAAATTAAAAAAAGCTTCAGATCTGCACAATTTGAGCCCTCACCAGCACAAATGTGTTCATTCAAATGCATAACAATGTCAAACATGAATAAATAAAGCAATTAAAATCAAAAGTCAGAAGGTCAAAGGAAAAAGATGAATATAGCTAGATCTAGAATGCAGAGAATGGTAGACTAGGCTGAGGATAGGCATGCAAAGTTGAAAGTAACTCTTCAAGCATGCGCAAAGGTTAAAATCAGACTATTTATTGTGCTTGCATGAATATATACATGAAGAAGTCAAGTTAAAGAAAGGCAACTTGAAACAAGCTAAAAATGGAAGATCACATCTGAAGGCTAATAAAGAGGGTGTCTTTCTCTCTCTTGTCAACATCACCTCAAAAGGTGAAATCAACCTATACCTTAAAGTTTTCGAAAAATGCAGCTCACATGGTCAAATAAAACAATTATGCATTGCTGATAAAAGAGAATTGAAAAAGACTTGTCATAGATCAAGTTACAAGAAAAGAGGATGGCATCAATGGCAATTCCATAATTATGATGAAAAACTTGGAATGTTTGAAATAAGCTCCAACGGTCATCAAAGGGTTTGGATCTCTATAAAATGCAAACAAGCTTTCCATTAGAAACACACAACACACTTGCATAAAAAGATCAAGCATCTTAAAGCTATCAAGAGCAAAAACACCCTCACTTCTTACTTTCTTTGATCCTACACTATATCTTTGTAAATCGTTTGAGAAAGTATTTAGTATCAATCACTCTCATATCACTTTGTAATTTCCTTGTGAGTTACACTTGGAAATATTTGGAAATTGATTGTAAGCTTGGTGAAGCTAAAGAATACACGGTTTGTAATCATCCTCAGTGTGAGGATTGATCTGTTTGAAAGTTAGTGAAATCTCACAAGGGTGTGAGGATTGGACGTAGCCATCTTTGGGTGAACCAGTATAAAATTGTGTGTGTGTCTCTTATTCTACTCCTACTCTTTTGCTCAACTTAGATCTGACGATAAGAAAAATCCCATCCTCGAGCTAGCCATCCTCAGCGAGAGGATAGTTTTTAAAACACTTAGAAATTATTTTTAACAGCAAAATCCCTATTCAACCCCTTTTCTAGTGATATTTAGCTACATCAATTGGCATAAGAGCCTGGTTCTGTAAAAAATACACCTAACAGTGTAAGAGAAAAAGATCTAAAAAGAAAAATGTCAAAAGCTAAGTATATTCCTGAAGGAGGATCATCTAGCCAACCTCCCTACTTTAATTGTACATATTACTACCACTGGAAAGGTAAGATGAGGCTATTTCTCATATCACAAGATAACAACATGTGGTCTGTGGTGGAAAATGGAGATCATGTCATTAGAACCAACAACACAGATGCAACCTCTGATGAGAAACATCAAGCACAATGGACGGCGGATGAAAATGCAAAGGTACTCATAAACTCTAAAGCTCATTTATTTCTAATGTGTGCTTTGAGCAGGGAAGAATATGATAGAGTTGAAGAGTGCAAAAACGCTAAGGAGCTCTAGGATACTCTAAGGATCCATTATGAAGGATCAAGCCATGTAAAAGAAGCAAGGATAGATATGGGAGTAAGAGATTTCGAACTATTCGAAATGAAGGAGGAGGAAACTATTGATGAAATGTTCTCAAGGTTAACTATCATATTAAACAACTTGAGATCTCTTGGAAAGGTATACTCCGTTCAAGAAAGGATAAGAAAAATCCTAAGAAGTTTACCAAAAGAATGGAGGCCATTGGTAACTGCCATTACAGAAGCAACATATTTGACCAACATGAAATTAGAAGATTTGGTTGGAACTCTAAGAGCTCATGAACCATTGTTGTTGGCTGACAAACCAAACAAAAAGGGAAGAATGATTGCTCTAAAAACCAGCCAAACAGAAAGTTCATCCTCCAAAAAGAATGAAGATGGCATAACAAAGGAAAATGCAGAGTATCATCTGTCTGAGGATGAGGATGAACTTGTTCTGATTTCCAAAAGACTTAAGAGGATGATAAACAGAAGAGGACAAAATAGAGGATCTCCTCAAAAAGAAAAAAATTGACAAAAGTCAAATAACTTGTTATGGATGCAACAAGATGGGATACTACAAAACTGAGTGTCCTCTAACAAAAGGAACTCTAGAAAATTTCCATACAAAAACAAATCCATGATGATTGCTTGGGATGATAGTGATGAGTCATCCTCGGAACAAGAAAAGGAAGAAGAAGCCAACCTTTGTCTCATGGCAAAACCAGAAACTGAAAAGGTAAGTATTCATGATCTATGTCCTAATTGTGAAAATTTAGAAATTGAATTTGATAGCCTTTTAAATGACTCCAACACTTTATCTCAAACATGTATATTTCAAAAAAACCAACTTGTTGAGATAAAGAAACAAAATGAGGAGCTTTGGAAAAAGAATGATGAATATGTTAAAATCATTCAAGATTTGCAGCAATCTCACTTTCAAAATTCTGAGAAACAAAAAATTTTAGTTGAAACTCATCCTCCTGACGAGGATGTAGAAAAGGAAATTTTGAAAACTGAGGTTAGGGAACTAAAAATGATATTTCCAACTTTGTCAAATCTACACAAACATTTCAAAAGATAATGGGGTCTTAATTTGGAATATTTGACAAGGGTGGTATTGGGTTTAAAAGCTCTCAAAAACAAAAATTATATGGAAACTTTTTCTTGCCTAAAAAACGAGAGGATAGGCCGAAATGCACTTTTTGCAAAAAACTTGGGCATACCTCCAAAATTTGTCATGCTAAGAAGAAAGCTAACAATGTAAAGTCAGCTTGCTCATTCTGTGCTAAACATGGGCACCACGATTCTATTTGCTATCATAAAAGGAATGTCCTCACAAGAGGAAAAATTAACCAACAAGGACCCAAAGCTATATGGGTACCTAAGTCTCTTTTAAACTCTAAAACAGGTTCATCCTCTAATCAACAAAAGAAAGCCTTGGTACTTGGACAATGGTTGCTCAAGGCATATGACAGGAGATAAGCACTGCTTCATGTCATTGGAGATAAAGGATGGAGGATCAGTCACATTTGGTAATAATGATAAAGCTCAAATAAAAGGAACATGTATTATTGGTAAGAATAATTCTGCAAAAATTGAAAATATTCAATATGTGAATGGCTTAAAACATAACTTGCTAAGCATTAGTCAATTATGTGATAGTGGTTTTGAAGTTATTTTAAGCCTACTGTATGTGAGGTTAAGCACTCATCCTCGGGTAGATTTTTCTTTTTCGGATTTAGAAAAAAGAATTTATATGAACTTTATCTTGATGATTTACCCACTGAATCTTATTTTGTCTCTATGGAAAAAGATAAATGGATTTGGCACAAACGAGCGGGTCACACAAGCTTAAACACTATTTCTAAATTAGCAAATTTAGAATTAGTAAAAGGTCTTCCAAAAATTAATTTTGAATAAGACAAAGTTTGTGAAGCTTGTGTAAAAGGAAAACAAGTTAAAAGTAGTCTTCACTCTAAAAACTTTGTTTCAACAAATCATCCTCTTGAACTTATTCACATTGATCTTTTTGATCCTATTAAAACTCCAAGTCTTAGTGGAAAAAGATATGGTTTGGTAATTGTTGATGATTTCTCTCGATTTACTTGGGCTTTATTTTTAAAACATAAAGATGAAGCCTTTGAGGCATTCCACCATTTCTGCAAAAAGATTCAAAACGAAAAAGGATCAAAAATTATTTTGGTAAGAAGTGACCATGGAGGTGAATTTGAAAATGAATCTTTTAAAAATCTTTGCGAAGAAAATGGTATTTCTCACAACTTTTCTTGTCCAAGAACTCCCTAACAAAATGGGGTTGTTGAAAGGAAAAATAGAACTCTACAAGAAATGGCTAGGACTATTTTGAATGAAGCCAACATTGAAAAATATTTTTGGGTTGAAGCCATCAACACTGCTTGTTATGTTTCTAATCGTGCATCCATTTGAAATTTTTTAAACAAAACTCCATACGAATTATGGAAGGGGAGAAAACCAAATATTTCCTATTTTCATATATTTGGGTGTTATTGCTACATTCTAAATAATAAAGAAAATTTAGGAAAGTTTGATCTAAAATCTGATACAGGAATTTTTCTAGGATACTCCACAACGTCAAAAGGTTATAGAATATATAATCTTAGGACTCAAACTATGGAGGAATCCATGCATGTCATATTTGATGAGTTTGATGACTTGTGTTTATAAAAATTGGATAAAAATGAAGAAGATGAACAGTCAACCTCTCAAGTACCCGGTCCTCACGGAGAGGATGAATCTGACCCAACCTCTCAGCAACTTCCAAGAGGATGGAAAACAGTCACACATCATCCTCCAGATCTAATCATTGGGAATACTGAGGATGGCGTTAGAACCAGAAATTCTCTAAGGGAAAGCACTACCAACATGGCCATGATATCACAAGCTGAACCCAAAACGATTGATCAAGCTATTGGTGACAAATCATGGATTGAAGCTATGATGGAAGAACACTCACAATTTGAAAGAAACAAGGAATGAAATCTTGTACCCCATCCTCTTGACAAATCTGTTATTGGGACTAAATGGATGTTTAGAAACAAATTAAATGAGGATGGAGAAGTCATTATAAATAAAGCAAGACTAGTGGCTCAAGGGTATAATCAACAAGAAGGAATTGATTATGATGAGACGTTCGCACCCGTAGCATGACTTGAAGCAATAAGAATCCTCTTAGCTTATGCTACTCATAAAGGTATAAATGGGGAAGTGTATGTTCGTCAACCTCCTGGGTTTGAGGATGAGATGCGGTCGAACCATGTGTTAAAACTCTCAAAAGCTCTTTATGGTTTAAAGCAAGCTCCTACAGCTTGGTATGAGAGGTTAAGTTCTTTTTTAAAAGAAAATGGATTCATTAGAGGACATATTGATACTACACTTTCAAGAAGACACTTGAAAATGATTTATTGATTGTTCAAATATATGTTGATGACATTATATTTGGATCCACAAATGAAAAGATGTGTAAAGATTTCTCAAATCTCATGCAAAGTGAGTTTGAGATGAGTATGATGGGGGAATTGAAATTCTTCCTTGGTTTACAAATCAAACAACGAGAGGATGGTATTTTTATATCACAAGAAAAATACACCAAGGATTTGCTCAAAAAATATAACATGAGTTCAGCCAAGAGTATGGGAACTCCTATGCATCCATCCTCCATACTCCACAAAGATGATGAAGGAACTCCAATTTCTGAAAAGGAGCACATAGGGATGATAGCATCCTTGTTGTATTTAACAGCAAGCAGACCGGACATAGTCTTTGCAGTCGGTCTTTGTGCAAGATTCCAATCCTCTCCTAAAGAATCTCATCTCACAGCTGTAAAAAGGATCTTTAGATACCTTGTTGGCACTATAAATCTGGGAATATGGTACAAGAAGTGTTCCAATCTTGACCTTATAGCCTATTGTGATACGAACTACGCGGGAGACAAAGTTGAAAGAAAAAGCACAAGTGGGGCTTGCCAATTTCTTGGAAAATCACTAATAAGTTGGTCATGCAAAAAGGAAAGTACCATTGCTCTTTCAACCACTGAAGTAGAGTATGTATCAGCCGCTCAATGTTGCTCACAACTACTTTGGATCAAAAATCAACTTGAGGATTACTCGCTAAGATACACAAAAATTCCCATCCTCTGTGATAATACAAGTGCAATAAATCTTTCTAAAAATCTCATTCAACATTCTAGATCTAAGCACATTGAAATTAAACATCATTTTATAAGAGATCATGTGCAAAAAAGGGATTTAGAACTGATTTTTATTGACACTGAAAATCAACTAGCAGATATTTTTACCAAACCTCTCCAAGAAGATAGGTTCAAAAAGATCTTGGAGAAACTCTCAATTCTTAATTTGTCTGAAATTAATTGATATATCTTGAGTGTGTTCCTTTATTATATTATTAATTTTTTAAAAAATTAATCCAAAAATATATGTTGTTTTATTTTAATATAAAAATTCATTTTTGAGTCTAAACCTGTGAGGACAGCAAAACCACCAGAGGACGAAATGTCCTTATTGGTGTAAATTCACGTGACTTGTTAGCCTAGGAAGAGAGCATGCGCCTCTCTATCTCATTGGTCAAAACGCGTGGCGCATGCCTCTGTGATTCACAACGTGCATTCAATGCAGAAACCGCTACGTGTCCCCAGCCGTCCAGATCATCATCACGCTAGGTCCTAGGCATACGACGCTAGGTCCCCAAGCACTGAATCTGACTACGATGGAGAAACCCAATTTTAAGGAACCTCTATGTCCATTATTTCTTCTTTTCAGCCTTCCAAAAGTTCATCTTCTCCTTCATTCACTCCAAAACCGTCGAAAAACCCATATTTCTAAGCTCTGATCAAACGCTCTTCCAGAATCATGTCCGGAGCTGTTTCATCAAAAAAGGCGACCCCTCAAGACAATACCGTTTATATCATCCACATTAATGATTCAGAGGATACTTGGCCTTGAGAACCTCCACAACAACCGACTGCTAAGAAATCCACATCCAAAGCCTCAACTCCCAAAAAGGTTAAACCTTTTACTCCAAAACCCCCATCCTCATCAGTAAAAATTTGTGATATTACCTCATTGTTTGATTCGGCTGATATAGAAACAAATTATGTTTTAAAATGGCAAAGCAAATCTGTTGTAAATGGAAAGATAATTGATCTAGCTGATATCACACAAGGTGGATTTAATGTGGAAGAAATATTTGATCAACTAGGATTGACTTAATTCTTCAAAATCAATGAGCCTCAATATCCTCGCCTAGTCCGGGCATTCTATGCTGCTGCAAATGGCTCAAAATACTCCAAAAGTTTTAGTATGGTGCTAAAAGGAGTTCATATAGAGATAAGTCCGACCACACTAAGTCAAATTCTTGACATAAGTAATGAAGGAGTCGACCACTTACTAGAAAGATGGTATTCAAGATGTCTCATCACCAAGACCTCTGTCCTTGAAAACCTTCTCATCAAATCTCCAAAACCTTTAGTGGCCTCCAATCTCTGTCCAATCTGTCGTATCCTCCACAACATATGTGTTCACTCTATTACACCTCGAGCTGGCAGCTTTGAGAAAGTCATAGAATTTGATATCATGATCATCCATCACTTAATGACTGCCTCTCCTCTTCACTTAGGAAATGTGATTTTCTGGTTTATGTTGAATGTTGCTTTGATGGCAAGGTCTGCTCTCTATGGAATGTTACTAACTAAGGTTTTCAAATTCTTCAAAGTCTCACTCGATGATGAACCGTTTGTCCATTTCAATAACACATTTTCAATCAAGAATATTAAACAAATGAAGTTTAAGCATGAAAACCTCCCTGTATCCAAGAAAAGAAAAACACGAGAGTCCCCTACTCCCTCTCAGAAATCTAAAACAACCACCATTCAACCACCACCAAAGGATATACCATCACCACTCATTCAAGAACCTACCTCACCACTGTGTAACTCTCTTGATCATAATCCATCTTTAGTAAATGACTCTCCTACTCCAAACTCACCTGTCCAACCATCTCCTCAAGCTTCACCAATCCACAATCTAACTCCTCCTCATGAAGCTGATCCACTCCCTGAGGATACCTTTACACCAACCCCTCATCATAATATGGAAGATGGCGAGGAGCTCTATTTTGACCTTAATCTGTCTTATCCTCCCTCTCCTATGGATATGTTTATGGCTTCTCCTCCAACTATGCAAATGGAAGAGAACGTGATCCTACAACCAGATCTTTCGCAACAACTTCCTATTCCTCCTGTTGTAGCTCATGAAGAATCTACCCAACCTCTCCCTGAGGTCACAGGTCGGTTCAGTTCCCTTGAATCCTTTTTCACTGCCACAACTCATAACCATTCAAAGGACAAGGCTGGGAACTCTCAGAATAAGAGTTCCAGTGTAAATGATAAGCCTAAGGATTCGGTTCCTAGCACACGGACTGAGGACAACAAGGAACAGAAGCAAATGAAACTGCTCAAATTGATTAGGAAGGATCAAAAGAAAATTATTCACAACTTCACTCACTTTCAAAACTCGTTGGTTAAGTTTGGTCTCATTCTTGAATGGGTTACCAAACACTTGGCTCCCACTATTGCTCCTAGAGATCATCCTTCTAAGCTACCAGCCCAGCCATCCTCTGTTGTTCCATCTCCCTCATCCTAATCAGAGGAGCCATCCTCATCTCACTAAATCTGTGTTCATTCCTTTTTGCTGCTGCCAAATTTAGGGGGAGAATGATTATGTTTTGATTATCCAGTTGTTTTGTGTTAAACTGTTTGAATTATTGTGTTGCTTATGCCTATTAAGTTGAATTGTTGTGTTGCCTATGAACCCATGTTTATGCTGTGTTGAAAAAATCTTTAAGTTATTATCTTATTATCGGGATGTTTTATATATGGTTAAAATCATGTTATCTCAACACTTTGGCATACATTTAGGGGGAGTAATGATTTTTAGTTTTAAAAATTATTACACATATGATTGAGGGGGAGCATAAACATTTTATCTTTGTCTTATTTAAAATCATAATTTAAAGAATTTTGTCATCATAAAAAAGGGGGAGATTGTTGAGACAAAATCTCTCAAATGATTTTAATGATAACAAAATTGCTTAAGAGATTATGATTGTGGTTAATGACTAACATGTGTTCTTGAGTGTATTCATATAAGAAAATAGATTGTTAATCATTAAGGCAACAGGAAGTAAAATATGATTCAAGTCTGAGGATGGAAATTGCTGCAAATTTGAGGATGGAAATTACTGCAAACGTGAGGATGGAAATTGCTAACCGTGAGGATGGGCTGCAAATTAAAAAAAAGCTTCAGATCTGCACAATCTGAGCCCTCACCAGCACAAATGTGTTTATTCAAATGCATAACAATGTCAAACATGAATAAATAAAGCAATTAAAATCAAAAGTCAGAAGGTCAAAGGAAAAAGATGAATATAGCTAGATCTAGAATGCAGAGGATGGCAGACTAGGCTGAGGATAGGCCTGCAAAGTTGAAAGCAACTCTTCAAGCATGTGCAAAGGCTAAAATCAGACTATTTATTGTGCTTGCATGAATATATACATGAAGAAGTCAAGTTAAAGAAAGGCAACTTGAAACAAGCTACAAATGGAAGATCACATGTGAAGGCTAATAAAGAGGGTGGCTTTCTCTCTCTTGTCAACATCACCTAAAAAGGTGAAATCAACTTATACCTTAAAGTTTTCGAAAAATGCAACTTACATGGTCAAATAAAACAATTATGCATTGCTAATAAAAGATAATTGAAAAATACTTGTCATAGATCAAGTTACAAGAAAAGAGGATGGCAGCAATGGCAATTCCGTAATTATGATGAAAAACTTGGAATGTTTGAAATAAGTTCCAATGGTCATCAAAGGGTTTGGATCTCTATAAAATGCAAACAAGCTCTCCATTAGAAACACACAACACACAACACACTTGCATAAAAAGATCAAGCATCTTAAAGCTATCAAGAGCAAAAACACCCTCACTTCTTACTTTCTTTGATCCTACACTATATCTTTGTAAATCGTTTGAGAAAGTATTTAGTATCAATCACTCTCATATCACTTTGTAATTTCCCTGTGAGTTACACTTGGAAATATTTGGAAATTGATTGTAAGCTTGGTGAAGCTAAAGAATACACGGTTTGTAATCATCCTCAGTGTGAGGATTGATCTGTTTGAAAGTTAGTGAAATCTCACAAGGGTGTGAGGACTAGACGTAGCCATCTTTGGGTGAACCAGTATAAAATTGTGTGTGTCTCTCTTATTCTACTCCTACTCTTTTGCTCAACTTAGATCTAACGATAAGAAAAATCTCATCCTCGAGCTAGCCATCCTCAGCGAGAGGATAGTTTTTAAAACACTTAGAAATTATTTTTAACAGCAAAATCCCTATTCAACCCCCCTTCAAGTGATATTTAGCTACATCAATGAGGAGGCACATTGCAAATAAGGGTAGTGATGGTAATTTGTTGGGGTTTCCAGGACTGTGTGAATATCACGATTTCTCTACAAGTGGTGGAAGGTGGTGATCTTATAGGATAATAATGGTCCTCATAATGACTCACAAGGGAGACATGGTGGTTATTGATCTTGCATTGAAGTTTTGAAATATTTTACAAGTGAAGGGGAAAAATGAGGTTGAAATTTATCATCCGCATGTAGGGGAAGAAAAAAATCTTTAAATTTATCAATGTCATCAATGTTACCAAGCTTGTGTTAGCTTACACTATGATCCATATCACGAACTCACACTTAGATGATAAAGCACAATATTATTTAAGTAATTTGTTTTATGATATTCATTTATTAATGAATGATTCATTTGAAGTAGTAATATGAATCACAAGAAATGAAGTTTGAATTATGATACCTTTTGAAAATATTAATTATTGAACTTAATTCAAATTAACTCAAGATCAATCTTGGTTTCAAACAAAAGGTCCATAACATTTTGGGTAAGTTAAAAATAAGTAAAGTAAACTATTTATAGGTGATATGTGATTAGTGTGTGAAAAATAAATACGTATAAAGATAAGATTGCATAATGATATATCCTGGTTCACCTAAGATGAGCTATGTCCAATCTTCACAATATGTTTAACTAATGTGTTTAACACCAGAAGTGTATGATAAATTAATGTGTTTAACACCAGAAGTTATTGCTTTAACACCAGAAGATTGCATAATGATTTTTCACTAATGTGTTTAACAACAAAAGTTATTGCTTTCACACTATCTTTCCTGATCACTCTTAATCAGTTTCAGAATTCTTCTTTCAATCTTGAAAGGATTTTTACAATTATCTTTTAATCTAGAAAGGATTTTTACAATTCACCTTTTAATAATTAAAATGATTTTTAAAACTTACTCAAACTATCTTAAGAGATAGACTTTAGTTACAAATGATGTGTATGATAAACGAGTTTAAGATCAAAATCTACTCAACACTTGTTTGAGATTTATTATCAGCAATTACTCAATAAAGTGATCCTTGAATATAATAAGATAAAACTTGAGTTTTGCTTAAGATAAGAGCTTTGTTACTTGAGTATGATTGTTTAAGTATGAAATGGTTGCCATGAAAACTCTTCATATTGTTTTCTCTTTGATGTTTTTTTTATAGACGAGAAGGTGGTTGAAAAGGCTCAATATAGTCATTACTGAACCTCTGCAAGTTGTTGGTTCAGATTGAACTTTATTAGACACATGTGGTATTTGGTCCAGAATGTTCTTCTATAAAACTAGAACGTTCTTGGTTTCGTGTTTTATGAAAAACGTGGATGAATGATTGAATAGTTGTGAAATGTCAATCTTTTTTATCTTAGAAGCATCATGAGCTTTCTGCAAAAAGATGCAGCAACAATGTACTTATGTCCTAGGTGTCCTTGCTCATAACTCATCAATTTGGAGATCAATCTGATTATCGATCTGAAGGTTGTTTTGCTTTTTTGGGCCTTTAGCTCGAGTTTTAGGCTTGATTATTGATTTAAGCAATCTTGAAACTTTTTTACTCGAGGTTTGGACTATGGAGAATGATATGTCTTTAAAAGAGCCAAAATGTTATTTTATAAACCATAATGTTCTTCTTATCAATCTCCAGTTCAAGTAAGATATGATGTTTTTGATTTCTTTCACGGTTAACTAACTAATTGTTGTATAAAAGTATTTAATCACCTATATTTGAATAAATCACTCAAAAATACAAGTTAAATAGCAACATAATCAGAATCATGATTAGTGATTTATTCACTATTTGTTTATCATCAAAACTTTTGATTTAGAATTTTGCCTCCACATCAATATACAAGTATTTATAGTACTAGCCTTGTAGGCCAAGTCATCAACTTTTGTAAGCTTGGTAACAACAAGCTAACTAACACAATTATCTAACTAACTTCAATAATAAACAATCTTTAACTGACTAACTAATAATTGAAATACAACTAACACACCAATTTAATTCAATTTATCCATTAAATTCATCCCATTAAGCTTTCTTCTTAGCTTCTTGAGTCTGTCAGCCTTCAAAGGCTTAGTCAATATGTCAACCAATTGAGCTTTTGATCTACATAAGCTTAACTTCAGTTTTCCCTTGTTTACTTGTTATCTTAAGAAATGAAACTTAGTTTCTGCATGTTTGCTCCTTCCATGTACAATTGGATTATTAGCAATCGTCAACTTGTTATCCACTATAAGCTTGGTCGAATCTCAATCATCGATGAGTTCAACCATAATGCTTGACATGCAACATGCCAATATGTAATGTATTCAGTTTCTCATGAAGATAGGGCCACCATATTTTTTGCTTATTTAAACACCATGAAATTGGTGCATTATATAGCCAAAATACATAACCTATAGTGCTTTTCCTTTCCACTTTGTCACCACACCAATCTTAATCAGAATACCCTAGTCAATTGTTCCCTTCATGTATCTCAATATTATTTTAAGTGCAATAAGGTTATACGATCTAGGATCCTCCATGAACCTACTTCTAAGCCAACGTTGAACACCACATCAGGTCTACTATGACATATATACCTTACAGACCCAATCAACTGCCTATACAAGGTACTACCAACTCTTCAACTTCATCTTTGACAAGATTGATTCGGGTTTCCATTGTAGTAATTCCTAGATTGCAATTGTTCATATTGAACTTCTTTAGCACATCATTTATATACTTCTTTGGATTCATAAACATACCTTCATCAGTTTTGATGAGCTCCAAGCTAAGGAAGTAATTTAACTACTCTAGATCAGTCATTTCAAACTCCTTTTTTATTCTTTCTTTAAATTTTTCAATCGCACTCAGTTTTCTCCCAATGATCAACAAATCATCCACATAAAGACATATCAACACTAGTTCAGTATTATGGACCACTTTAACATATATTACATCTTTCACACTACACTTAGTGCAACCTAATTTTGATAAGAATGAATCCATTCACTTATTTCATGCTCTAGGATTTTGTGTCAAGCCATACAAAGCTTTCTTAAGCAAGACAACTTTATGCTCATCACCATTTTTCTCAAATCCTAGTGATTGAACCACATATTTTCTTCTTAAAGTGTGTCATTTAGAAAATCTAACTTGACACCTGAGTGAAATAAATGTCACCCCTTAGAATTTGGAAGGGCAACCACTAGCCTCATTATTTTAATCCTAGCCACAATATCAAATAATATGAATAATCCAAACCAACTTGTTGAAGAAAACCTCTTGCTGTCACCATTGCCTTGTACTTTTCAATTGATTCGTCAGGTAAATACTTCACTTTGAACACCTATTTGACATTACTTGATCTTTTGTTGCTTGGAAATTATACTAGTTCCCATGTTTGATTTTGCTCATTTGCATCAATCTCTTCTTTCATTGATTTCCTCCACACCTTTGATTCAATTGCTTTCTTAAAGCTTATTGGCTCGATGTCAAAGAAATAGAGCCAAATGAACTAGATCACCATCATTTGACACTATTATTAGGAAAACAACACCATCACTGGGTTTGACTAGTAGATTCACTTCTCTTTGTCTTCTCAAGCTTGTTGGTTGCTCCACTTCTTCATTGTCATCACCATAATATATAGCATCTTTATTGGTAAATGCAAATCTGTAGTGTTAACATATGAATTCGAGTTCATCCTTGTTTTTCATCAACAATCACTTCCCTACTTACTATAATATTCTTTGTGCTAGAATTGTATAATATATATAAGCCACCTGAATCATATCATATCAATATCATTTCCTTACCATTGTTGTCCAACTTCATTCTCTTCTCATTTGGTATATGTCTATAAAACAAAGAGCCAAACACCTTTAAATGATTGACATATGGTTTAGCTCCAGTATGACTTCTTCAAGTACTTTGTCAAGCCTTTTAGTGGGACACTTATTCAACTTATAAATAGCATTGTTGATTGCTTCTCCCTAAAAATATTGTGGCATATTCTTGTGCATCTTTAGCCAACCATTGTGTTGAGGAGTATATGGTGCAATAACTTCATGTTGAATTCCAATTTTATCACAATACTCTTCAAATTTTGTAGATGTATACTCCCATCCACCATTAATTATTACAATTTTTATCTCTTTCTCATATTGTTTTTCAACTATTGCTTTAAACTTTTTAAAAGATTGAATACACCTCAACTTTAAACTTGATTGAGAAAGTCCACATTTTTCTACTAAATTCATAAAAATAAAATAAAATACAAAGTACTTTTTTCCTCCAATTGAAGGAACTTCAAATACCCCACACACATCAAATTGTACAATTTCAAGCATGTTTTTATTTATTTTTTATTTATTTATTTATTTATTTATTTTTTATCTCATAAGAATATAAAAGCAAAAAAGAACTCCCATGTTGCAAGCTCACCATGCAATTTTCACAATTCTACATTACAACTAACATCTTATATGGAATTTTGGATTTCAATGTAACAAATGATTCTACATTTGTCACAACATCCACTTTCACTTGTTAAATAAATTTAACATCATAAGATTTAAGTGTATCAATTACTTCTTAAAACCTATAGATTTTTATGTTTAAAATTGTGGACATCATGACTGAGTGGAGTTTTTTATGGTCAATGAAAGAGAGTGTTGAAATTTAGGACATCACCAATGTAGAATACGTTACAATACCCAATAATTAATTCAAAGTAAATAACTAGTAATCAAGTAATGAGTTAAGAAAACTTGATGACGTGACCCAATACTTCATAGTGTATTTATAAGAGTGTGTTAGAGAGTGTCTCTCTAATAACCTTCCAATGAGTTCAATTATTTGATTGTTGAATCATATATATTCAAGAGAAGGCATGTGTTTTCTTGAAGGTGATTTCTTGGCCTCTTGTCTCTAAAGTTTCACATTACCATCCTTGGTTATATTAAAAGGTTATTGGTGTTGTTGCGGTCAGTGAGACTATGAAGGCGATTCATATATTCCATTAAACTAATAGAGTGATGAATATTTTAGCAAAAATTGAGATGAATCAACCATCTTCTGGTACCTTTTAAGAGGCAATTAGCCATATCTTTTTAAGGGGTTTCTCCCGTTTTTGTCATACTATTTTTATGAAATTAATATATTCAGTATAACATATATACTGACTTGAATACGTTATTGGTCCCATAATTTATTTTTAAAGTTTATATTGATCTCTTAACTCAAAAAACAATCAAGTTGGTCCCTTACCGTGTATCTTAATTCCAATTGGTCGCTTTTGTCATATTTATTAGTCAAAGTCAAATTAACATCTTATTTAATTTCATCTTTATTTATTTTTAGATTTTAAGAGACCAAATTAAATATAAGACTGAACATTTTCATTCAGCAAACTCAATACTACACCAACACAATAAACTACACATTGTCATTTTCTTCTCACATCAACACATAAAACAACAATGCATTTTTAACATTGCATCAACACATAATACATCAATATCAATAAAAGAACTAAACTACAAATCTTCCAAATTTTCATCAATTTCATGTTTTAATCCATTTCAAGTGCAACAATGTTGTGATTTTGTCCGATCATCAAACCCATAGAATACAGAAAAAATAGGATAATAAATAAAATAGTTTGAACATTCAATAATATACTATTTGGGAGTGTAAAATGCCCACACATCCAATAATTATTTATAGTAGTCCCGGTTTTTTGTGCAGTGCACGGTGTTCAGTTGTAAGTGTGCAACTACAACTCCATGGAATCCCAACCTCCGGCCACCGCTAGGAATCCAACTGAACCCTCACAGTCTCAACCACAACAACAACAACCATCCTCTCTCCCTCCATCTTCCTCAGCAACCCCTCCCATCTCAGCATCACCCCATCCTTCCCCAATCCCAAACCCTAATCCTAACCCAATCCAAAATCCAAACCTCAAACCCTCCACTCCAGTTCCTCCTCAACAACGTCCTCCTCCTTCATTCACCAGAAACCCACCGCCGACACAGTCTCATTTTTCACACTTCTCGTCGATCCCGTCTTCCGCTACTCCCTCACCGCCGTCATCTTTTCCGTCCGCTCCTTCGTCGTCGATTTCCTCGGCTTCCGCGCCAAGGGGCGGCATGGCAATTGGTGTACCCGCGCACCACCAGAACCCTTCCCCTCCGTTTTCTTCTTCATTTAGTCAGCACTTTGGTGGATTGGGTCGACCTGATTCTACTTCCAATTCCAACACTTCTCAGGTAGGGTTTGATACATTGTGATTATTTCTTAATGATTATTTTCGTTGTTGAAGATTTCTGAATGAATGTTACTGTTTATGCTTTTTCACCAGTTGTTTGTAACGTTTAGGTGAGAGCGCCGATGCAAGGAATGGGGATGTTAGGATCTTTGGGTTCGAGTTCTCAAATGAGGCCAAGTGGAATGCCTTCACATACACAGAGACCTTCTCAATCGTCTCTTAGACCGCCACCCTCTGCCCAAAATAATCAACCGGCTGGTTCACAACAAGTTAGTATTTTTGGGTGAAACTGAATGCTACTTATGAAGTTATGAGTATGGTTTTGTTCTTTTCACTTGTGGTTGTGGAGTTTTATTTTTTATGTGTGTAAATACATTGAGCCTTTGTTGTTTCTATTGCTACATGATTGAGGGCCAGTTTTAATTGACTTATTGAGTTTCTCTATCGACATAATGTTAGGATACAAAATAAGGATATTGGAGTAGTTAAGAATTAGTTAGTAGAAGTTAATTAATAAGTTGATGAGTTAGTTAAATGGTTGTTATTTTGGTTATTCTTGGAAAGTCTTTAAATAGCCCTCAATTGGTAGAGGGGGAAGAGAGCTTTGAATAATTAACTTGTAAACTAGGGAGTGCTCTAGTGAGAAAGGAGAGTGCTCCTTTGGGGGTAGCCTTGAGTACAAGGTTATCATCTTCATTGTTAATCTCTTATATGTTCTCTTTCAACCTCACTACATGAATAATAAATCATCTTTTCTTTACCATCTTTATTCATTTGAATCTGTTTTTATACCATCATTTTAGGAATTCTTTCTTGCATAAAGAAAGGATCCCAATACATAAACACTTGTGAGATTGCTTGGATTGACTATTTGAGTCTATCTACTGACATAAACACTTGTAAGATGGTTTGAGAGCACCAGCTTACGAAAACAACTTATGACATGTCTAGAAGCTATTTTCAGCTTATTTTCATAACCTTTTAGGATAATTTATGGAAACCGGTTATAGTTTATACTTTACATGAAAACAATGTGATTTTATTTTATCTTTTGTTATAGAAATAACATATACATAAGCACAAACATTTTTTTTGGGGAAAATGTTTGTGATTTTCTAGTTTGTTATATTTTCTTCAGAGCTTCCAAGGGCATGGAATTTTGAGACCGTCGTCTGTGGGATCACCTGCAAATCCGTCTCCAAGTGCATCACAAAATATGCAGACAATTAATCAGCCATGGTTGTCGTCTGGGCCGCCAGGAAAGCCTCCTTTGCCATCCCAGGCCTATAGGCAGCAATTGAACCCACAATCCTTGCAGCCAAGGACTCATGTTTCTCAGCAGCTGCAACCTGTGCCAACAGCTTCACAGCAGCAGCAACCCGTGCCAACAGCTTCACAGCAGCAGCAACCTTTGCCTTCTAATCAATCCCAGGAGCATTTTGGGCAACAAGTTCCTTCTTCAAGGGCTGTACATGTGCCTCACCAGCCACAGGTTACGAGGCTACAGGGGCCAGGAAATCAGAAACCTTCATCTCTTGTGGCTGCACAATCTAGTGCTGTTCAACCAGCGAGTCAAAGTAGATTGCCAATTGCAGATACAGAGGAATCGGGTAAGAGTGTTCTCAGCAAAAGAAGCATCCATGAGCTAGTCAATCAGGTGCTCTACACAACTTGTGATCTATAGTATATTTTCTAGAGTTATTGTTCATAATGTAATTACCAGCACACATTATTATATGAACATATGTGGAATTCTAATGACCGGCATGCTGAAGATCTCCTTTTGTAACTTCCTAATTTTATCCACATTGGCAATGAGTTAATTTAAAACACAAAGGGTTTGCATCAATCATTTTTATTAGTTCCAGTTGTATGTTTGGATTGACAGAATGAGGTGGAATGGGGTGGGATGAAATCAAGCGAGATCATAATAGGTCCATTGTTTGGATTGTTTAAAATAGGTTGAAATGATTCTATCTTGTTTTATACAATAACTCACTTCCCCTCCAGTCAAGTAGTTTAAAGTTTAAGCCAATATGGATAGCCTTATAAATTGAATGATAACTTTATTTCATTTTGCTCCTTTCCTCTCCATTCCGTTCCATCCCATTCTATTCTGTTTCACTATTTATTAGATATCAAGAACATAGTTTAGTGACCTGTTAAAATTCAAAAGAATTTTCAAGTTTCTTCCAAGGTCCATTCATGAATTTGTGATGCCCTAGGTTCCACATTAGACAAGAAATTAGATGATGCCTTATGAGCATTTGAAGTTACTATGAATGTAAAAGTTAGCTTTTATGCTCTAGGCTTTGTCCTAGCAGTTGTATTGGAACCTAGGTAATTTTCTATTGATGTATAAATGGATTTATCGATGGGTGTTACTGCCCCTTTAGCTAGTAATTTAGGGTTTATGAAGGTTCTATAGTGCACTGGGTCGATTCGTCCCAAATAGTCCTTAAAATTCAGCAGTTGTTATAATTAGTCCTTATGTCAATCTGGGATCGAGTCATTAACAGTGAATAAATCTTAACCATTGATTTATAGTTTTAACTTTTTACATTTGGGATTAACTCGTTTTTGAAAATCGTATCATTTAATATTATTTAATTATCTAAGTTATTAAACTTGAGAAGGAAAAACACAATATGGTAAGGTTTTGTCTTGTTTTCCTTTTGATTTGAGTAATGCCGTTCTAAAAAAAAATAAAATAAAATGAATTAATGGTTTAGATTTAAAAAAGACAAAAAGTTGTGTTTTGTTCTTTGTTAGGGAGTTAATCCGAGTTAACAAAAGGACATATTTACACAATAGTTTGAGTTGAAGGACTAGTTAGGACAAAATGGAAGTTGAAAGTGTCTGATTGCAAAAGTTATAATGCTGAGGGTTTATATGCACTTTTCCCATTTTCATTTTATGATTTCATCCTTTAGTTAGTTACTTACAAATATAGTCATTCAAGTTATGGAGGATGTACTTAGTATATCAATCTAAACTATCATAATTCTTTGGTTGAATGTAATTATGTTTCTTTATACAAATGCATTACTGAAAACTTGTGTAGTTTACATTCTTCACTGCAGTGCGTTGTTCTAGAACCTCTTCAGTACTTACCTACAGTTGCCTCACCCATCCCTCTCTTTCTGAATGATGATTCCTAAATCCTAAAATGCTAAAACACTTCAATTCTGCAAAAATACAGCTTTACTTTGTTTTAGACATCATGGATGAGTTACATTTTGACTCTGGTTATTGAACGAGATATGTCATAAATGAAGCACATACATCTCTGGCATGACACCATGTCCGACGCACGTCGATGTCCGACACCTGTACGATACTTGTTCTACACCTCAAACAAGTGTCCCCAAAATAAAACTTTTTTTCTTTGCTTTGACACACTTGGACACATCTCCAACATATTTATGGGGTTAAAGATGTGTCATAGCCATGATGATCTGTTATGGGGGTTGAAGACATTTAAATTTAATTATAGCATATTTAGTTTTTCAGTAATAAATAAATGAATGAGGAAAAAAACTATCATATCTTGTTATACAATTTTTTGTAATGAAACAAATCGCTCAATTTAAACACACACACACACACACACATATATATATAGATTTTTATTCTCAACTTATAAATGTATATTGGTGTCAATGTCCTATTTCTTTGACATTAGTAGTGTTGTCGTGTTCGTGTCATGTTAGGTGTCCGTGTTGGAGTATGTGCTTCATAAAACAAAATTCCGCATTGATAGTTTTATTTTGATTTTTGAGCTCGACAGTCCTATTTTCATGAAATTTGTTTGTTTTCGTCCTATATTTACATTTCTGCGTTATTATCAGGTTGATCCGTTGGAGAAGTTAGATCCTGAAGTTGCAGAGGTTCTTGGTGATATTGCAGAAAATTTTCTGGATTCTGTGAGTTTTTTCTTTTCGTTTTATTGTGTTATGGAATATAGAATGATGGGATTGTTCACAACTTTTTTGCAAGTTTGTTGAATTTTTCTATTATTTTGTTTTGAATTTTTTCTCATGCTTACCTCCTTTATTATTTTGACATGGGTTACTCTTGCTAGAAAGTTTTTATGGTAGCATTTTTTAATTTCTTTTTATTTTCAAACACCCCCATGCAACATATTGTGTAGCGCATAGGATACCTTGGTTTATCAAAAAATAATATACATTAAGTAGAAACAAATATTTGATATACAAATATCTGAATTTAAAATTTCAAAATTTCATTGGATTTTGTTTTCTTAAATTATTATTATTACTTTAAACACTATCAATTTTTGAAATATATTCATTAATTGTTTGTTTTTCACCTGTGGTTGATAGTTTTAGCCCCAAGTAATTGATGTTGGCTTGTTTTGTTGTTGCTTGATATTCTCTTTCCAATAAACTATTTTCTTTTAAAATTTGGTATGTATAGAAATGAACAAGTTCACAATCACTATTGTTCTTTTTTCAGATAATATTCCTCGGATCTTTCTTTCTTTTTCAGATTCTTTTCAATAATGGCTATTCTTTTATGCATCTTTTAAACAGATAATTAGGTCTGGATGCTCACTAGCTAAGCATCGGAAATCCACAACTTTGGAAGCCAAGGACGTACTTTTACATCTTGGTTAGTTAGTGAAAAAATAGTTTGTGTTCTGATATCATTGTCAGCACTTGTTACAGTTTATATGTACATTTTTTAGAGAAAAATTGGAATATGACCCTTCCTGGATTTGGTGGTGAAGAGATTAAAAACTACAGAAAACCGGTAAGAATAATCAATCTGTGTTACATCTTTATGTTGTAGTTTTAATTAATTGGTTTATTTTCTTTTGAATTTCATATTCCTGACTTGTACTGTGTGATGGTTTTGTAGGTTCCAAGTGATATTCACAAGGAGCGCCTTGCGGCTGTAAGTTTCTGTGTCCTTTCTTTGTTTTATTTAGTTATATTGATATCTTTTAGGTCTGCCAGCATGAAGACAAATTGGTAGACTTCTTGTGCTACCCATGCTATGTCTATGTATTACTTCCTCTGTCCCACAATATAAGTCACTTTATTCAATGGCACATAAATTAAGAAACATAGTGAATTTTGTCAATTTATTTACTTTACAAAATTACCTTTCATTAATGGTTTGTGAAAGTGAAACTATAAGAATTAGAAAAAGAGAGGGTAGTAAATATTTAGGGGTGTAATAGGAAAAACAATATTGATGTTTCATTAATAGTATTTTAAAACAATATACTACCTCAGTCCCTATATATAGGTCCAAAATCATGGAAATTAAGAAAGTTAATTGTAGTATTAAATTTGTTGGTAATTTAAATTGTTTTACTAGTTTACCCTTGAAGATAGATAATTGATTTATGTTTTTGCTGCAGTATTTATTACAGATTGCAGAAAAAGATGTAACATAATAAGGGCTAGATAAGTAAAGAAATAATTAATGCAATTGAAAAATTGAAAAGGGTCTTATAAAAAAGGACAAGGAAAAATCTAAAGAAGGTCCTATGTTTAGGGATAGAGATAGTATAAAGTGCGACACTTTTTATGCTAAAATGATTTGTATTGTGGGACGGAGGAGTAATATTTAAACATTGTTTGGTAGATATATAGTTTTATTTTTTTTTGTTTTTGTTGAGGTGGTTATTATTATTATTTGTTTATTTTGGCTTGGTTATATTGTTTGCAGATAAAGAAATCAATGGTAGCAACTGAGGCTGCACATAGTAAGGGCACTGCTGGCCAGGCTTCTGGTAGTGCAAAGGGTGGTCAGGCAAAGACACCTTTCAATGTCATTGGCTCTCCCAACTTTAAAAGTTCATAAGATGCATGGCTGTATCTGTGCTTTATACATGAATGGAGTAACTTCTTTGGCAAAGGTAAATGAAACTTACAATATATCAACATGTATTTCTGTTTGCAATTACATTGTAAACATAAATTCCATCTGTATATTATTCGTTGGTTCACAGGAATTGCAAAATTAAATGCATTAAAGTGGGGGGTTTCATTCACACTGTCACATAAACTGGCATGAAGTGTTGGCTCTATCTTTTTTATCTTAATTGACGTGTGATAATTTCAACTTCGATTAAATTCTTTGTCTAAGTGGGATCAATTTTGACAAGACACTTACATCTTCATGTCATGTTTTTGTAATGTTGCAACTAAAGACTTGGAATTGATAATCGTATGAAAGTCACTGATAGAGCAGGCCGGGTTTTTTTGTAATTAACCCTCTAATTTAGATTTAAACTTATCATTGAAATATATATATGCATATACTTTTACTGTAAATTAAGCATTCTGAGTTTCAACATCTTCAGCAGGCCCTTAGCAATTTGTGTCCTACAGTTTCATGGAACCAGATATTTCGTTGTGATGTTTAACATTGGACCAAGGTTTTGACCAACTTTGTAGGGTATTTGTTCTTATCTCATCAGGAATTTACATAAAGGCATTTTGTTGTGTTGATTATGAACCTTACCTTTTGCAATAGTACAAAGCATTTGAAGAACTATGCGACTGAAGATGGCTGAAGAGTTTAAATTCCTGGGTGACAATTTGATTCAATTATCCATCATCCATTCAATTCATCAAACTACAAATCCATCTACTACTTAATTATAGTTTTGTACGCTTTATTTTCATCAATTTACAGAGTTATCTCTCTATTTTGAAAATTGATAATTTTAATATTCTTTTTTTAGAGTTTTAAATTATTAAAATGAGAAGCTGATATATTTGATGTGACATATAATTTTATAATATATAACTATTTAGACATTCTAATTATTCAAATCATTAATTAAATTATCAGAATAAAATATTTTTAAAGTTGAAAGTTAAATTTTTTGAGAGTTTTATTGCGATTTTATTAGTGTTAATCTTTTTAAATTATTGTATTATATATTTAAAGTATATTAGCCTTGTCATTTTTTTGTTAAAAAATTAGAATGAGTGAACAAGATTGGATTAATTTTATGAATTGAAAAATATGAAAGTACTAAAATTGTAATTAAATTATAATAACATATCTAACAAAAACAAGTAAATTTTTTTATAACAGGCATGTAAGTCTTGTCAAATTCTTAAAAAGATAAAGCTTTATCTTTTAACAAGAACTTATGTATCTTTTTAACTAAGTTCGGAAAGTTATCATCACTATCATCAGTGAATACAATTCACGTAAGTTATATAAAAATAGTTTAGAGTGATTATATATTTTAAATAATAATTTTATTGTCGTCAATGATATGGATTTAGAGACATAAATTTTAGATATTTGAATTTTGTTATATTTATATGTATTTTGGCGTTTTATGCTATGTGCCAAACTGCCGATATATACCATTAATATGGATGTTGTGAGTTTGTTTGTTAATTAATTTTTTTTTTAACAAATTTAAATTTATATTGGATCGATCTATTCTACCATGTAAATCAATAATATCGTTTCTTTTAATAAAAAAAATCTTCATTTTCTCTATCTCTTTTAATCTCACTCTCTTTATACTGCTGAGGCCCGTCACTCGTCCACTTTTACTATATGAAGTCAAAAACATGTTCTAGTTCTAACAAAGCCATCATCATAGGCCTTTCTAGTTCAACTTTACAAACATGTTCTAGTTCTACTCAATTTATGCAAAATTAATGATATTGGATATTATTGGACATAACCAATTATATAATATACTTTAACCAAATGTTTATGATATTTGAGTAGGGAATGGATTCCCTCATGATTGGGTAGCACAAAATCGGATCAATATGGCTTTCTAAACTGTCTCTACTCTCAATCATAACAATTTATCTCATAGATTCAAGGGTTGTCCTGTCTTGGATTTTTCCTTCATATCCCACACTCTTCACTCTATAAATTTGATTGGATGTTTTATCTATATCGTTATAGTCAAAGTGATCATACATAAAAAGATACAAGAATTCCATTATCAGTGTCTTGGGATCATATAGACATCCCAAATGATAATCAGGATAACTAATAGAGCTTTCTTATGTTTTAAAACGTGCTTTCATAGCTACAGAAGTTAAGAAGCTTCTCTTTTAATGTCACAATGCCTACCATTAAGCTACATTGGGCTTGGGCTTTCCAATGATCATTGTTTGTTGGAGTCTTGTCTTGTGCGGAAAATTATTTAGGGTGTTATTTTTCACACCCAATATTTTCAAATACACAAAGATGTACGTTTAGACGTGTAAAATACACCTTCGGAATAGTCTATCCAAATAAATTTTAGAGATTTTTTTAAAAGATTTGGAAATAAAAGAATAAATTTTCAATTATTTCATCTCTCATTGGTCATCGATTCATCATTACTTATCTCTGTTGGCAATACACCGACTTTACTTTCTCACCTATTTGCCATTCTTATTTAGTATTTGACTATTTCACTCAAACTCATTGCATTTTTTCTTACATTTCATTTCCTTTTTACTTTTTGGTATTTATTTAAGATTGTTAGGGTTATATTCGAACATTAAAATCTTAACCACATCTTCATTATGCATAGAATTTTTTATTAACACTCTTTTTAATCTCAAATATATGAAATATATTAAATGTATCGATTTTATTGATACACGATTTGTTATATTTGAAATTGAAAGGAGTATTTATTTAATACTTATAAGCGATAATCAATTAATAGTTACCACTTTGTAAAACAAATTTTAAATTAAAATTAGGAAAGTGGTAGAAGAAAATCAACCATCCACAACTTCTCAAATCATGCCGACGTAAGAATGTAATATGTAAAATGAACAAAAACCAAAAGATAATAAAATAAACCTAAAAGTAACCCTTAGTTGTTTAGTTGTTGACTTCAACTCCCACATCGTCTATAATTGAGTTAAATATTGGATATATAGAAAATGTCATTTATATACTAATTACTTTAAGATTTTTGGTGGAGTTGTGGTGTTAAAATCTCTTATAGCCCTAGAGAATTTGGTTCATTGCTCTTGTGTTTATGGACTCCTCAGTCAAATGTTAAAAAATAAACATAAAGAAATTAAAAAGAACACAATATATTAGATAATACTAAGTCTCTTAATTTGACTTCAATTCAAAAATTAGGAGCTTAGTTGTTTTATTAGATAATACTTAATCCCTTAATTTGAATTAGTCTTTAATCAAAATGTTGTCATTACTCTAATATGGTATCAGTTGATATTTTCTCTATCCTAAAACTTCCTTTCTCTTCTCAATTCATCCATGGCAGCAAAATATGATTTTGATCACAATTCTGCCATTCATCTCTCTAGTGAAACAAAAGATGAAAAAGATGCAACCCAAAACCCCTGTAGCCCTTGCTATCTTTACCCCGTCGAGAATCCCAACACCATTTTGTCGCCCCACTTATGTGTGACACCAGCTACTACAACTGAAGAAAATTGATGAAACACACTATCTCTTCCAAAAACAAACTCGTTTTCATCAATGGCGGTTTACTATAACTACCGTCAATGGGTCAGAATTTCAAATTATGGGATTGGTGCATTAACATGGTCCTTTCTTGGATATATGCAATCCACTTTTGGTCATTCTTTATTCACGAAGAGGTTGCATAAATTCTTCATTGCAATTTTGATTTACGTTGATGGTGTGATTATTGTAAGAAATGACCTTCACAATAACACTTTCATCAAAAAATTCTCCATACTTCATTAAGAATTCAGGATTTAGGAGACTTAAAGTACTTCATCGAACTTGAAGTAGACATATCTAAACAAGGAATCCTTATATGTCAAAGAAAACACACTTTAGAGTTATTATCTAGCATTGGTTTGCTTGCAGCCAAAGTTGCCATCACTCCCTTGATGAAAGACACTAAACTCAACAACGAGAGTGGTATACCTATGCAAGATCCATCCATCTATTGATTACTAATTGACAAACTCATTTACCTAACAAATAAGGTTGGGTATCAGTTTTTGTGTATAACAACTTAGTCAACATATGAGTTCTCCTTCAAATATTCACTATGAGGCAACTATACGACTATTGAAATATCTCAAGTCTTCTTCTGCAGTAGGCATTTTTTTGTTTGCAAATTATGTCCTCCAACTCAAGGTTTTTTCACACTCTGACTTGGCAACCTGTCCTGATACACACATGTTAGTAAGCGAGATTTGCATATTTCTTAGAGACTCTTTAACTCCATGTAATTGAAAGAAGAAAAACACCATTTCTCACATTTTCTCATAAGTCGAGTACATGGCCATGGCTACTGTAGTATGAGAAATATTGTGGCCAACTTACTTACTCATTGATCTTAAAGTTGATTTTGGAAATCTTGATTTACTCTATTGTGATAATCAGGCAACAAAGTATATATAGGCTAACTCCTCATTCCATGAACTAACCAATCACATCGAGCTTGATTGTCACTTGGTCCATGAAAAACTTCAACAAAAATTGTTCCATCTTCTTCTTGTAAAATCATCTCAATAGTTGGCCGTTGTTTTTACTAAATCCAAATCCCTTCCATTATTTTATTTCCATGCTAAATTTAATTGACATATATGCTCCAACTTGTGGGAGGGTATTAGATACTTAGTCCCTTAATTTGACATAGTCTTTATTCAAAATGTTAGTAGGTTGTTAGAGACTTACTAGGGACTTGCTTGTTTTTGTGTAATCATCTGCTAGTTAGATGGATCTACCTACACCATCTATATAATTCACATTCTATTTTGTAAACAATCAATTCTAATAATAATAATAATAATTATTATAATAATAATATTGAGGTTATTCAATATTTTTTCTTGTCATTACTCCACATCAAAGCTAATATTAAATTATGACTGACTGCATCAATTTTTTAAATTTCATATTTGTTTTATTTCGGAGGGAGAAATATTTTAAGTAGAAAAAGTTTATATGTATATATGGCATACTATATTAATAAATGTATCATATCTCTATTGTATTTGTTGTTGTTTTTTTTGGACAAATAATCATTCATTGCTTAAAAAATAGCTGGTGAATTCTGAATCTTTTTAAGTCAATCTATGTACAATTATGGGTGGCAATTGTTGGTGTTATTTAAGTAGCTCTTGAATGATATATTGGATTACTTTTCAAAGACAAGTTGATCATTATAGTTTGTGATATCCGTTATCAACAAATACGGTAGACTCAACCAAATATTAATCATGCTTTCAAGGTTGATTATAGCATGGAATACCATTTCTCATCTCTTTCTTTTTCTATAATTTATTACTTCATTAATCAATTATAAATTCACTTAATCAATTATTACTAATTGTTATAGTTAATTATTATTAAACATTAATTATATGATAAATAATATGTTTGACTTTGTTTTTGAATGAACCCTAATTGATCATAATATTTTACTATTTAATTATTTAACTAGTTAATTATTTGTTGTCTTGTAATTAGATAGTTAAACCTATAACTGAAAACCTAAATAACAAATAGAGTAGTTTGCCTCTCACACTTGCTCTTTCACTGACCATCTTTTTTAATTTTAATAAATGCTAAAATTACATCAGTAAATATGTAATTTTATCTCTTAAGTAAATATGCTATAATTGTATGTGTGACTACTATTAACTTAACGAACTGAGAAAATATCATAAAAATTATTGACACTCTTATAAATAAATGAAAAGAAATACAGTCAAAAATATATCAATGGCATTACGTCAAAAATAGCATTTTACAGCGCTTTTTCAAAAAAAAAACGTGGAATCGAGCGCTGTAAAAGATACAATAACGCTTTTAAAAAATCACTATATTTTTTAAGTGGGTAAAAAGAACAGTATATTTTTCCATTGTTCATTAAATGTGTCTTTAATATAAAAATCTATTTTACTAAATAATTAGACATTTTTAATATATATATATATATTTGTATTTAACTCTTATTTCAAACTTTCTCTTATCTAACTGGTCAAAAATAGCATCACATATTAATGTCTTCTCTACAAACTTTTATTGTTTTAGCAAAAAATAATTTTTTGAAAAAATAATAAAATATATCTCTTACACATTTTTTGTACATATTATAGAAATATTAAGATTAAAATTAAGATGAAACCATAATTAAGATTAATATTATTTGAGTTAAAGGTGCATATTATTAAGATTAAAATAATTTTTCAATTATTTAATTTAAAAGTTATTAATAAAAATATACTTTTTGGGAAAGTTAACAAAAATATATTTTTATGCATTAATTTTGTATATTATATAGATAGGAGAAATAAACTTAAGATCGAGATAAGATTAAGATAAAGTGAGTAGATTGTGCATATTATTAAGATAAGATAATTTTGCAATAATTTTTTTTAAAATTATTAATTTAAAATATATTTTTTTTAGACAAATAATAATAAAATACTTTTTTTTACTCAATTATATATTTAATAAAATAAAAATATATTTTCTTAAGCGAAATAAAAATATACTTCAATATATATTTTTATTATACACAGATTTTTTCTTTTCTTTTTTCTTATCTTCATCTTTATCTTATAAACCAAACAATATCTAACTCTTATAGTGGCAGAGCTCTAAAAAAGTTGTAAATGTGATGTCTTTTAAAAAGTTAGTGTGTGAGAAGTGTTTTATTGCCTAAACTGATTAAAAATGAATAGAGTTTAATTACACTTTTAGTATTTTATTTTTATCAATTCTTAAAATTAGCTGTTTCAATTTAAAATCACTTAATTTTGACATTTTTTTTTAAATTTTTAAACATAAAAATGATGATGTAATATACAATTTAATAGTGTAGAATCATTCATATGGAATAATTATTTATTTGTTTTTAATAAAATTATAAATATGAATAATTTCTAAAATTTAAAATAAAGTTTATAAGAGTTTTTTTTGTAATATCATAATTGCTGATCATTTTAAATTATCATATTGTATATTCCATCATTTAAAATATATTACTTAAATATTTGTTAATTTAAATATCTTAGAAATATACCAAAAAGGGAGAAATTTAAAATGGAGATCAATTTCAAAAATAGATATAAAAAAAGGATAAAATTGTAATTAAATTATATAAGAATTATTAATATTTTAATAATATATATTTGTGGTGATATGTGACTGTGAATTGTGATACTTGTTTGATTTTTATTTTTGTTGAATTCCTTTTGTATATAATTAAGAATAAGAATAAAAAATTAAGATTAAAATTAAAATTAAAATCAAGATTATGATTACTGTTAAATCTATAATTCTTCCCTATCTCTTTCGTAACAAAAAAGTCTTAGTCTTAGATTCATTAATTAGATAAATATTGCTGTAAAATTCAAACTTCAACGACACTTATATAAACAAAGTAATACTTAATAGCTATGGTGGACCATTTTGAGGATGTCTATAATTTGATAATTGTCATTTAAATAAATAAAAAATTACATCTTCTAAAATTCAATTGCAAAATTAACATATTTCATATCACTATCTAAATCATACCGATTAAAAGAGTGTTGATTTATACTTCTAAAAAATATTATTAATATTCGTCAAAATTTTTAATAAATTTTAAACACAAATATGATCTACATAGGACCACTTACCTTAAAATTTGCCTACACAAAAAAGCAAATGAATTACCTAGCCCCAAATAAAGTCAAGTCAAAACCAAAACCAATTATCATTAATAAAGCAGTTAAACCAACTCTTTCCAATTTTCAAGTTTGTTTATCTTGGTTCACTTGACATTCACCTACTTTTCTGAATGAAACATTTCAACTTCCTCATAAAATTGTACTCACTCCAACAACCATCCACAAAAACCCCTCTCTCATTTTTCTCTATATATAGTAATAAAAATAAACCCTCTAAAACCAAACATATGACATTGTCATATTAATTTAGGGACATCTTTTTTTCTTTCTCAAATAAAAATAAAGAAATAAATTTATACAAATTGAGAAATGGCTTCTTGTGTGTGTTCATCAACAGCAATGGCAAAGAAGATTTCATGGAATTGTGCTCTGTTCGTAGCATTGATGTTGGTGTTAAGTTTCTGTGAATCAAGCACAAGTGATGATGAATTAAATCTTCAAATTGAGAATATGCTTCAAGAGAATGATTTTAGTAATAATAATAATAATAATGTGATCAACAAAGTGTGTGATGAGATATATGTTGTTGGTGAAGGAGAAACAATTCAAACAATTAGTGAAAAATGTGGTGATCCTTATATTGTTGAAGAGAATCCACATATTCATGATCCTGACGATGTTTTCCCTGGTCTCGTTATTAAGATTAATCCTTTCATGTTACATCATAAATAAACATGTTTCGATTTTAATTAAGACTATGTTCTGTATAATATATTTAACAAATTTATCGGTGATTTTAATATCTATATGTAAATTGCTCATGTTTGGAAAGGCTGGAAGCTAGCTAGTATATATATATATAATATAGTATATACATCTTAGTGATTAATTATGATTGAGCTATGTTATGAAACTGCAATACATTGATGAAATTACAAAAAAAATTATTTTTTATTTTTATATATAAAGCGCAATAACAGTTTTTTATTTTAATTTATTGGTTTATGACCCTCGGAGATGACATAATGGACTATCCAACCCACATTAAATTGACCCATTTAAATAGTGGGATTTTTGGATTGGATTAAAAAGATTTGGATTAAATATGAGCTTCAAAATTTGTATCCAAACCCTACCTTATGTGGACTATGAACTTTTCAGGTTAGTCCACATTCTTTATTTATAATTAAAATTATTTTTATCAAAATAAAAATACATTTTATCATTTAAATTTTTAATTAAATAAATTTATATAAAAACAAAAATAAATTGAACCTAACCATGTTCTTTAGTGCACAAAATTAAGTTTAAAATTACGATAAAATTAAATAAATATTTTATACTATCCGAAAAATATTTTAGTGAGAAGATGATTTATTAGTAGAATGTATTTCTTTATTAAATAACATTGCTCGTGATAATGAAGTTGATACATGGCTTTAGAGACATGATATCAAAAAATGGTGATTCAGTTAATGATGTGTATAAGGTGTTGATTGAGAGTCATAGCTATATATCCTTTTCACGAGTTTCCTTAAAATAAAATGGTTCCCCAAAAAAGTATTACCGTTTGTGAGGAGGATTTTGATAGATAAAAATTCATAGGACAAGTTAGTTATTCTTGGAGTCTTATCTCTTGAGTCTCAATTGTGCGAGACTATATAATCGTTTTATTGTGATATGGTCATATGGATGGTTTGTATGTGATTCGATTGGGATGCGAAAAATTACAAAGTGTTTAAACAGATAGAATTTGACGTGGAATTAATATTTGAGAATAGGTATTTTTTGTTGTCGTTAGATTTTAAACAAAAAATATCTTACTTTACTTATTATTGATAAATATTTTACTTATCAATATCAAAGAGTTGTTATTACGTAGTTTTTTTTATCTATTAATAACAAATATTTGTTTCGTAATTTTAATTTTTAATTTTTGTACATTAAAGAAAAATATCATTTTATTTATATTTATTAATGATAAAAATTTATCTCGTATTTTTTTTAATATTTATTAATGATAAATATTTGTTTATGTTTTTTTATGTATTAAAGGTAAATTTTGTACTATAATTTTTATATTATCATTGACAATATTTGTCTCATGTAATTTTTTATATTTATTATTAATAAATATTTGTCTCATGTTTTTTAATAGTGTTTGAAATCAGAAGAAATAAATTATTTATTACTTATGTAATTTTATTAAAACTATAATATTTTTTTTACATTTATTATTAATAAATATTTTTCTCATATTTTTTATTAGTGTTTGAAATTAGAAAGAAAGAATAGAAAAAACCAATAAATATTTATCTTAATTTTTTTATATTTATCACTTACTTATGTATAATAACAAATGTTGTTCTGTTAATGTATCCATTAATATTTTTACTTTATAGATCAATTATATTGATAACAATTATGTTTTAATTGCACTTTTTTGTTGTACTTTTAGGGGTGATTTTTTGTTGTTGCTGTTTTTATGCAGTTATATGTACAGATCTTTTTTTTTGTTTTTTCTTAATTGTATGCAGGATTTGTTTTTGGGCAATTTTTTTTTGCAATTTTTTTATTTGAACTAAATAATCAGCTAAGTATATTATCATTTAACCCTTAAATATAATCAAAAGATCAAATTTTGAATATGCAATATTTAAATTTTATACTACATTCTTTTCTTATATCAATAGTAGATAAGGAAGTAAAAGATTTTTGAAGTGAAAATTTATCTACATCTCTATAAATAATAAAAATATAAAAAAAAAAGAATATCTTTATGATTTTTAAAAATATATTTTCACTAACTAACATTTCATCTTCTTTTTTTGATAATAATTTATTTGAAAAATATTTTATCAAAATAAAAGAAACTTAGATTTTAAAAAATCAAAATACAATACATTTTTTTTCTGCAAATAAAAAGGCTTAAATCTTGGCCTTAAAAGAAATCGTGATAACAAAATGCAAAAATATCTTTTTCGAAAGCGTAGGTCTGAGTATAAAACTTTCCTTTCATTTTTTTTTTGGGGTCAAATTAGAAAACGTTTCTTTCATTTTATTTCACATATTTGTTTGATTGGATCAAAGTCACTTAGGCATGTTATTTCGGTGGTTTTGTCTCCCACTCTCTATATTATCTATGAGAAAATAAGCTCACTTTATTTATATCCAAGTAGACCCAAATCTTGACCAAAAAGAATTAGTATATATTAAACAAAATCAAAAATAAAATAAACTATTTTTTTTTAATTTTGTAAGTTTTTGTTGTTGTATTCGTTAGTGTATTATTGACATTTTATTTTACTTTTGAAAATAAATTATTTTAAAATTAAATATTAGAAATTAAAGATTAATTTTATGATAATTTAAAGACTTATTTGTTATTGATATTAAAAATAATTTTGAAAATTCAATAATGTAAATACTTACTATTAGAGATTTTAACTCGATAAAAATAACATTTTTTTAAAAATATATCTTTAAAAAATAATATTTGTAAATATTTTTTATTTTAATTATTTTTAAAAACTTCATTATAAAAAAAACTGTAACAAATAGATAAGATATTTAAAATAATATTTTATAATAAATTATTTAAAATAATTTTTCATTTGAACTTTTATTTTTAAAATTATTTTTGACAAAAGCCACAAAAAAAGTAAAATACTACAAAAATTATTTTCTTAAAAAGCTATGACAACATACCATTATCACTTAATAAAATAAAAATTTAATTGCAGTTTTGGTTCATTATTTAATCTCGAAAGTAATTCTATTTTATTTTTTCTTTAATTTTGGTTCTCAAACAGAATTTTGATCCAAAACTTGATAAAATTTAATTTTTTTTCTTCATTTATTTAAATCACAAAGTGCCTTAAGATCCTGTAATGCAAAAATTGTACCTGAAATCTATGATCATACATTGATGTATGACTTTAAAAAATGAAATTTCATTAAATTTTGGACTAAAATTCTGTTTGGAGACCAAAACTGAGGAAAAATAAAATAGAAAATTATTTTAGTAATTCAAATAAAATAAAGAATCAAAAGTGCATTTAATTTTAAAATAAATCACAAAGTTAAAAATTATATATCACTATAAAAATAAAAATAAACTATTATTACCAATGGTTTTAATATGTTAGTAGACAAGTAGCAAAAATAAAATCATTTTAAATAAAGATTTTCAAGCATGTGTTGTTGAATAATAATATGCGTGGTTGTAATGTTTTTTTAATGGTGGTTGGAAACTACATACGACAAATAGCCATAAAAAAATATTAACATTGAAAAGAAATTGAAATCACTGGAGATGAGAAGACTTCCCATTACCAAACAATATAATATACACACGATACAATCAACAAATTAACGAACTAAGAGTAAAATATAGACATTTCTAATATGAAATTACAACATGCAGTATTGAGTAAACAAAATATTAAAAAACATTGCAAATATATTAAAGCAACTATATATTATTTAAGCAGGAAATAACTTCAAAATATCATAGGTCACGTGACAAATGTCATCTGGCCCCACTCACCTATGATTTTGGCAGATGGTTTATTTTGGAGATACCCGTTTATTTTTTTACAAAATTCATATTCTTCTAAATAATGAAGAAGATGGACATGATTATTTTTTCCAAAAAGTATTCATAAAATAATAAACAAATGGCGTCGACAAATTGATCCACATTTGATGACCATGATTATTTTTTAACGTTTGACTGATGTCAGAAACTAAAATTAAAATTGTCTGATTTTATAAGAATTAAATTAAAAAAAAAATTAAAGGGACTATAGTAAAAAAATAATTATATTTATAAAGATTAAATGCATTTATTTTTTATTTTAGATTAAATGTATACTTAAACCTATAAAAAATCATGTATTTATAAATTTTTCTTTATATACACTTCATTGTATATGTAATTTATCTTTAATTTAATTAAACTCTTTGTTTACCATTTTATTCTTATCTGCTTAATCAAATAATTTAGTTTAATTGAATAAGTTACTGAGCTTCTTTAGTCGGTATAACAATTTTATGGACACTTAAAATTTTAGTAACAGATTCACCAGTAAGTCATCGGCTCACATTCTAATGTTTATTTAATTATACCATTAATTTTTTGAGAAATAAAAACTACCCCTAAAAAAATAAATAATAGAGAGTTACTACTATAGAAACATTATAATAGATAAACATTCTAATTAAATAACAAATATCACAGTTGTCATACAATATACTTTATTTTATTATAATGTAAAGATGCGAATATGTTTACGATTTGGATCTCTACTTAAAGTTATTTAATATTTATTTGAACTTGATTAATAAAATAAATGAACTTCATGTATTTGTGATTTTCTATGATTTTTGATCAGTAATAATATTAATATTCATTGTACCAAAAAAATAATATCAATATTCAAATATACTAATACTCAACTGTGAATTGTAATATTGTTAAACTGGATTTTAAGTTTTAAATTTGAATTTGAGAGTTCAAACGAGTTTTTTTTTTTATTATTAACTTTACAGAAAATAAATAATACTACTATTATAAAATTAATCTTCGTATCGACTTAAAAAAAAGTAATCTTCAAATCAGAGTCAACGCACCTCAAATTTTGAATCTTAAACATTAATCAAATTCATACCTACTATTATTTACATTTTTCTTATTATCACTATTATTTACATTATTATCATTATGATATTAAAACATTTATAAATCAAAACATGGTCGCTTGGATCTGTAGGTTATAAAAAGAGAACACATTTATCGAGTTTAAAATTTGGAAAGCATCTTATCAAAAAAGATATATTTGTAAAGCATACTTTAACACATAATTACAATAAACACTTTATCATCATTACACCTCATAAGATTTATAAATAAATAAAAAGTTTGTTTTTAAATTATCTTTACAAAATCGTAAGTAATTTATCTAATATTCAATAAAAATATCACATAAATAAATTAGAAGTGAAATACACATAAATTTATGGATATCATCTAGATATTTAATTATATAACATATTTTTAATTAAATTATCTATAATTTTTGAAAAGATAACTTAGTCTCACAAAAAAATGATTACACACACACAAGTAGTCTAAGAAAGACCAAACCAAACCAAACCAATTTTTTATTTTAACTCTCAAGTCTTCATTCTACCACCGTGTTTTCACTAAGCAGCCCAATGACACAATCAACAATTGAAGTAATCATTTTTTAATTATGTGATTATTCACACATTCCAAGTCTTAGCCACCTCTTAATTTATGTTTTCCCTATAAAACCCCACATTCATCCATCATATCTTCACATTCTCTCAACATCCACAGCTACTTCTAATATTCTTCATTCAATTATATTTTCCTCTTTTTATCCAAAAATTTATTATATATTTTCCTCTCTCCTTTCTACCTTCCTTTGAAAACTCATGATGGACTCACACAAACAACTTTTCTTCCTCATATGTCTTTCCCTAGCACTTGTACTTCTCTCAGGTATGTATGATCAATGCTTGAATGCATGATGAAATACTTTCTTTTACATAAAAATATTAGTATATTAAACTATTATATTAATACATGTTCATTTTTTACTAAAAAAGTATATACTACAATTTTGTAAAAATAATAAAAGAGTATATAATACTATAAAAATAAAAATAAAAATAAAATGTCACTATAGCTAAATAAAACACTACAACAATGATTAATGAATTGTTGATCTCATTGATTGAATATTGTTAATTAGGGCTGGAAGCAGAGGCTAGTGGACATCTGAAATATCATTCAAAAGCATTGTTCGTTTTTGGGGACTCGTATGTTGATACCGGCAACACCGATAAAAATAAACCGGGTTCATGGAAAGATCCTTATGGCATAACCTTTCCTAAAAAACCCGCCGGAAGATTCTCCGATGGTCGAGTTTTAATCGACTTTATTGGTACGTTATTTGGTTACTTGTTAAAGATCTAAATATATATTTTTTTTAATTAAAAATATGTTGAAAGTTGTATTTAAAAATTTAAAAATTTCAATTTTTTTCTTTTTAAATAAAATAACTACTTTTGATTCTTTAATAAGTATTTTTTATGATGCTTGTAGTGTGAGTCAACAAAATCATCAATTAGAACAATGGAAAGTGCATGCTTTTGAATTAGCTTTATTTTATTGTATCTTCACATTTCTTAATTAATTTCACGTGAAAAGTGACGCGTTTGGAATTAATTCAGATACTTTAGTTCAATTATTATTTAGTATTATACGTCATTATTTAAAGGGAGTTCATTTCTTCGCTGGCTTGCAACTTTACCATTTTAGTTTGATATTCATATCACGTTTCACATTGGATCTATACATATTATAATATATGTATATGCTTAATTTGTTTTTATTTGCTTGAGGTAGAAAGCCTTGTGTCTTAAAATTTGGAATTCAAAACACAAATTCACATGATAAATTAATGTATAGATCACATGGTAATACTGGCACTGCATACTTTTGTGTGTGTGTGTGTTAATGTAACGTGTAGATTTAGAAACACATAAATTTGTTTTAGTTAGCTTAACCACTTGGGCACTTGGTGTTTCTTACATAACCTATTCATACCCTTGTCCGAGAGAGTTTTGTGGGATTTGAGTGAAATAGTTTATTAATTAAGTAGTTAGAAAGGTACGTGGCGTGTACTTTTTTTATTCCCACGCGATTAATTAACAAATTATATAATTAACGAAATTATTAAACCATACTTTAAGTTTATTTTACGCTAATTAATAGAATATTGATATAATTATAGTTTTGGTCCCTTAGTTTTAATTCATTTATCAGATTTTTGAACTAAAAAAATAACAATTCAACATATTTTAAATGACATGACATACAATTCTATATCATAGAACCATCTAGATACATTAGTTATTCATAAGTTAATAATTAATTAAATTAAAAATATAAAAATTTTATGACGTTAAAAGCTAAATTTTTACGGTGTTTTATTCTAATTTCATAAGTGATAATCATTCTACATTATCGTATCATATGTCACATTATTTAAATTATCCGATGTCATTATTTTTTAGTTAAAAAATCAGAAAGAAGAGATTAAAACTGCCGACTTTTAAAATAAAAAAACTATCATAAATTAGTCAGAATAGATAGACTAAAACTACGATTAAACTTAAAATATTTTATAGTTCAAATTCGACGAATGAAAACTTTTTTATTATAAAAAAAATGAAAATCTCGTTAACTTTAGACCATGTACATGGTTCAAATGTTAGATTATATATATTTATTCAAAACATCCCAAATTTAAATCTAAAACAAAACGTATAAATTATCGATATTTATAAATTAAATTAAAACTTAAACACAATTCGTGTTTTAATAGCCACTATTGTGCCTCTTGTACCATTGCAGCTTTGTCTGTAAATTAAATGCTAAAGCATATCGTCGTTTATAACGCATCATATTCGTAAGCTTTATGAACTTTTTAATTAGTAAAAACAAAGCTTTATGAACCGACTAAAAAATAAGATCAATTCATATTAGTAATAAAAAAATGTAGTTAGTTTCTTTTTCTTTCTATGATTACTTAAAAACCTTTAAATTTTATTTGGATTAATCAATTTAAAAGTATAATTTACACAGATATTGATCAATTTAAATATATATTTAAAAATTTAATAGACACAAGAAAAAACTATCAAAATATATGAATTCTCCAAAATTTGAATTTGAGTGAGGACAACTATTTGGCCTTTATCTTAACTAAGTTTGTTGAACATGTATAACTAATTTGTTATACTATTAATCTATTATGTATTCATAACTAAGTTAATTTTTTTAAGGTTTAAAGCTACTTGGACAGTTTGATTATTGGGCTGGTCTGCTTTCATCTCAAGCAAACAATTTGAAATTTATTTTAAAGGATAAAGCAAATAACTCATTTCAATAGTTAATATTATATATGCATACAAAATTTCTTTACAACAAAATATGAATCCTTAAGTTACTTTTTAGGAGCCATTTAAAGTAAATAACCCTATATTATATTTTTATATAATTAATGCTCTCTTGTAATTACAATAAACTAACAAAACTACATGTATGTGATGCAGCCAAGTATTTGGGAATAAGGTCACCAATCCCATACAAATTCAGGAAAATAGTCTCAAAATATTATTTAAAGTATGGGATGAACTTTGCATATGGTGGTACAGGTGTATTTGAAACATTTACTTCAGGCCCAAATGTAACAGCCCAAATTGATTTCTTGAAACAACTCATTCAAGATAATGTCTACGCTGTCCAAGATATCACCAATTCTATTGCTTATGTCTCTGTTGCTGGAAATGACTACAATTTTTACTTAGCAACAAATGGCTCTCTCCCGGTAAATTAATCCATCTTAGCTTATTGATTTCTATGTTTTTTAATGACCCTCTAGCTTTTTATGATGTGAATCAAGTAACAAACTCACGTTAGAAAATTTTAAATTTAAAATAATATACACTAGTTAAATAATAATAATAATATATTTTATATTTATTATTATCATATACTTCATCCGTCTCTATATTATGAATTAATTTTTCTACTAATATATTCTTATTTATTGTATCTTAGCTCATCAAACTTCTCAAGTAATCATACTCATTTTAACATTGAGATCAATAAAAATAATCATTTTCTTAAGAATTGCGCATAGCTTAAATCAGACAATTAAAATGAGACACAAAGATGAATTTTTGCTCACTATCTCAACCACATAGATCAAACACCAATGGTTCATGTATATTTTGTGTGAGTGCTGTAAATTTTAAATATAAAATTTGATTTTTATTGGTAAAAAAATAAGCTCAATATCCCAGAATTATAAGTAAAAAAAACCTAATTTTAGAACAAATTAAAGTCATAAGTACGACACAGATTCCTTATAAAAATTGAATTGCACGTACGAATCAATGTTTTATATTATATTTTAATGGAAATTAACTTTTCTATACACATACGACATCCAATTAGTTATGTGCAAAAATATAATTTGTTCAATAAATTAATATTTTTATCGTGATTTGATTTAACCATCTATTAAATTGACTTAATCATATTTTTTATTACCATGAATCGAGTATCCTTCTGTACATAAAAAATGATGGTCATTGTATCATATGTTGTTTTATATTGCTCTCCTTTATTTCTTCTACTATTATAAATAAATGTTTAACAAATTAAATTCATTGAATATATGCAGGGCTTCCCATCTTTGATTGCCTCATTGGTAAAACAAATCACCACTGATTTGATTCATCTCCAAACATTGGGATTTAAGAAAATTGTTGTAGGTGGTTTACAACCCCTTGGTTGTCTACCTCAAACCACAGCTCCAACTTCATTCCAACGTTGTAATAGTACATTTAATAACCTCGTAGCACTCCACAACAATCTATTAAACCAATCCATCACAAAATTGAACCAACAATTCAAAGATCACACCACATTCGCAATTCTCGACATCTTCGATAGTTTCATGTCGGTGTTGAACCACACTTCAAACCATGAAAACTTCAAAGAACGTTTGAAACCATGTTGCTTTGGAGTAAGTAGTAAGTACAGTTGTGGAAGTGTAGATGAAAATAATGTTAAGAAATATTTGGTTTGTGAAAATCCTGAATCAAATTTCTTTTGGGATTCATTGCACCCAACACAAGCTGGTTGGAATGCTGTGTATGATGAGTTGAAGATAAAAGGTCTTCATCAAATTTTCTATTAGAGCTATGTTGGATTGTACCATGTATTTGCAGCATTTTTAATATTGGTTAATAAGGCACCCCTTCTTTTTACTAATTTGTTCATTTATCTTTGAATTTGATTTGTTTGTAACTATTCCATGTCATTTCATTTTAAAGGGTGCAATGTGTAAATTGTTTTTTTTTCTCTCATGATATTATTGTTATTCATTGGTGAAATGATTGTTGGGAGCAAAATTTGTTAGAAAATGATCTACTCCCCCGTCCCAGGAAGAGTAGTCTAATTGATAATTTCATATATATTAAAAAAATACATAAATGAAAACGAGATAAAATAGTATTTACACTAAAATATATTTATAAACTATTTGTGTATTCATCATTATTATTATAAAGTGGAAAATATTGAATTGAAAGTGGCGTATGTAGTTTGATTAAATGTTGCTTTTTTGAGTTTTGAAAAATTGTTTAAAAATCACAATTTATGTCGTCAAGTATATTATTGAGTTTAGTCACGGACTAGACACTCTCTTTAAGATATTTCGAGGCATTATCCAAATTGGACAAGACAGACTATCAACCACGAAGTTCCTATGATAAAACATTAGATTCACCGTATCGGAGTTCCATTGTACGTAGAAAACCGTTCTAGAATTACACCCTCAATATGGCGGTTAAAGCCACTCTCAATATGACGATTAAAATCAATCACAATATGGTACTATGACCATTCTTAAATCAAAAGGACTACGACACAAACACCGCTCTAAAAGACTTCTGAGCACAAACCGCTACAAAAGATTATGGCACAAAAATCGCTCATAGTGGTATCAGGACCATTAAAAAATCGACAGTACCACCCAAAAATCGACGGAACTCTGACATAACAACTCTAAAAATGGAAAGGACTACAACATAACAATTGCTCTAAAATCAAGGGACTACAACACAACTACCGCTCTCAAATCGAAGGGACTATGATATTACAACGATCGCTAAAAAAATCAAAAGGACAACGGTACAAAATCACTCATAAATATCGAAGGGACAAAAAGAAAGAGGAGAAGTGGCTCGGAAACCAATCGAGCATAATAAAAAATGGAGAAAAGAGAAAGTTGGAAAATGCATCAAACTTTGATGTGTTTTTCACAATAGTTTGAAACTCATTATATAATGATGAAAGCAAATCCACATATGTTTTGTATCCAATGTGAGACTTTAGTATTTATAGTGTTGAAAACTACTCAAAATATTAGAGTTTTCCAATATAAGACTTCAAAAAAATTTAAATTCACACATTAACATACTTTATGTTCCAACATTAAAAGATACAATTAAAAAGAAAACTGTAACTAATGTTATATTGTAAATTGAAAAGAATCATTTATGTTGTGATAATTATTTTTATATATATGAATAACTCATTGTAGGAAATAAATAGTATCAATATCTCTATTTTTATATATAAGAGAAAGTTGAATCAATAAAAGCTGATGTATTTAGTAGGGTTGGACAAACGAGATGGGCCCGTCCTATACTGTCTGGCTCGCAACGGGTGAGGTGAATTGGGAAAGCTGGGTCGGGCCCAACGAGTCATACGGGTAGAAGTGAAGGGTTCAATAAGGTAGACGCAGACGAGTTCGGGTCATGGATTTTGGATCGGCGGTGACTGACCCGCCCAATAACAGTTTATAATATTTATTATTAAGTGTTGGACTGGGTCTACCAAGCTCAATTTAATTTGGCCCACTAATATATCTCAACTCTAGTTTCAATCAGAGTCTCACAATCCCACCCACATCCTAATTTCACTCTCTCATCATCATCATCCTCTCACGAACCTTAGTTCTTCACACCAACAAACCCTAATTCCTTCAAGCCTCAACGACAGCCAACGACGGTTAGTGGTAGCCAACGTCCACTCTAGAAAACTGTATTTTTTCGTCTTTGTTGTTTTAAATATGTTATTTTCTTCTTTTTTGTTCTAAACATTTTCCTCTTTGTTAGCATTTTCAATCTAGTGTTTAAAAGTAACATTTTTTCATCTCTGTTGTTTTAAACATGTTAATCTTTTTCTAATCTATTTCGCATTGTGTTAGGGTTTTTATTTCTTTTTATAATGATTAAAGTTTTGATTTAACTATTGTTTCTTTTTTTTGGATTTTCTAGAGTTTGATTTTTTTTGTTTTTACATGTTGTTTTATGTAGTAGAAGTTTGATTTAGTTTTTTTTCCTGCATGATTAGGATTAGGTTTTCAACTTTTTTTTTTTCATCTTTGTTATAAATTTTTTTATTCAGTTTGATGGTTTAGGGTTGTTGTTAAACAATTTATATTTATTTACTTTTTTTATCTACTGAATTTTTTTATACGTAATGACGATTTTTATTGTACTAACATTTTATAATTTATTGACTTCTTCTCAATTGTATGTATTCTTATTTTTCATTACTGCTGATCACGATGATGATGTAATTATGTTTTATTTTTATTTTATTCTTCATTTTTTTATTGTTTTATTAGCTTCTGGTTCGTTATTAGTTTTGACATTACTGTGTTTTTCTCTGTATTGAAGAATAAAATTTGATTTTTTTTTTATTTGTCGGGTTTCTTAGAAAAAAACATTGATGAAATATGGTCCAAGAATGTCAAGGGAGCATCGTGAGAGTTGAAAATCTTTGGTCACTGTTCTTCTCTTTATACTAGCTTTAGTGATGTTTTCCTTTCCGTTTCATTATAATTCAATTTTCTTAACTATAATGTGTTATTATGTAGTAAGCTGTCTCACCTTAACACGCAGTTTGTCCTGTTCTTAACTATGTTATTTGTCCTACTAATTGTTTATCATCATCTTAAATTGTTTGTTTTTTGAACTTGTGAATATGTTAGGTGAGTTGGTTGTGGTTTATTTTATTACTGTTAAGGCAAATAATCCGCTATGTCCAATTTTCCACATTAATCTTTACTTTTTAACTTTCTATTATGTTCTTAATATTGTTGTTGTCTTCATTCTTCATCATGATAACAAATTTTTTAAAGACTTACTAGTTTCAAAGACTTAAATCTTAGTGAAGATGTTGATGATTCTGAAGAAATTATTAAAGGTAAAATTATTTATGTATCTTTTAACTGTTTGAACTTTCTAATATATTTATATGTTCATAATATAGTCTAATATTTATTATTTTGTTAATTATTTCAGAGTTTCAAGGAATGTCAGTGGGAAATACAACTACTGCAGGTGGCTCATCATCACAACCACCTAGTTGTGGTTGAATAAAATTATTGTATGTCATATTCCTTTTTATTGTTACTAATTTGAAATGATTTTGTCAATCTTGTGTTAGTACTAACTAACTTTGTCAAACTTTTCAAACTTGAATTTTATTTTTTATTTTTTTGAAGTCACACAAACTTAAGTCAAATACTGACTTGACTCTATAACAATATCAACACAATTTTTTTAGGATTTGTATAAACTGTTGCTCTGCCTAGTACGTTATTATTGTTATATCTTATTATTATTTTAAATGCCAAAAATTATTAGTATAAGTGTCGCGGCCTAAAATTTTGAGTGTTTCTCAAATTCAATGAAGTCGTCACCAAAATTTATTTAAGATAGGAAAAATATTGGAAAACCTTTAAAAGTAAAAAATATAAAAAAAATGATATTTGAAACCAAATTTTGAGTTTGGAAGTCGATTATGCATAGGGAAGATATTAACACCCTACGACATCCGTTAAAAAAAGGTTACCTATAATTAATTGCACAAAATTAATATTAACTTAAATATACTTATTTCTCCTTACTATTAAATATGAATATCAATTGTTTTTTAAATTAAATGTGTGCTGGAAAAAGAGAAGAAAAAAAAGATTTTTAATAATGTGCTTGACAAGAGTGTGATCTTGCTTCTACGTATCTCCCGGTGCGATGGAGACATCATAGCTACGTAGTTCTTGGATAGCAAATGTAGATGTATTGATTGCTTTTAAGGAAATTGTGTTTTGTTGTTGATAAAATTGAGTTGTTTTGACTGGAAGAAAAAAAAAAGAAAGAGTTTGTTTGATTTGAATAATTATTTTGAAAAAAAATGAGTTTTAAAACTATCAAGTTATACAACTTGTGTATCAAAAACTCATGGAGTAAAAAGATGTCTCATCTAGTTATTCTGTTTAAGAATATCTTTTATTATTTTTTGTTTTAAAATTGAGTTTTAAAGCCACCTTAACAAATTCAAGATTAAAAAGATGTTACATCTAATTAATCTAATATTTATTTATTGTGAATGTTATTTTTTTAAATAAACAAATGCACATAGAGAAATAAGCTTTATTATTAAGAAAGAGAGAGTGAGAGAGAACAAACTCACAAAAAACGGCCACGAAAGGGGAGTTGCTCATGGTGGTGGTTCGTCTAGGGTCGAAGTTGACTGTGGCGGTTGAGTAAATGTTTTAGCGATAACATTTGTGGTGGTGGTTCGTCAGAGGTCAAAGTTGACGAAGGTGGCTAGCTGTGTGGACTCTTTGACGGTAGTGCTCGTGGTGGTGATTTGTGGAGGTCGATTTGATGATAGTTTCCTAAGGGATTGCAAAGGATGATGAAGATGGTGATATTTGGCTCATGCTCTCTCTAACTCTCTACATTATAACAAGATTGTGGTTTTCTTTGTTGATCTTAGAAGCAAAAAAGAACTCTATTTTCTCTATTCTAATTATTTAGGAAAATCGAAACTCTCTTCTAACCAAATTTTGGTTCTCAATTTATAGGCTACAAGGATGGATCATTGTGTCTAGTAGATAAATTGAGTTCCGGTTTTTCTATTGTTTTGCATAAATTATGAAGTGACAAGTGAAGATGAGACTTCTACTTTTTGGTGGAGTGCAAATTTGGTGAAGATGAGACTTCTATTTTTTGATGGAATGCATTGTTTGATTGAGTGCAAAGTTTGATGGAGTGCAAAGTTGGTGAATATTCAAAAGGAGGGAAACATGGAAGCTTAAAATGTGGAGGAGGAAAACTTGTACTATTTCTACCAAAATATTATTTTTATTTGTTTGTTAGTTAATGTTACTTTTTATTTTTATTTTTTTATAATTTAAATTAGACACTTTGTTAAAACATCAATGAGAATGTAAGCTCAATTATTGGAATAAATTTAAGAGTTTAATTTTGATTTTTTTTAAAATTTTTTAGTACAATAAAAATGTGATCGTGAATATATAAAATTAAGGACATTGTTATAACGTATTACTTTTTGAAAATTTTTAAATGGTCGGACAAAATTGGGGTACTACAATATGTTACAATATATTAGCATTTTTGTTATAAACAAGAACACAAGTTTAATTTTTTATTCTTATATAATTACCCTTCTATTTCCCAACAACTGGTGCATGATATTCTGAGACTGATTTTGCTACAAGTCATAGAAAAACAAGTGTTTTATCATATGTATATTACCTTTTATCTTAAGTCAATTGTGAACTATTAGAATTTGATTTTTAATAAAATTAAGTACTGAGTATGAATATTGATTCTCTAGGTTGTTGGAGTTCTTGTAGATTGCTTGGTGTTAAATCTTTATTTAACATTAATTAGCTAAGTTAGTAGCAACAATTTATATTATTTTGAACAACATATATGGGTATGTCAACTTGATTTCTTAGTTTGATCTTATTGTTGATTCAAAATAAATATTCTAATCATGTTGATTGCATTATTTTTTATTCAAACTAGGCTTCTATACATCAAACTAAGCTAAAGTAAATTTGGCATTATTTTGTCTGAATTTTTTTAATGTTGATTGCAAACAAGGTATTAAATTATTTTTTCTATGGTACACATCAACAACATATTTTTACAATGATTATTAAATACTAATTTTTGCTCTAATTTTTTAGGTTGGCAATGAGAACAAATTGGAAATATATATTGATATTTATATTGTCATAGAGTTAATTGAAACTATCAATGTTTTACCAAGAAGTGTGTATTAATATTAGACTTTATGTATAATTTAAATTTAAAAGTGTGTATTATTATTATTATTATCATTATTATTATTATATTTTATCTACAACTTGAATTTGGTTGAGTTCTTGTTGAAAAACTAAGCTGTTATAATCTGTTGAACTTGAAAAACAAGGATTGTGTAAAAAATTTAGTTGTAATCTATTGCACTTGAAAAACAAGGATTGTGGAAAACTTTTAGTTGTAAGCTGTTGTATTTGTATGTTATTGTTTGTTATGTGAATGTAGTTGTAAGCTGAGTTGTTGTAGTTGTACGTTGTTGTATTATGGAAATATTATTGTATATTATGTGAATGTTAGTAGCCCAATTTTAAAAGAAAAAATGAATACAAATTTTGACTATTTTTTTTATTTTGTCAAATATTTCTATTGAATGAGAGAAACCTGTAGTAAAATCATGTTTTTGAACTATACAACAGAGTCAATTTTATATATATCAAGACAATAAATATAAAAATAAATATAGAAAATATTATTTTTATTTATATGATATGATATAATGTGAGGTGATATATAATTAATATAAAGATTATAAATAAATTTTCAACTATTTCTCATATTTAATAGAGATTGAAGCACTTAATTATGTTAGAGAGGGATGAAGGAAAAATGTATCAGAGAGCATTTTGAGCTCAATATTTCTTTTATTACTTGCATTCAAATATTCAATTACTCATATCATATATCTCTATTTATACAAAAGTAATTTTAACATTGAATTAATACTTGTAAACATTATAACCAACTTAATTGACTTGCTAACTTTGAATTGCTCTATTTCAACACACACACACTTAATTGATACCCTCTAATGACAACATTCAACAATTCTCGCAACTCCTTAAATCTCTCCTAAAATTTTAAGTATTTCTTAAATCTAATAAGTTGTCATCAAAGTTTATTTTAAAATAATTTTTTTTTAAATCCTTAAAAAAACCCAAAAGAATGGTATTTGAAATTAAATTTTGAGTTCTAGAGTTAATTATGTGTAGGAAAAACCATACACCTTAATTGATACCCTCTAATGACACAACATTCAACAATTCTCGCAACTCTTTAAATCTCTCCTAAAATTTTAAATATTTCTTAAATTCAATAAGTTGTCATCAAAGTTTATTTTAAAATAATTTTTTTAAAATCCTTAAAAAAACAAAAGAATAGTATTTGAAATTAAATTTTGGGTTCGAGAGTTAGTTATGTGTAGGAAAAACCATACAACTTTCGTTAAAATACCTCATCTATAATTAATTGTATAAAATTAATGTGAACTTATATAAATTGATTTCTGCTTTTTAAAATAAAAATATAATCTTTTTATGAAAATTTAGAGATAATTAGTTGTTGTTGTTGTAGTTATAACACTAACTAATTATAACTACCAAACAAACCGGATGCAACCAAAAACCAGAGGTAACTCGAAACCAAATGTGACCGGAACCAAAGACAACCAAGAACCAGAGGCAACCAGGAATGAAATGCAAGTAGGAACCAAACACAACTAGGAACCATACACCACTAGGAACTAGAGGTAACCAGGAACCTTAGGCCACTAGGAACCAGAGGTAACCAAGAACCAAAGGCAGCTTTAGGCAACTAGGAACCAGAGGTAAACAAGAACTAGAGGCAACCAAAAAACAGAGGCCACCAGAAAGCATAGGCAACCAGGAACTAGAGGCCACTAGAAAGCAAAGGCAACCAGGAACTAGATGCAATCAGGACAAAAGTTATCACGTTGACTTAATACATAATTTAGGTTTTCACTAACTAATAGAACAATAGGCCACTAGGAACCAGAAGTAACCAAGAACCAAAGGCAGCTTTAGGCAACCAGGAACTAGAGGAAAACAAGAACTAGAGGCAACCAGAAAACAGAGGCCGCCAAAAATCATAGGCAATCAGGAACTAGAGGCCACCAAAAATCAAAGGCCACTAGGAACTAGAAGACACTAGAAATCAGAGGCAACAAGGAACTAGATGCAACCAGAACAAAAGTTATCACGTTGACTTAATACATAATTTAAGTTTGCACTAACTAATAGAACAATTGTGATCCACTATGACTAAATATACGTCCAACTACTGGATCAAATTTATTAATTTCACTATGATTATTTTTTCTGAACCTGTTTTAAGAAAATAATAATTATTGGAAACATTAAAATTAAACAAATGATTTACTTTTATAATTTTTAATTGGTCAGATAAAATTGGGATACTACAATTGCTCTTATTTAATTAATTTTTTTACAAGAAAATATGAAAGACAATGGTTTTCATATTATCGTTGTAAAAGATAAAAAAATATAACCACTTTTATTTTGTCCATCGAAATAAATTGAAAAGTAGGTAAAATGGTGATGACATAATAGTTAAAGTGTGAAAGTACGTGAAAGGAAAAGGCACATATATTTGCCTTTTTTGTTTGACGTGCAATGAATGAATAAACTAAACAAATGATCAAGAATGAAAAAGGATAGTTTCCAGATTAGTTACTGGTGTGTAGATCAATAAGAATGAAAAATGAACGTACCCAGATTAGTTATCGATGTGTAGATCGAAAAAATAAAAATTTATCATTTTCGAATTAGTTACCAATGTGTAGATCGGCATGAATGAACATTAATCTTCTTATGATTGGTTACTTATGTGTAGATCGACATTAATGAAAATTGATTGGCTCTATATTAGTTATTGGTGTGTAAATCGACATAGATGAAGAATATAATTCTTAGACCATAAGCAAAATATGAGTATGCATGTGATACTTGCAACACAAACGTTAAAACACTGATGAACAATGTACAACACATGTTTGTTGAGCATACACAGAGTATTAATGTATGATGCATGATTCATACATGTTATGCATTATGGATAAATTATTGTTCATTTCTTTAATTCCTCAAGTCTTATGATCTTATAGGTCTCCAAGATTCAATGGATGAATGAAGATAACTACCGTTTTTGCATTATGACTCCTTGTATATTTTGTGTGACCTTTTCTTTTGGCATAAAATTCATTGTTTTCTTTCTTTTTACACACTCGTATATCTTGAAAATATATCGAGTTCCCGTGTGTATATTTGTTCAAATGTCAAAATATTTAAAATATTTTTTTTTATATTTTCACATATTTCAAATTCCAACATTTATTATCATAAATCAACATTTTAATATGCTAGAACAATCAACCATGAAAATGAATTATTTTAGAAGGATGTGTAACGTACAACACTAAATAGCGACATTAGAAAGTGTGCGTTCATTAAAACTAATGTGGGAACAAAGGTAGGGGATAACAGACACGAGTCATTCTTGTAATTAAGAACTCTCATTGTTTAGTCTTAAACTCCTGTGTGTTCAATTTTTCAGTCTTAAACTCTTTTTTCTTATCCCTAACTTTTGCATGAATTGTTCTTGAGTTTTCGATCCATCAAGATGCCCTAATTTTTACTTAGGTTGCCTTTTTAGGTTTCCAACATAGCGAGTTCACTTTTTTTTCTTTTTTTTAAGCATAATATTTTTTACTGTATTTGAATTTACTGGAAGTGGAAATTCTTTCCATCCATCTTTGTGAGTATCAAAGTTTCCCTAGATAAACCATTTTTCACCATATATTGTCCTTCGAAATTCGGGGTCTATTTTCCATGAGAGCCTTTTTGTATAGACAATATTTTCTTTAACACCAAGTCTCCTTCTTGAAACTCTCAACAACAAACCTTTTTTTATATGTCTTTTATGTCTTTTTTGATATAGTTGACCATGACACAAAGCTATCATAATTTTTTCTTTGATAAGATTCAATTAGTTAAATCGTGTTTGAAGCCACTCTACTTATTCCAATTTTGTTTCCATCAAGAGTCTAATTGAGGGGATTTCTACTTCAATTGGAAGTACTACTTCCATTCAATGATGAAGGGTTGTCCCAATTGAGGTGCGAACAAAGGTTCTATAACCATGCAATGTGAAGGGGAGCATTTCATTCAAATGCTTATATATTTTTATCATCTTTTGTATGATTTTCTTGATATTATTATTTGTTGCTTCCATTGTCCCATTCATCTTTGGACGATACGTTGAAGAGTTATGGTGTTGAATTTTGAAATTATAGCACAACTTGTTCATCATCTTGTTATTTATATTAGTCACATTGTCAGTGATAACCTTTTTGACATGTCCATTTGAAGTCTTAGGCTCAATGGGTCTAATAACATTAATTTCCCACATTGAAAATGGCTATGGTGATCTCATAATGTTCAAGGAGGTTGGGAGAACATTAACTTTATCTGCACATATCTAAAATTTATGTACTTTTAAAGTATAAAGAAATTGATGTAAAATTTGTGTACTTTTTGATATAGGAGCGAATAAGGATTTATAGAGATGAGTAGTGAACTACTCTTGTTCCCATCTAAGTTCTTGACATTATGTTAAGTGTCTAATGGAAAATGATTAAATATTTAAACGGTTGAAGAGTATGAACCTCTTATTGAGCTTAATAGAATGGTTCAACTTATCATACTCCATTTAAAAATCATACGCAACATATATTCATCAATTAATTAATACTTGGTAATAGTTGACCATATTTATATTAACAATAATTCATAATAAATGATTATTGTCAATTCATAATTAGACGCTTAATTATATTAGAGAGGGATAAAGGAAAAATATATGTGAGAACTTTGAGCTGAATATTTCATGTATCACTTGCATTCAATTACTCATAGCATATCTCTGTATTTATACAATGAGTAATTTTAACATTGAATTAATACTTGTAAAAACTATAAGAAACTTAATAGACTTATTAACTAACTTTGAATTGCTCTATTACAACACACTCATTCAATTGAAAGCCTCTAATGACACAACATTCAAGAATTCTCTCCTCATTAACTTGATTAAAACATCTACTTCTTGAATTTCTTGTCTTTATCTCACTTAATTAAGTCGCTCCTTATAATGAGTAAATCATTATCATAAAGACATATTAGAATCATCTCACCCTTATTCATCAGCTTGACATAAATGCTATGCTCTTCCAAGCTAGATGAGCTTGTCTTAAATCATATAGTGTTTTCTTTAATCTAACAACTAAACCTTATGCACCATCTATATCACAACTTCTTCGTTTTTTACATTCCGAGTTATTTTCATTATGTTCTTTAATCTAATTTCATCTATAGCACAAGTTCTTTACATATTTTTTGCACTTTTATTTTTGAATTTTTCTACATTGATTCCATATTTCATTTTAATTTAGTTCTTTAAATATTGTGCATTTATAATTATGCTATTTACGTTTATGCCTTAAGTTTTCAATAGAAGTTTCGATTTCATTTCTGTAATTTTATTGCATTAACTAGTTTTTTTACAAGAAAATACTTTTAAAAAATCTTTTAAAATAAGTTAATTAACAATACATTTACGAGGTGAGCGGAACTTCCAAAATCAACTTTATTTCAAATGTAATTTACAACAAGATAGAGAATATATATAATCACAAGGATTGACGACCTTAATATTCCTACTATCTCTAAATTGATCGTAACACACTTCAACGAAAACTATTGGGTGCTACTGGCCCACTAGCTACATCAAGTTGTCTGCATTAGACTAGCAGTGGAAGCCATGATTGTGTCGTACTTTCACCGTCATCCTAAATTTTGCATGAACCATTTCTAATAATTTGGAGCGTTTAGCCTAATCCACAAAAAAGTAAAGGTTCAACAAAATTTAACACATAACGATTAACAATTATGAAACATAAATAATAATTAATTGAACATACATAGTTGTCACAATATCAAACACAACTCATGCATCAAAGCTCCCTAATGTAATACCTACATGTTAATGCATATGATTATGAAATATCACATCTTCTCGGCAAAGGGTGGTGGATCACCATATAGCATGATCCACAAATTTGAAGTCTTAATGGATATTCACGACTCCAATTCTCTTTTTGAGATCGTAGACTCCAACCATTTATGGATACATCACCGTGACTCCAACTAGATATTTAAAAACATGACAATCTATTTTTCAATCAAAGTCTATTTCTGCAATTTTATGCATTAACTAGTTTTTTAAATTAATTGTTTTTGCATTAAATTTATCATTTTGCTTGTTTAATAATATTCATTTATCATCCATTTAAGGCATATATATGTGTCAACATAATAGTTTATTTACAACCATGATAAGAAACTAAATTTGCTTCATTATGAAATATTTATATATGCATTGAAACTTACTTTTTAATTTGTCCAGATATCACACGACATGGATGATGTTTCTGATAAATTCCTGTCAAAATAAAAAATTAATGTTAGCAAGAGTGAAATAAAAGATTCAAAAATACTAAAAACATGTCTATGATGAACTTACTAATATCCTGCTATATCTAAATTTATTTCATTAATAATTAAAAGTATACAAATATATGTAATTCTAGAAGAACACAGAAAGCTGTAAACAAAATTGTTCCTTTAATTTTATTAATTTGTAACATGAGACATTTAATAATCATGCAAACAACACAAACAAGTCATAATTAACTTTTGTGGCGCACTAAAGTAAAATCATTAATGTGGAAATCCACTTACCAATATACACGTGCACAGTCAGAAAACAACAGCGCTGCAGGTTACAGCAACCTCAAACATATGATTGTGTACCCTAATCAACAGAATCCACTTCACACAACATGTAGTGGTTTTATTGGTGCAACTATCTCCTTAACTTTTACTCCTTTTGTTTTATATACACAAACTTAAATTAACAAAAATAAATGTATTTAATTAAATTTTAAATTTGGTATATTAATATTTATTAGTCAATTTTCTTATATAATAAAATATAAATAATCACACATGAGATTATTAAAAACAAATCACACTGTACTATTATTTTTGTGTTTGAGAAAGATAAATTTTTTCTAACTTCAAATTGTGGAGAATTATCTAATATGATTTTGGTTTAATGGTATATTTTGCTAGTTTTTAGTAAATTTTTATAAAATATTATATTTACTCATATTTTTAATCACTACAATTTTTTTAAAGTATTTGCAATAATAATTCCATATAATTTCTTAGAATTTAATTTATCTCCTATACGACTCCCACAAAATTAATTTTGTAAAATGAAAATTATTCACCACTTATAAATATATATCTCATCTAATGAAAGACTCTTAACATAATCTTTAAACAAAATAGACTATAAACAAAATAGACTATACACTTATATCCCCGAATCAAAATTTCTAAATTTGTTAGATAATTGTATATATATAACAACATGGGCTTACTTGTCCTCAAGTGTAAAAAATTTTACACCCTAAATATATCACAATCATTCATACTATTAATTTAACGGTTGTAATTTACCTACGATATAAATAAAAGTAAAATGATAATAGTGATATATGGTAGTTAGTATAGTTTAAACTCACTTTGATAATTGGTTTCCTCTTTGACGAACAAAGACAGGAAGGCCAAAAGCAAAAGTGGCAGTGAGTCCAGGAGAGAATCTTGGAAGATCATTAAAACCATGAAAGGTATTTTCCTCAGCCAAATCGAAGTGAAAGTTTGTAAGCAAAGAAAGTACAATAGTTTTGAGTTCCATCAAAGCCATTTCTTTACCAATACAAACCCTTAACCCACCTTGAAAAATAGGGTACTTGAATTGATTTTGAGGATGAAACACACCATCTTTCAACCACCTTTGAGGCTTAAACTCTAAACAATCTGGACCCCACAATTCCTCCAACCTACCCATTGCATATGGATGGTAAGTTACCCTAGTTCCACTTTTCACTTTTGTACCATCTGGTAACACATCATCCTCCAAACAAAACTTTGAATCAAATTGAATTGGTGGGTATAGTCTCATACTTTCATGTGTTGCCGCTTGTAAATAATGCAATTTCGTAAGTTGTTCGAAATTTGTCACAACATTAATATTGTTATTATTGTTATTATTTTTGTTGTTGTGTTTTCCAATTCCAATTACACGTTCTGCTTCTAACAAAATTTGTGACTCAACTTCCGGATTTTTCGCTAACAACCAAAAAAAACTTGTGAGTGATGATGCCACGGTGTCACGACCAGCCAATAAGAAACTTATGACTATGTCTCTAAGAAAAATGTCATCTTGAACCGTACTCATGAACCGTGACAACAAATCTTTGTGATCACAAAAACCCATTTTTCTTCTTTGCTTTATCACAACTTTGGCTAACGTATTAATCATTGTAATGGATTTTTTTAGCTCTTTCTCACTACCCATATTGAAAAATCTTTTGATTTTCCAAATTAATGGTGACACGGTCATGGCTCTTTCGGCTGATAATTTTGATGCTAAGTCAAATGAAAGTGCAAAATCCGACATGGGTAAGGATTTTTCTAAACACATAGGGTCTAAACCAAAGGAAAATCTACAAATAGCATCAAAAGATAATCTTTTGAAAACGTCTTGTAAATCTAAAGCGACGTCGTTTTGGTTTTGAAGTAGTGGGATGAGTCTATGTTGAATTTCATTGTTGACAACTTCAAAAGCATATGATCTTATAGAGTGTTTGTTGAGTTCCAAACTTGCCATCTTCTTTTGAAATTTCCATAATTCACCGTCCACGTTGAAAATACCACGACCAAGAAAATCACCTAAGATCATTGAAAAAGGTTTTCCTTTTGGGTAGTTTTCGAATTTTGTTTTGAGCATGTACTCAACGTTTTCACTATTTGAAGTGATTGTGTTTCTTAGGACGTGTATGTGGATGGTTTTTGTTGGAGATTTTTTTAGAAGGTGTGTGTACCAATCACTAAGGTTGTTGAAATCTTTTGACCAACTTGAAGTTAGATAAGCTTGGCAAATTTCACAACTACAAAAGACACTACTACTCATCATTCTTTGGAAACATGATGAGATAGATGGAAAAAAAATAGTACACACAAAGATTAATATAATTAAGGTGAAGGTGGTGAGTGGAAAAATCATAGAACGATTAACTAAAGGTTCATGAAGTTGATCCATATTGATGGAGAATATTAATTAAAGATTAACAAGAGAATAGTAAATGGATATATCTAGAAATCAAAGGGGAGGAAAGAGAGATATGTAATAAGAGTCTTGAGGGGGACACAACAAGTGGGATTGGCATTGGATGTGCATTCAATTCAATAATTTATATAATTGATTGGATGAATATTTTCATTAAGCACTCATTGTAATATCAATTAATCTTCAAAAAGGAACTTATTAACAAGTTATTATTTTCTACTCTATCTTTTACAAAATAGTCACGCACACTAAAGATTTGTTTAATAAAAATAGATTTATCAACTGTTGATAAGCTAATTAAAGACTTTATAAAGTTAACAGTTCAATCAACTATTGATTTACTCAAATGGTTCAAATAATTTTAAAATACAAAACAATATAAAAGGAAATTTTAAATAAATAATAAATTTATATCAATAAGTGCTTAAAATATTTTAAAATTAAAATTAAATTTTTTGTATTTACTTAGCTAGTTTATTTATTTTAAACTATTTACTTTAAATTATTAGTTATTTAATTAAAAATCATATTTATTTAGTTAGTTTGTTTATTTTAAATTATAATAAATAATTCATTTTTAATTATTTATAGATGTAGTTCATTGATTTATTTGAAATTATAAAGGATAAAAAAATTATTATCATAACAAACATAAAATTGATTGGAAAAAGGATAAGCTATAGTAAGTTATAAGCTACAAAGCTAATTGAAGTAGTTTATAAAAATGTTATAAGTTAAAACTTATTAAATGAGTTTTATCAAATAGGACTATAATTTATTAGTTACAAGCTATAATAAGTTATCTTATGTGCTTTGTCAAACATACCCTAAATGTAGAGAAGGGTTCGAATGTGTGCCCTTATATATACACAATCTTATAATCATGTTATAGTTACAACATATCCACATTCTAACTAATTTTCGTCGGAAATCTCAGGCACATAAGGTGGTTTTCTCCTCAAACAAGTTTTTTGCAAACAAGAGTTAAAGATTAAATTTTTTTACAAGTTGGTTAAAGTGTTTGAGACCCTTACAATTTAGAACGACCACATGTACTATTTATAGTGTAATATGCTAATATAGTGATATAATTTATGGCTTAATATAATTTTGGTGCTTTATTTTTTATCAAATACTTCGTTTGGTTTTTTTTTTTTAATCTTTTTATGAATTAATTTTTGTCTTTTATCTTTTTTAAGTGATAAATTTCAATTATTTTCACAATCATAATAAAAGTTATAACCACATATAATCATTAGAATCCTATCTAACAATTGTTTGAAGTGGAGAAGATTTATCCAATTATTTGTATTTTCATCTCATCCTTGTTAAGATTATATTTTTGTGTTAGAGATAGTTGATATTAGTTAATTTGTTAAGTTTCTATTATATATATTTTGCTATTGGTGATAATAAAGTTAGTTAGTGATAATTAGAAGTAGTTAGTTTATTAAGTCTTTACTAGCTCTATACATAGAGCACTTAATGTATTCTTTTAGTATCTTTGGTAACAATAAATATAAGACATTCTTTTGTATCAAGTTCTCAAATTTATTTTTAATGAGATTCATTTTCAACTCTATAATATTGTGGTTTGTAATAAAGATTACACATTTAACTTTATAATTGATTTAAGATTAGACTTTAACTGTTCATGATAGTAATTATACAGTTATTTTAAATGATTCCAATGAAAATGACTAACATTTATCATTTATAAAAAATAAAAAAAATAGAAATGAACTTAAAAAAAAGAAGACAAATGATGAAAACAAATTACTTGAACTTTAAGGTAAATTTCTTATTCTTGGGCTAATGCAATCTTTATAGTGTGTATGTATGTGCACACTTATACACACTCCTATCAAATATTAACACTACAAGAAAACATGAATTTTGTGAGGGCCAAAAGCCCTCACAAAGGGAAAAAAACAGCCACAAAGGTGGATTTTGTGAGGGCTTTTGGCAGCCACAAGGAGCTGGTCACAAAATTTTGTGAGGGCTTTTGCAATCACAAAGTGCCTAAAATAGGTTGGCATTTGTGAGGGCTTTTGCAGCCACAAAAGACATGCATTTGTGAGGGCTTTTGCAGCCACAAAAGTCTGCCTTTGTGAGGGCATAGGCCGCCACAAAGGACAGACTGAATTTGCCTGATCGGACCTTTGTGAGGGCTTTTGGCCGCCACAAAAGACATGCTGAATTTGCTGACTGGACCTTTGTGATGGCTTTTGGCTGCCACAAATGCCAACGTAATTAATAAAATATATTTTGTGAGGGCTTAGGCCGCCACAAAATAATTTGTATTTAATAAATTAATTTTTAAATTCAAAATTAATAGTTTATTATAATATTATATAATTATAATATTAAAATTATAATTATAATTATAATTAAATTAAAACTAAAATTAAATTAAAATTAAAATTATAATTAAATTAAAATTATAATTATAATTAAATTTAATTTAATATATAATAAACTAATCTTAATATAATTAAAAATTTAAAATAAAATATTTAAATTAAAAATAAAGATTAATAATTAAATTAAAGATTAATTTAAATAATAAAATATTTATACTTATCAAATTTAAATGAAGAGTAATTTTGTGTAGAGAGAAGGAGGAGAGAATAGTATTATGAGGTTTTAGAGAGAAGTTGGATGTGAAAAAATGAAGTAGGAGGGAGAGAAATATATATAGTGTTGCCTTGAGCATTTGTGGCGGCCTTTGCAGCCACAAATTCCAACTGGATTGGGCATTCCTTTGTGGCGGCCTTGCCACAAATTCCAACTGGATTGGGCATTCCTTTGTGGCGGCCTTTGCAGCCACAAATTCCACGTGGTCATTCCTTTGTGGCGGCCTTTGCAGCCACAAATTTCACTGGTCACGTCACTCCTTTGTGACGGATTTGACCCTCACAAAATGCATTTTTTGTGGCTGTAAAAGCCCTCACAAACTCCTTAAATATTTAACTGGATTTTGTAGCTGCCTAAGCCCTCACAAAATCACAATGTTGTGATTTTGTGAGGGTTTAGGCAGCCACAAAATCCAGTTAAATATTTAAAAATTTGTGAGGGCTTTTTCAGCCACAAATAAAGACCAATTTCAATTTTGGCCTTTGAGAGGGCTTTTTCGGTCACTAATTTGTGAGAGTTTTATTCGGCCACAAAATATTTATAAAGTTGGCCACAAATTAGAGTTTTTCTTGTAGTGTAAGTTGGTTCGAATTGAACTGAAGTTGGATTCGTTAAATAATAATGTCTCAAAGTTCAAAGTTTAACTATGGATGGAAAAAAGTGGTTGAAAAGGGAGATCTTATGAAATGGTTAGACAACTAGTTCTCCAATGAATATTAATCTAATAAAAAGTCAATAAATACTTTGTACTAATAAAAATGGTTATAAAAAAATTACTACAAATTACCGATACTTTGTATTCTTTTAAGTATGTGTTTTTCAATTTCACATTGGTGTTACAAAATAATATTTATTAAAATAGTATTTTTTTATCTCGATAGTTTAATCTATAATCCAGTTTTAACATTTCCTACTCTTATATTCTTCTATTTGACAAAATTAACTCAAACATAATTTTTAACAAAAAACTTATAGTTAAAAACTAATTATCTGCATTAAACTAAATAGTCTGGTTTAAGAAGTTAATAAACTTAACATATGACGCATCATTTAGAAAAACATGGACTTTACTTACTTTCTAAATGAATGTTGGATTAAAAAATAAAACATATATATTGCTAAATGAATGAATGTTTGGTAAATTTGGCACGAACTAGTCATTAATAAATATGAATTAGATTAAAATAAATACATATTTATATAATAATACTGTGTTTTATATCTTTATATTTTTTAGATTTTTTCTCACAGCCCAATTTATGCCTTATTTTTATAACGTGTTATTAATAATAAAAATTAAATTTGATTACATGGCATTGTTATTTGAATAAAAGTAGTATATCATAAACCTTACTACAAGTTTTTCTCTTGAGTTTAACCGATCAAATGTAGAATTTATTTCTCTTAAATTCATTGTTTTTAGTTTAATTCAGAAATATCACAATATCTTTAAATCTAGTTCTACATCTTTATAAATATGTCTACACTTCATTAAAAATAAATATTGTGTGTAAAATTCATGAAACTTATAAAATAAGAAAATAAAGTTTTTTTTAATAAATAACACTATAATCCTTGATTCAAAAATGGAGACTAAAATATCATTTCACTTAAAATATAGAGACTAAATATTATTTAAAATAAGATAAATATCATTATTAACAAAATAATAGGGATTAAAATATCATTATTTCAACAATTTGTATTTTAATTCAATAATAACAACTCTACCCACTCCTATTAATATGAATATTTTAGTAAATAAAGTTGATTATATCATTACAATGAGTATTTTGAATAACTGTTGATAACACAAATAAAAGATTTATGATAAGGCAGATGGAGTGAACCTATTATAAATTTTGAAGGTGATGTTACTTATCAAACAACTTAATTTAGCAAGAAATGAAAATATCTTGGCGCAGACACACTATTAATAGTTTAGTGGTAGACAAACGCTGCAAGGAAAGTTGATTAGATGGTGAAAGTGATTAAAGAAAGTTAAGTTAGGGGGCATGATTAAACCGTGCACACGCTACGCTATGTTTCGTACTATTGTTGTTGGGACACATTAATTCACGTGCTTAATTTTGATCTAACCACACCATTTAATATTTATGTGACATCTCTCTTGGTCACTGATTACTTCACACAAGATTCCTTTTTGTCACCACTCATACGCTAGTACAAAACTACCATTACGTCATTAGTTTTTGTCTTTACCAATATATGTCTCATTTTATAGTATTAAATTAATGTACTTCTTGTTATGTTTTTCAAACTTACTACTTACTCTTAAGAAAGTATATAGGAAAATATAAAAGGATTAGACTATTAACATATCTTATCAAATTTACAATGCCTTAATCGAGAGTATAGAGAGTTTGTAAATTAAAAAAAAAAAAAATTAATATTAATTATAAACATATTTTTTTTAGGCTGCATACTTGTTGATGTCTTTTATGTTTCTGAAGTTAAAAGTTTGGTTTTTTATGTTTTTTTTTTGTAAAATTCAAATTATTTAAGTTTTGTTCAATTTTTGTATAGGTTATTTAAGTTTTTATTTTTTTTTATTTAATTTTTTAAGTTATATTATATTTGTATTGATAGTCATTTGTCTCACTTTCAACAATGATTAGTGCAATTTTAACCATCTGATTAATAAAAAATTTATTAAATGTTGTAACAATTTTTTTTATACTAGTTATTTAAAAAACAATCATTAAATTTTATAAACAATCTACATTTCTTGATTTTTTTACAACTTTTTAAATACGTGTATAGTCTGTACAAACTTAATAATAAAGGTCTATCCATATAATTAATATCATTAATTTCATTCACTAATAAAATAACTTGAATAATTAATTCATTGCGTTGGATTAAATCTTAACAGAGAAATTATCAAATTTAATAGACTTGATGTGTAATTTAATACTCCGTATACTCCCAATTATAAGAGAAAAAACCAAAAAAATCATTAATACCATTGAACTTATTTATTACTATCACTTTTTGAATATTTTATAAATATATCCCAAAATAAAAATTCTTATAATTGGGACTTGAGGTAGTATAACTTAAAGGTTAACGTTAAAAAACAAATATAACTTAAAAGAACTAAATGAAAAAATATAAACTTAAAAGTTTTAAGCGCAAACTAAGCTAAATTTAAATGATCTTAGTGTTATAAAAAATATATAATAAATGACAGTTTGTTACTTAATTTTGTTAAAGATGAAGGACCTCGTAATGCATTTTGTTTGTTTTCTAGTATGCGAACACCCAGTCAAACTAAAGCTCAAATCAAACCAAATAAAACCATCAACTATGAATAACCAAAAAAGTTACATAAGTCAAAGAGATCGATGAACCATCAAAGAGAAGAATCAAACCAAACCAACAATAAAGATATTTTTAGTGAATGATCAGAAGGATTGATTTGAGAGGATTAAGGAGATCTTGATATTAATTGATTGAGTTAGAGGTTGTGGCTTTCTTTTATGAAGTTTTTGTTCTTGCATTTTTTAGTGAAAGAATCGAAGGATGAATTAAGAAGGAGAGAGTGTGAAAAAGTGAAAGAGAGAAAGTTTAAGTTATGAGACAAAGAGGGTGCTAATTTGATTGATCCACCTAGTCTCAAAAATCACTTGAGGATCAACTTAATACATACCTCCCATATTAAATTGAATTGCCTTAGATTTAAATACTTTTATCAAAACACTAGAATTCTAAATTTCATATTACAAAAGATTCAACACTTTGATTCATTCCACAATTTTTCAAAAATCTCAATCCTTTTCCTTCAAATCAAGAACTTCTTAGTTTTTAAAAGCCAAACTCTTGATCAAATCACCCTTCCCAAACTTGTTTTCTTGACAAACTTTTCACAAACATAAATTTTAAACTATAGGGTTTTAAACCGCCACTACTAATTTCAAAGTCATAAACTTTTGAAAATAAACTTTTTAACACTTAAGCTTTTCAATCCATTTTTTCTATTGAAATTACCCAAGACTTAGCAAACGACATTTATTTGAAGATTTTGTTTTCATTATGCATTTGTGACACACATATGTCAAATATGCTATATTTTTGAGATTTTCAACTCTAATAGATTACATCGGATTGAGATAAATAATTGATTTGCAAATTTAATTTTGTTTTATTTTTTAAGTATTCTTTGACTTCAAGGATATGATTTAAACTAAGATAATGTTATGATTTTTATTTCAGATCGATCATATGTGTGAGTAACTTATGATTCTGATGTCTTTTACCATCGTGACAAATTTTTGAAAACTCGCATTTTTGTCTTTTAATAATTATATGATGTAAAATACCACATGAGATCATCTGGTCCCAATATACATCCAATGATACACATATTAATAAGTTGGACACGTCATCCAATGTCACAATTACTTCACCATTTAGGAAATAGAAGTTGTGGATCTTCTTTTTCCAACTCTTTACAAATGTTGATAAAGAAACTTGTAGCTAGAGAGATGACAATCTTGATGTTGGGTGGGCTCACTCTCTAAGTGGAACCCACCAATTTTATTAATATTATTATTATTATTATTAAAATAAAAAGAAAAAAAAATTTTAATGAGAAAAACAATGGAAGAAGAACGGTTGTTACCAGAGAAGAAAATTAAGGGTTTGGTTTCAGTGGTGGTAACAAGTGTGTAGCAAACTTGCTCTGTTTGATCTACAAATTTAGTATGTTATTTCTACTACTGAGTTTGTTATTTTAATATATAATTTGAATAGTTTTATCTTCTCTGAGTTTGTTACTTTAAGACTTGGTTTTTCCCAACACTGGACTTATTAAATTACGTTCCAAAATCAAGTCGGCAACATTTTGGCATATTGATTTTTGGTCTATTATTCACTTACTTAAGTGCATATCGATATTGTATAAAAATATTTTATAATAGAATTAAAAATAAATAATATTATAATATAATAAAAAAATAAAAAAAAAGTTTACCTCTCCAACCCATACGTGAGTTGCCATTTTGATCGTTGAATGATGCCAACAACGACATATCGTTTAGGCCTCCTAGAAATGATAAAACAAGTGGTGTTTGTGGTAGTGATGCAACAAGTGGTAACAACAGTTTTTAAAATTTTTAACATGATTTCTGCATAAAAACCTAACTTATTACCCTTAACACTATGGTCCGAATGTGAATATCCAATATCATAACTTATAACCATTATTAATACAACGGTCCAAATGTGCACTATAATGGTTGTATCTGAAAATACAAATTGGAGTATAATTAGAGCGGAAAGCGCCACATTTAAAAAATCAAAATGCACCAAATCATAAATAAAACTTAAAACGGTAACTTAACTCTTAGTCTTGAGTGAAAACTTGAGAAATAAGATTGAGAAAAACTAAATATTCTAGAATTTAGAATTGTTTTAAGAAGAAAAATGAAAATCGAAAGTGTGAGGCAAATAAGGATAAGGATACAGTTCGGATGTGCAACACTGAAAAAAATTATGTTTGAAAGTGCACATCTGTAGAGGGGTAAAATTATTAAAAAAAATATTTGAAAAGTTCTTTGTAACATAGGAGAAAAGAAATTTTCTAAAAAATTAGTCATGTTATTTGGACACAACCGAGGCGACACTATATGCTAATGTACCATTTTGCCAAAATAAAATCTTTCTCTTGAATAAAATAAAAAATAATTTTTTTTAGATAATAGATAACAATTTCAACAAATGTATTGAATCAATGCAAATAATATTAAAATGGTAGTACTGAGTATCAAATTTAATGACTTTATAATATTATATAATTATGTTTTATCACTGAATTAAACAAAAAGATTCCTAGTTGATTGCAAGTTTCAAATTAATGCAATAAAATGTTAACTTTGTAATAATAAAAATGTTAGGGACATATTTCATTTCAAATTCATCATTTATTTCTAATTTAATCTCAGTTAATGAATTTCTTACGGAACCACTATTGAATATATTTACAATCCTTGTCCTAATTCCATAACAACAAAAATATGAATCGTTTAGCAATTTAAAGATGGTTAGTAAATGAGAATTCTCTTATTCAACTAATACCTATGTGAATAATTTAAATGGTTTCATGACGTGATTTTATTCCTATACTACAATATCATAAATTTCTCATATCAAATATTTATAAAGTCCAATTTTGTTTAAAAATATGATTGTTTAGCAATTTAAAGATGATCAATCAATAAAAAATATTAAGCACATAGATAATAAAAATTATTCAATAAACTAATTCATATAACTGAAAATCAAATCAATTATTCAAGAGTTTTATCTTATTTCACTCTTCTCTAGCAATGAAGAGTTTAGCTACTCATTTTTAACAAATAGAAGAAAAAGAATTGAAAATATTACACATAAAAAACCAAGAATGAATATGGGAACCCAATTTCTTATGTTAGAACCTCCAATCTTGTGCTGCTATAATTTCTCAAAAGTCTATTTTCTTTCTCCAAAATGTAGAACCCTCGTTTCGTCTAAAGGTTTTGCTTAAATAGTGCAGAAATCGTAACATTGTCACATGGGGAAGGGTATACATAGCTAGGCTATAAAGGAAGCGAATCTAAAATTTGGATCTAAAATATTTGAATTTTTGCATGGCAAGACCTATCCATTGTTTGGTGAAATCTTGCACCGGCTATTGGGTGGTATCACTTTCCAGGTAGAACCCACCAATTTTATTATTATTATTATTATTATTATTATTATTATTATTATTATTGTTATTATTGAAATAAAAGGAAAAGAAAAAAAAATTTAATGGGCTTGACTCACTTGAAGGTAATAAAAGGGATTTAGAAATTCCTAAGAAACACACAGAAAAACAACGGAAGAAGAACGGTTGCCAGAGAAGAAAAATAGAGGTTTGGTTCCGGTGGTGGTAACAGGTGTGTAGCAAACTTGCTCGGTTTGATTTACAAATTTAGTATGTTATTCCTACCACTGAGTTTATTACTTTAATATATAATTTGAGTAATTTTATTTTCTATGAGAGTTACTTTGGCATACTCACTTTAGTTGAAGTTTGTTATAAGGTTGTTATAGAGTTGTTATTGTTGATTGATATTTCTATTGTTATTAGGAAGACTCTTGGTGTACCCATTAATTATTATAGTGGAAGTTTTGACTGGACTAGGTCCCGTGGTTTTTATTCTCTCAAATTTGAGAGAAGTTTTCCACGTTAAAATTGTGTTTATCTCATATTTAATTTTCTGCCAATTATTATTCCTCTTGGAATTGTATTTTCTATTTGGCCATTTATCTGCACAGGTGGAGAAAAATATTCCGCATTATTGAGATAGTTATTGCTAATTATCTCTGGTTTTTCCCAACAAAGTGGTATCTAGAGCTCGGTTATTTGATTTGTGCATTTAAATGGAGGACGAAAATAAAGGTCCCAATATGATTAAACTCAACTCTTCTAATTAAACACTTTGGAAGACTCTCATGGAAGACATGTTATACAGTAAAGATTTGTATGATTCTATTGAGGGTAACACTGCTAAACCCGCAGATAAATCTCACACTGACTGGAAGAAGATGAATATAAAGGCAGTGGCGTTGATCAGGCAGTTGTTGGATCTTAGTGTATATCCACATGTTGAAACAGAAATAGATGCTAACAAGATGTGAGAAAAATTAAAAGAGTTGTATGAACGAAAGAATGTGCAAAATAAAGCATTCTTGATTCGAAAGTGTGTTAATATGAAATACAAAGATGGGGATTCAATGGCAGAGCATATAAGTATTTTTCAAAATACAGTGAATCAGTTGACTACCGCAGAAATTAAATTAGATGATGAGCTGCAAGCGTTGTTATTGTTGAGTTCCTTGCCTGATAATTGGGAAGTCCTTGTTGTGACATTGACCAATTCAGCTCCAAGTGGAAAGTTGAAAATGTCAACAGTTAAAGAGAGCATGTTGAACGAAGAAGCTCGAAGAAAGGAATGTGGTTTGATTGGTTCTTCCTCAAAATCAGAAACACTAGTTACAAAGTCACGGGGGAGAAGTCAATCTAGAAAATTCCATAGACGCGACAACTCTGAAAGTCATAGCAAGTCAAGAAGCAAGTCGAGGACTAGAAAAGAAGTGATATGCTATCATTGTGGCAAAGCGGGCCATATAAAAAGAAATTGCAGGTTCCTTAAGAGAGATCAATCAAGGGAAAGAGATGAAGACAAAGAGAAGAAAAATGATAAAGATAAAACAACAGTTGCATCTGTTAATAATGTCTACATTGTTTGTGATGATAATTCCATAAACCTTGCATGTCAGGATTCAACTTGGATTATTGATTCGGGTGCCTCATATCATGTTACTCCTAGGCGTGATTTCTTTTCATCTTACTGTGCTGGTGAATTTGGAATGGTAAAAATGGGAGATGAAGGAGTATGTAAAATTATTAGTATGGGAGATGTTTGGGTTGAAAGTGGTGTTGGTTACAAGCTTCAATTGAAGAATGTTAGACATGTTTCTGATATTCGTCTCAATTTTATTTCGGTGAAAGCATTGGATATTGATGGTTATCACACTTACTTTGGTGGTGGTGGTATATGTAAAGTCACCAAAGGGTCCCTAGTGGTTGCAAAGGAGAAAAGTTCCACTTCTCTCTATAGGATGCCTACGAAGCTATCCAAGGAAGAAGTGATTGCAATTGAAGATGCATCTTCTGATTTATGACATATGCATCTTGGTCACTTGAGTGAGAAAGGACTCAATATACTTGTGAAGAAAAAATTTCTTCATGTGAAAGGCACGTCTCTAAAAACTTGCACTCGAGATGAGTGTAACCAAATGAAACCCTTATTTTTCTAATTTGATTTCTAGGTATATGAATAAGTTTATTGAATTATTTTTCTCATCTATGTGCTTAATGCTTTTTATTGCTTGATCAACATTAAAATGTTCTACGATTTGTATTTGGAAACGAAAGTGGACTTTACGAATGCTTGAGATGAGAAATTTATGAATTTATAGTCTAGGGATAGATGCAGGTCATGAAACCAATTAAATTAATTGCAAAACAATAGTTTACAAGAGAATTTCTATACGGTAATGCTTAATTCTAATCTTAAATCTAATAAGGAATCAGGGATATCTTTGGAATTAAAGGTTTTGTCACTAAGACATTAGGGCAAGAATAATAAAGAGAATTCGGTAATAATTCAATAAAGGAATTCAGTAACTAGGATCAAATTAGACACCAAGGTTGGATTCGAAATGAAACTAATCCCTGACATTTTTCTCATTATAAAGGATCAATTTTATTACAGTCGTTAATTTTAATTATTTATCTTTCTTTAAATGTTCATTACTCATAATTTGTCTAACCTTGTGTGCAAGGCCAATCCTCAACTAAACTTTTCTTTGATCCAAAAAAAAAAAAAAAGCCTACGAAAGCAAATCAAAAAGTGGTATGCTGAAATTGATTGTTATGGAGGTTGGGTTGGCTTAAGGGATGTTACTCTCAAAACAAATAGAATAGGTTATCGCCATTAAGATAAAGAAGGGGATAACAACTCCAAATATACAACCCCAAGTGGCCCCTGTCAAATTACTAAAGCATACTAGCTGTAACCTTTGTGGAGGAGCCCATAAAACTGGAGCTTGTGAAGCACTGGATGACAATGAGATAGAAGAACTAGAACAAGTGAATTTTTTGTGTAATAACGGGAGGCAGAATAATCCCTACTCTAGTACGTACAACCCTGGTTGGAGAAATCATCCAAATTTTTCTTGGAGAGTTCAAACAAACTAATTCCCACGTAGAAAGGATGCTTCGGAGAGTGCTATAGAGAAACTAGTTACAAGCACAAGTTCTTTCATTGAAGAGTCAAGAGCCATCTAGAAAAATCACTCTGCATTAATAAAGAATCTTGAGACTCAAGCGGGTCAACTTGCTCAACAAATGGCACAAAGAATGTCTGGAAATCTGCCTAGTGACACAGTTCCAAATCCACAAAACAATGTTAATGCAGTGACCACGAGGAGTGGCAAGGTGAGTTAACAAGTACCACATGAATCCAAACAGAGTACAAATACTCTAACTTCAACCCACCTGGAGGAAGTGGTCACTCCGACATCAGTTGAGGAGTACATTGCTTTTGAAAAGGAGGAAGAACCTGTGGTACAAAAAAAGGAACCACTGCCAAAACCAGAAATTCGACTTCCATTCTCTCAAAGATTAAATAGGGAAGAAACTGAAAAAATTTGGTCAGTTTCTTTATGTTTTTAAAAAATTACATATTAACATTCCTTTTGCAGAAGCACTAGAGCAGATGCTGACATATGTCAAATTCATGAAGGAGATTCTGTCGAAAAAAAGAGAAATCGACGGTGAAACAAGTATGCTTACCGAAGAGTGTAGTGCTATACTACGGAGGAAGCTGCCACCGAAGCTCAAGGATCCTGAAAGCTTCTCAATCTCGTGCGCTATTGGAAATAGAACTTTTGGGAAGGCTTTATGTCATCTTGGGGCTAGTGTAAGTCTTATGCCCCTTTCAATATACAAAAAATCGGGTATTGGAAAAGTCAAAGACACACAACTAATGTTACAGTTTGCGGATCGCTCAATGAAACACCCATACGGAGTGGTGGAAGATGTGTTGGTTAAAATGGATAAGTTCATTTTTCCAATGGATTTGGTGGTACTAGAAATGGAGGAAGACAATGACATTCCTTTGATTTTGGGGAGACCATTCTTAGCAACAAGGAGAGCTATGATTGATGTAACAGATGACACCTTAACCTTAAAAGTAAACGAGGAAATCGTCACTTATAACATTCTAAAAGCCATGAAACACTCAAAAGAAAGAGAAGGCTGCAATCAAATCGAGATCTTAGATGAGATAGTCAACAAATAAATAGAGCGTCAAACACTCAACTTGCCATTAGAAAGAGTATTATGCCTATCCCAAGATGTTGTTAAAGAAAGTGAAGATCCAAAGATGAAAGAGGTTTTGGCCATGTTAGAAGCATCACCATCCTATTCCCCCCGTTTTCCTACTAGATGGGAGGAGTTGAAAGGGAATGAAGACAAGCCCTTAGAGAAAAAGACACCACTGATTGAACTCTAGCAGTTGCCTCCTCACCTTGAAATATGTATCTCTTGGTGAGAAGGATGACGTGTTCTTCTTGTCATACATGCCACCTTGACAATAGTGGAGACATCAAGCTAATGACTTTAAAGAAGCGCTTCGTCGGAGATAACCCACAAGTAGAGGTAACTTTTATTTTTTGCAATCGTATTTTTGTTATTTGAATTTGTTTCTTTCTAATTGTGTGTAAATGTGCACTATGATGAAGAATTAGTAACAACTTTCATTTGGTCTTAAGTACTATGTTTGGGATTTTGAAATTTAAACTTTATTTCTTTGCTCATATCATTGCTCAATTCGATAAGTTTTATTAATTCAGGCATTGTTGATTACTCCTTGGTTGTCGAAGTCTCACTGGCATTTTTTTTTATTTTAAAAAACTAAATAAATTGTGTAGTGGCATGTTTGACATCATTTAGATAGTTCATAATCTTTCTTATTATCCTAGCTGTGAGTGTTTGAGCATAAAAATTTAAATTGGTTGTTTTGTGATTATCCAGACATGTGTAATTTAAGCATACATTGAGGCAATTTTGTTTGGTCGTTTGAGCTTTTCTAACTACCCTATAAAAATTTTACCCTTTGCTAGACCCTTTGAGCCTTTCCCTTTTATTTGGTTACTAGCCACATTACAAGGCAAGTACCTGACTTTAATTAAATCACCTTTCTTGGAGTTAGGTAGAAAAAAATTAATTGTCTTGATAAACTTCTAAGTTTGGGGTAGTGATTCTCACAAAAAGAAAAAGAAAACAAAGAAAAAAAAAATTAGTTTGTGTACTATGGTAAATAATATATTCTTGATTTTTTGTCAATGTTTGAGAATCTCTAGAACGAAAAAGAGGAGAAAAAAAATGGTAGAATAATTTGGAAATGTATGTCTAACTCCAAGTAGTAAAATCTACTATCCCAAAATGTCTTACCCTTACCTAAGCCTCATTACAACCCGAAAGTCCTCCAAAAATGTATGTGTTTACTGCATTGTGATTGCTAACTAGAATTTTTTCAAGCATATGGTAGCGTGATGCATTTCTTGGATTTTAGTGATAAAAAAATTCATAACCCTTTCTAAACACTTGAGAGATATTTTGGTGAGATTGTGTGAAGAGAGCAACCATGGAGCATGATGAATGTTTTGTAGTCCCTGGAACTTTGAAAATTGAGTTTGATTTTATTTGAGAAATTGAATTTAAGTTTGCTTTTAACTAACCCAAATCTGAAATTAATTGTTGCTTGGGGACTCTTCATTATATGCATATTTTTTTTATTGTTTTTACTCTTATTTATCTTTTATTCATTAGTTAACTTAAGAATTTATTTTATATATTTTTTTAATTTTATTTCTTTGATTTAATGAAATTTTTATGTTCTTATTTTCTGGATTAATTAGTGATTTTTCGGAGTTTTGCGTTGTTACTTTGTTTTAGTGCAGTGCTGAATTTTGGTGAGAAATTAACATGAACTATGTGGCGTATTTTAGCCATATCTGGAGTTGTAAATGTCCAATTGGAGTCATACCAAGTTCATATGAAAACTAAGATCCATAGCTACAACTTTCATGAAGACATCGAAACTCGATTCAGAATCTAAAGAGGTAAACAATGCAGAAAACGACAACTAGAAGAAGATGCGCGCTGGAAGCGCGCCAGCTGCGCCTGAGGCGCATTTCCAGCCTTTCAGCACTGTCCAGGCGCGCCCGGAGCGCAGTTCATGCACTTGGGGCGTGCGACACACATCAGCATTCATAAAAACACAATTTTTCACTGTTTAGGGATCTTTTTTGACCATTGGGAAGTTGGGAGACTTGTGTCCTAGTATAGAAACTCAGAAACGACCGTTTCTAACATCATTGGAGCAGTTTTATCAAGAACCATTCATGAATCATTCTTGTAATTCTTCTTTAATCCTTATCTTTTGTATCTCTGTCATAGGTAACTAAACCGTATTTGTTAGGAATGAGTGTAACCAGATGAAACCCTTATTTTTCTGATTTGATTTTTAGTTATATGAATGAGTTTATTGAATTATTTTTCTCATCTTTGTGCTTAATGCTTTTTATTGCTTGATCAACATGAAAATGTTCTACGATTTTTATTTTGAAACGGAAGTGGACTTTACGAATGATTGAGCTGAAAAATTTATGAATTTGTAGTATAGAGATAGATGCAGATCATGAAACCAATTAAATTAGTTGCAAAGCAATAGTTTTCAAGAGAATTTCTATACGGTAATGCTTAATTCTAATCTTAAATCTACTAAGGAATTAGGGGTTACTTTGGAATTAAAGGTTTTGTCACTAAGATATTAGGGCAAGAATAATAAAGAGAATTCGGTAATAATTCAATAAAGGAATTCAGTAACTAGGATCAAATTAGACACCAAAGTTGGATTCGAAGTGAAACTCATTCCTAACATTTTTCTCATTATGAAGGATGAATTTTATTACACTTGTTAATTTTAAATATTATTTCAATCAATCTGGAAACTTTTTGTTCAATTCTAGTAATTTAATATAATTCAATAGTAAAACGCAATCCTTGAGTTCGACACTCGGTACTACCGTTTTATTATTACTTGCATCGATTCAGTAAACTTGTTGAAAGTTATCGAACAACATGAAGGTTTTATAATTCATGGACAAGATAACAATGTTTGTAAGTTAGATAAATCTTTGTATGGTCTTAAACAAGCTCCTAAGCAATGACATGAAAAAATTTGATAACTTGATTATATGAAATGAGTTTAAAGTGAATGAAAGTGGCAAATGTTTTTACTATAAATCTAAAAAATGACATTTGCACTATCATATGTCTCTATGTGGATGACCTACTCATATTTGATTCAAACTTTCTCGCCGTAAATATTTTGAAGTCATCGTTGTGTAGCAAATTTGATATGAAAGACCTTAGTGAAGCGAGTGTAATCCTTGAAATCAAGATTACTAGGTTAGAAAAGGGAATTTATTTGGATCAGTCTCACTATGTTGAAAATATCCTAAAGAAATACAAATACTTTGATTTTAAACCTACTTGCACACTGTATGATCCAAGTGTGAAACTTTTCAAGAGCATTGGTGAATGTGTTAGACAAATTGAATATGTGAGCATCATTGGCAACATCAGGTATGCCATTGACTGTACTACACCCTACATTGCCTACGTCATGGGACTATTGTGTAGACTTACTAGTAGACATAGTATAAAGCATTGACCCGCTATCGAAAGGGTCACGAGATACCTAAAAATGACCATGAGTCTCGAATTAGATTATCAAATATTTCATGCCCGACTTGAAGGATACATTGATGTTGATTGGAACATTTTATCAAATGGCTCCAAAGCAACCAATGACTATATTTTAGTATAGCTAGTGGTGTTGCATCTTGGAAATCGAAGATAATACAATATTTTCTCAGTCCACTATGGAATCTTAAATGATAGCACTAGCTACTACTAATCAATAAACGAGGTTGTTGAGATGTTTACTATTTGAGATCCTTTTATGGAAAAAAAACCTATGACATATATGTTGATCCGTTGCAATAGTATTGCAGCTATTACAAATATTGATAATTGTTATTACAATGGTAAGAGACGACAAATTCGTTGTAAGCACAACGTTGTTAGAGAGTTACTTTCTAAATGAGCTATCATATGTATGAACTAATAAAAATTTAGCAGATCATTTGACGAAATGGTTAGCTAGAGAGGAAGTCCTGAATACATCCAAAATGATGAGACTAATGCCTATAAAGTCACTAATTATGGTAACCCGACCTAAAAGATTGAAGATCCCAATAATTAGGTTCAATTGGTAATAACAAGTCATAGTGATATGAGATGAACATGCTTTTATATCTAAGAGAATCATGAGATAATGGAAACTCTTAATGAAATTTGTAACACCCCAATATTTTCATATATATTATATATGCATCTTTTAGTAATTTTTGTAATTTATTATTTAATTAATAATTTATTCTACATGTAAATAAATTAAATTAAAATTTACTACTCCCTATTTTACTTGAATAGTTATAACCTTTATTTTACTTAATTGTTTTGATGTGACCATGACATTAGAACAGTTTATGACATAATTATTTCCTAAGTGGACAACTGTGTATTTTGTTTATTTGATTATTTTCCATAATCATGAAATTGATGTGTTATATACATTGACTTTATTTTTATTTGTTGCCTGCAGTGATAATTTTGTCTTACTTGATTTATTTTAGTTGATGAAAAGATTATTTAAATTATTTAATTAAATTATAATTTATAAAAGTTATATCATTTATTAGTTTTATTTTAGACCAAATAAGTATTTAACCTAGGAGATAATAGAGTTAGTGAAAATCCTTCGTTTTATTTATATATTTTATTTAATTAATTTAGTGTGACAATAATAAAGTAATTGTTCATTTAATTTTAATTATTTTATGAAATATATTTAGATTAATTAATTAATTAATTAGTTGTTGGGGTATTTTTAGAGTGAACAATGACCAAGTCAATTTTGGTCAAAATTTAATCATTCACACTATATTTTATTTTTAATAGCATTTAATTATATAACCATGTGTTTTCTATTTTACATCTACTCAAATGTGTAACAAACAAGAATAAGTACGTAAATTAATTCATAACGGTTGGTCATTGAATGATATTATTCCAATTGATGTGTGCAATTAATCTCAATGAGAAAAAAATTATTCTCTTTCTCTAATCAGCTTCACTCTCCATTTGCAACATTATATTTTGTGTATCTCAAATATTTTCTAAGTCACTCAAACAACCACCCACATATTCTCTCTCTTTCTTGTAGAAGCTCTAAGCTTTTGTTCCTTCATCTTTATGAGGTTTTTCGTGGGATATGTAGTATTACGTGGAAGGAAAGCATCCAAGGTAAGGGCTTTTTCCCATGCAGAGTTAGACTAGATATTAAATTAGTGATTCTAAGATATTGATATGATGTCTGGATGTCTTAAAAGAAAAAGATTGATTTTTATTTTTGTCGTAAAGAAATTAACTATAATTCTTTGATTGTTTTATTTTTTTTTATATACCTCTATCTTGATTAAATTAATTATAGAGTATTATTTTTATTATACCTTGATAAATATGTTTGTAGTGAAAATATTTAGTGTTTTACATGTTTTAGAGTATTTAATTATAAAGTTATAATTTTTATAATGATGTAATTAGTAATATGTTTATTATGATGTGTATTTGATTTTAAGTGTGGACTTTTGAATATTTTAAAATTAAAACTTGACTTTTATGAACAATATATGTGTCTTGAAGAAATTGATGAGAATTTTATATTTCTTTAATTTTCATAATATGAGAAAATTGATTATTAAATGCGTTAATGAATAGTCTATTTTTAGAATGCAGAAAACTTTACAGTGGAGGGAATGAAATTTATGTTGCTATTGTAGTCTTGGTGATATGAGTTTTAATCGTTATCAATAATACATAGTCAAATCGAATCTTATGGATTATTAAAATGAAAGTGGTGATTTTGAGATACTTGTTCACATGGATATTTGATGTGTTGAAGTTATTGAGTTATAACTATGAACATTCATGAGAATATAAATTTGATATCTTGTGTGATTAAAAAGTTTATTCTAAAATATTTTGTCATTGTGGTTGCCTAAGTGGCTGGTGATTTGTGTTTTAAATATTGTTATCTTTGTGGTTGCCTAAGTGGCTGGTGACTTGTGTGATTGTTTAAGTGAGTGGTGTCATGTACTTTTTGAGCATCATTATCATTTCATAACATATCATATGCATATTTGTGGAAGTGAGATTTTATTCCAATTCAATGTTCTTAATTTCAGTCAACATTGTTCTTTTGAATTTCACTTAAAGAGAATTTATTTTATTTTAGAACATAAATGAATATCGATCTAACAGCTGTAATATTAATTTTGTAAATGAATAAATAAATAATATTTTAGTAAATTACATCACGTTCTTTTACAACAACAAAAAATATATATTTTTATTAATAATTAGATAAAAAAATTTTGGGGCGTTACAAAATCTATACTTTTTGTGGAATAAAGTACATAACTACATGAGTACTCTTGATATACTCACTTATGTGAATGTGGAAGTGGGGTTGTTTCCTATGGAATTTCGAGGTAGACTTCCTACAATGTTCACTATACTAGGATAGACGTGTAAGATCATTAATGAACGATATTTTAAGAATACATCATATGAAAAGGTTGTGTGTGAGTTTGATGTTAGAAATAGAGTTCAAGACTATGAATCACTCTTGTTGAATCTAAATCTTACTTACTATGCAAAGGTTCAAGTCAAGAGACACATTTGTTTATGCATAATCTTATAGAAGCATTTGATGCTATTTCAGAAACATTTTTTTTTTTTAAATTCAAGTGGGGGATTGTTGGAACGTATAGTATGTTAATGTGTGAATTTAAAAGTTGTTCAAGTCCCACATTGGAAAACTCTCATATTTTGAGTAGTTGTCAACTCTATAAATACTAAAGTCCCATATTGGATAAAAAACGTATGTTGGTTTGCTTCCATCACTATATAATGAGTTTCAAACTCTTGTAAAAGGTACACTAAAGTTGGATGCATTTATCAATTTTCTCTTTTCTATATTTTCTAGTATGCTCGACTTATTTCCGAGCCACTTCTCCCCTTTCTTTTCGTCCCTTTGATATTTTAGAGCATTTTTACACTGTAGTCGATATTTTAGAGCGGTTATGTAGTATAGTCCCTTCGATTTTTTTGAGCGATTGTTATGTTGTAGTTTCGCCGATTTTTGAGTGGTCCTAATACTACTATCCTTTAAGAGCGGTTTTTATGTTGTAGTCCAATTGGATTTTTGAGTGGTCATAATACCACTGTCCTTTTAGAGTGGTTTTTATGTCATAATCCCATTGAATTTTTAGTGGTCCTAATATCACTATGAGCGATTTTTGTGTCGTAGTCATTTAGAGCGGTTTTTGTGTCATAGTCTTTTAGAGCGGTTTTTTGTGATGTAGTACTTTTGATTTATGAGTGGTCATTGTATCATATTGCTTTAATTGTCATATCGAAAGTGCCTTTAACCGCCATATTGAGGGTGTAATTCTAGAACGGTTTTCTATGGTGTAGTAGAACTTCGTAGTTGATAGTTTAAGTAGTGTTGCGAAACGCCTTAAAGAGAACAACTAAATCCGATGATTCAATTCAGTAGTATCTTCGGTGGCATAAATTGATTTTAAAACACATAATGTTATAATCAACATGTTCGACCAAGTATAAGAGTTACTTTTAACTAGATTTATCAATAGATAAAAAATTATGTTCAATGAGTCCATGAGCTCCTTTGCAGTTTTTTCCAGGTGTCGTGAAAGAGTTCCGTCAAACAAAAATAGTTGATTTATAAAAAAAATTCCACTAAGCAAATCATGTCTTGTAGTTACAGTGACCAATTCTTCACAATACTTGCAATAGATATGTCTTATCAATGTCTATATCAACAAGTCTTGCAAGCACAACACTAAAGCCTTTTGCAATTTATTAAATATTACTAATTATTAATTACTAATAAACATTAGCTAACTTACGGTCTTTGAAAAAAATTAAAAATTTAATTTACAAAATAATATTTTAGACTAATATAAATATATAATATGACAAATTATTTCAAAATAATATAGATATACACCTATATTGGAGTATAGTTATAAATATTTGAGTATTATTTATAAATAAGGAACTATAGCACAAAATTATGTATTAAAATTTATAAAACAGAGAAATAAAATATTTATTTATAATTTAATCATTTTTTAAAATAATAATTCTAACATACACAATAAAAAGAGGATGAGCATGTCAAGAATAAAACAAATAGCGATTGCAATCTCTTTATGAATATGGTGATTCCATTTTCTAATGACAGAATTATAGAACAAATAAATTTATCGCCAATTGTGTGTGTGGCTTGAACATTTAAAGACAATAATAATTCATTGAGAAAGTATTAACATTAGAATAAATGATTAAATATGAACGAAATGTGTGTTAGTAATGAAAAGTCTTACCTATCAAACTATTACAGATGTTCTAAGCAACCAAATTGAAACACCTGTCATGGTGCTTGGTCAATGATGCTTGCAATATATGAAGGAAAAAGGTATATGTTCCAAGATCTACAAAACAGAAGTCAGCTGACTCTGGTGGGAGAAGGACTGGTCAGCACAATACTTATCATAACCAGAACCATATTATGAATTAGAAATATCAGAAAAATCTAGAGTATCAATAGAATCAAAACTGGAAAAGAAATCACACATATCAACAAAATCAAAAGTGGCAAAGAGATCACATGTATCAACATAACCAAAACTAACAAAAGACTCATAATTATCATCAGCTCCAAAATTACCAGAGGAACCCGATACATCAGTAGAAACAGAAGTGTTAGATGAACAATCAGAATCAAGAGAATTCTTTGAACACTCCAATCAAATTCATAAAGACTAAAAACCTAGATAGGAATTCAAATCCCTTCATCCAGACTCTCTAATCATAGAATATGCAAACTCAAAATATGAAAACCAGAAAAGAAGAATTAAAAGGGTTTTCAGAGTGAGTGAAACTGAAACTATTAACATAAAAGTGACATATTTCTTTAAATTTAATTATTGTCCGATATTATATTTACTGTGATTAGAAGAAGCTTGATCTTAAAAATCAAAGCTAGATAAGTATTTTTCAAGTTCTAAAAAATTTAGAGGACAAGGAAATCCACATAACCTGAATACTTTAGCTATAATAGCATACAAGTTTAGTTTTCAGAAACAAGTAGAAATTGCCAGAAACATCATTGATGTTTTGGCTGTAAGTACAGAGGTACGCCTAAGAAGGGGGGGGGGGGGGGGGGGGTGAATTAGGTGTTAGAAAATTTTCTTCTTTTCAGCGATATAGTAGTTGAATTTTCTGAGTTAATATAATGACTAATAATAAGTAAATGCAGTAAATAAATGAACACAGTAGAATTATCCTTGTTCCCCTTATAATCAAGGGTACGTCCAGTCCTCTTGCACACCACAAGAGATTAATTCACTTATTGTCAAAAAATGTACAACTCCCATCATGGGATTTTTGCTACAAACTTCTAACAATACTTCTGAGATAACACACCGATATCTTAGATTAAGCTACTTTTAAGAAAGTACTACTTTCTTTTACAAGTGATACACTTTGATTTTGAATAAGGATGAAGGAGAGATATAATGATTTCACTTCAATAATACTTCAAGTACTTTGAGAACCTTTTAGATGATATGAAAATGAAGTGCAAGTACTTTGTAAAAAACATAATTTTGTTCAAAGTTATTCAAGGTATTGATTCAAGGATTGTGTGCTGTTTGATATGAAGTTATGGGTATTTATACTCCATAAACATCTATTCAGATTCGTGGCCAATGTTCCAAGAGGTTTGATGAAAATACAATGATTTGGAGCCATTACAAATCTGAAAATTTGTATTGCTTTTAGTTGTATTCGAATACATGATGTGTGTATTTGAATACACCTCTTTGTAACGTTCAAAAATATTCAAAATTTGCACCTTGTATTCGAATACACCTTTCATGTAGTCGAATACAAATTCGTGAAATTTGCCACTGACTTACTTTGTATTCGACCACAGAAGGTCATAGTCGAATACAAATGCAAAGATTTTAGCCACTGACTTGTTGTGTATTCGACTATAGATGGTTGTAGTTGAATACAACTGTGAGACTTTTGCTTCTGACTTGCTTTGTATTCGATTACAGGATGTTGTATTCAAATACACTTATGTATTTTGTCAAAAATATTAGTTTTAAGACTTTGTTAATGTTATTGACTTTTGAAAATACTTTATATGCATATGTAAATATGAATGGTTCTCATGTATTTGAGATATTGGTAATTTCATTTACCTTTACATTTTAAACATCTAATGTTTAGATTTATAGATTTTTCATAAAGATATTTGAACTTCTTTTTGATTGCTTTAATCATAATTGTTGAGCTTTGTCTTCATCAAAAACATGTAGTTTACATTGGATGTATTGATTTCATTCTTCAATAATCTGAATTATATTATATTATATGACAAAAAAACTTGACCTTAAAAAGTCAAAACAAGTTGAGGATACTGCAGGTTTACTGGAACCAGAGGAAGCAGATGTAGACAATTCATAAGATGACAAATCTTCAGAGGATGAATCTAATCAAGTTAGAATAAGTCAAGATAAGTACAAGAAATCTCATCTCATTGGAAGTTTAAGTGATCCTTTGAGGATCAAATCATCATTAAAAGATACCACTTTGTTTGACTCATTCTCGTCAATTAAGCCTACCGCTGTTGATGAAGCATTGGCAGATGATGGAAGAATTCTTGAAAGCAAGAATAGTTAAATGAATTTAAGAGAAATGATATTTGGGATCTAGTACCTAGACCAAAGAAGACCATTATTAGAACCAAGTGGGTTTTTAGAAACCAATTAAATGAAAAAGGTGAAGTGGTCAAAAACAAGGCAAGGCTTGATGCACAAGCCTACAGTCAGCAAGAGAGCATTGATTACAATGAGATAGTTGCTCCATTGGCCAGGTTAGAAATTATTCGTATCCTACTTTCATTTGTTGCATATAATATTCCATAAGTGAAGAAGTTTATTTAAAAAAAAACCCAAGTTTTGAAAGTTTTAAATTTCCAAATCATGTTTTTGAATCTCTATATGGTCTAAAACAAGCACCTAGGACATGGTATGATAGACTTAGTAACTTCATGCTTGAAAATAACTTTGACAGAGGACAAGTATATAATACACCTTTTAGAAAATCAATAGGAGATGCATCCTTATTATTCAAAGTTATGTTGATGACATTATTTTTGGATCTACTAATGACACTATTTGCCAAGAACTTTCTAAATTGATGTAACTTGAATTTAAAATTGTTGGACATAAGTTCCCCTGATTATTGTAACACCCTAATATTTTTATATATATTATATATGCGTGTTTTAGTAATTTTTTTAATTTATTATTTAACTAATAATTTATTATCCATGTAAATAAATTAAATTAAAATTTACCACTCCCTATTTTACTTGAATAATTATAACCTTTCTTTTTATTTAGTTATTTTGGTGTGACGATTACATTAGAATAGTTTATGGCATAATTAATTTCTACATGGACAATTGTGTATTTTGCTTATTTGATTAGTTTCGATAATCACGAAATTGATGTGTTACATATGTTTGTTTTATTTTGCTATGTGTGAGTGTATTTTTGTCTTGCTTGATTTATTTAAGTTGATAAAATATTAGTTAAATTATTAAATTAAATTGAAATTTATAAAATTTATATTGTTTGTTAATTTTATTTATGACCAAATAAGTACTCATTTTAGAGATATTATAGAGTTAGTGAAATTATTTTACTCTCCTTTATGACAAGATTTTATGACGATTCATTATGTGACATAATGTGCATTAACTCATTCTTAACACCTTTAATTTATTTTTTAAAATGATGATTATAAATTTAATTATGAGTTTTTGTGCAATTAAGAGGGGACTATTCTCCTTTTTATATATAATGCATTCATCTCTTTTAAACTAAAATTATGATTTTATTTTAATTGTCTATAGAAATAATTTTATGATATTTTAGTTTCGTAACTATTAGATAAAAAATTAAAAGGGTGATGTGACCCTCTATATTATTTATTTAATTAAAATAAATGGTGTGACACCCTATAATATATGGTTAACTTTATTAGTTAATCCTAATTAACTCATACACATAAATACACATGATTTCAATTGACTTTGTAACAACCTAATAAAATTAAATAAATAGTAATTATTGGTAGCATAATTTTGGAATTAAGTGTACTTCAATTTCAGACAAGAACTCAATCGTAATATTGCAACGTAAATAGCTATTATGTTCATACATTTTCATTAGACCTCTTGCTGTCACACCTATTTGTCATTCGTATACTTCTAAAATAATTTTCTAAGTCATAAATCACAATATCTATCGGTGTTGAATTCATCATTGTCTCATGAGCTAATTCTCGGGCGAATTTAGAGATGTTAAGGAAGAAAGCGTCTAAGGTAAGGACTTTTCCCCATGCAGAGTTAGACTAGATATTAAATTAGCGATTCTAAGATATTGATATGATGTCTGGATGTCTTAAAAGAAAAGGATTGATTTTTATTTTTGTCGTAAAGAAATTAACAATAATTCTTTGATTGTTTTATTTTATTTTTATATACATCTATCTTGATTAAATTAATTATAAAGTATTATTTTTATTATACCTTGATAAATATGTTTGTAGTGAAAATATTTAGTGCTTTACATGTTTTAGAGTATTTAATTATAAAGTTATAATTTTTATAAAGATGTAATTAGTAATATGTTTATTATGATGTGTATTTGATTTTAAGTGTGGACTTTTGAATATTTTAAAATTAAAACTTGACTTTTATGAACAATATATGTGTCTTGAAGAAATTGATGATAATTTTAAATTTCTTTAATTTTCATAATATGAGAAAATTGATTATTAAATGCGTTAATGAATAGTCCATTTTTAGAATACGGAAATCTTTACAGTGGAGGAAATGAAATTTATGTTGCTATTGTAGTCTTGGTGATATGAGTTTTAATCGTTATCAATAATACGTAGTCAAATCGAATCTTATGGATTATTAAAATGAAAAGTGATTTTGAGATACTTGTTCACATGCATATTTGATGTGTTGAAGTTATTGAGCTATAACTATGAACATTCATGAGAATATAAATTTGATATCTTGTATGATTAAAAAGTTTTTTCTAAAACATTTTGTCTTTGTGGTTGCCTAAGTGGCTGGTGATTTGTGTTTAAAATATTGTTATCTTTGTGGTTGCCTAAGTGGCAGGTGACTTGTGTTTTAAATATCATTATTTTTGTGGTTGCCTAAGTGGCGGGTGATTTGTGTTTTAAAACAATTGTTATCTTTGTGGATGCCTAAGTGGCGGGTGATTTGTGTTTTTAAATATTGTTATCTTTGTGGTTGCCTAAGTGACTGATGATTTGTGTGATTGTTTAAGTGAGTGGTGTCATGTACTTTTTAAGCATCATTATCATTTCGTAACATATCATATGCATCTTTGTGGACGCCTGTGTGGCTGGTTTAATTTTTCCCCATTGGTATGGGTGACTTCGTGTGGAAGCATATGTGGCTGGTTATATCCGGATCATATATGTTTAGGAGCATGCATAACTTATATACATTTTATTGTTATTTTTATTTTGATTTAATTATTTGTTCTACGGTTGTTACTTATTTATATACATTTTAGGACTTTTGGTATATTTTTGAGAACTATTAAATAATCAATTTCTTTAAATCTTTTATTACAAAAGGATTTTATATTTATATTTTATGGTTGTTATTTTATTATTTGGTTTAATTTTTGTTGTGGGATGAACTGACCCCTTACACCAACATTTAGGTACTATTAATCTTAAAGAATTGCATGAATGATGTTTGATTGGTGCACGCACGTGGGAAAATGGGACTTTTATTTAAAAATAATGTTTTATATTCCTAGAATTTATGTGGTACATTGTAAAGTTATTTACTCATCATAATTAACTTTTAATAGAAATGTGGAAGTGATATTTTATTCCAATTGAATGTTCTTAATTTCAGTCATAATTGTTCTTTTGAATTTCACTTAAAGAGAATTTATTTTATTTTTGGAACATAAATGAATATCGATCTAACAATTGTAATATTAATTTTATAAATGAATATGTAAATAATATTTTAGTAAATTACATCACATTCTTTTATACAAAAAAAGAATATATTTTTAAGTAATAATTAGATAAAAAAAAAAATTGGGGCGTTACAATTATGGTTTTGACATAATTAACAAACATACAATATCTTTTGATTAAGCTAACTGTTTGAATCAAGTTGCATTTCAGGTAGAAACACACAAACACTAAACATATGGACACAAAGCTTGGAACTCAAGGAATCAAGCATAAAGTGAAGCATGTGCTGAACAAAGACAACTATACTTTAATATCATTAGTGGTTGTGTTAGTTAGGTTTTAGACTTGTCATATATGAGTTCATGCATAAGTTTTTGCCAAGATAAAAATGTGGTTTTAAATTGAACTAAGTAATCAAATCGATTGATTGACTCAGAAGTAAAGTTATCACTAAACCAATCGATTCTGTGAAAGAACTTAGTGAAATCTGAACTCTGAGTGTAACTCAATCGATTGGACAATCGATTCATGAATCAATTGGTAATCGATTGTGTGAGTTACAGGGGCAAGCCAAAATCCTTGCAAATCGATTGTCTAACCGATTTCGAGATTAATTTGTATCAGACTTGACCACTGTAACATACCAATCGATTGGACAATCGATTGACACATCAATTGATGAATCGATTGAGTGAGACACAGAGACAACCATTTCTAAACCAAATCGATTGGGTGAAAGTGTTTTATAAGTCTGAAGCTTTGTGACAAATCCAATCGATTGAGACATCAATTGAATTTTGTTTCTTGACTTGCTAGACATATACTCATCGATTGGCAAATCGATTGGGATTTTAAAATGTTTAATCATATATCAGAAACCAAGTTCCTAGTCGATTGGCAAATCAATGTTTTCAAAATAGCTAAGTCCCTGTAACAATTCAAATCGATTAGAATAAAACAGCTGAGGCACTGGGACAAAGCAAATCGATTGACGAATCGATTAGTGCAATTTTCTGGAATCCCTGTGATCAGTCCAATCGATTGACAAATCGATTGGAGTAATTGTTTTAAGTTACATACCAATTGCCAAATTGATTATGATGGATTATCAGTTGATTATGTAATCGATTGTTTTGATCTCGTTGTTTGAACAAAACATTCGAAATCGATTACTCAATCGATGCTGATATGAACTTGTCTTAGTTTTCTGATTTGTGAATTAAAACAATTGATTGCCAAATCGATTAATACATATGTTTTCAAGATTCAAGAAAAACAAGAAACACGAGCATCGATTGGCAAATCGGTTGGAGTGTTTCTAGGCTTTATACAATCGATTTATGTGTTTTTCTGAAACATATAAAAACTGTCTCAAATCTGTTTTTAAAAATAACACATAGAATTGAATTTTTTCAGAACCAGAACTTTTGAGACCTTTGAACTTTTGATACACATAATACTTTGAGAAAACTAAACAGCTTGGCAAACACTTATAGTTTGAACATCATTGTGTGATCAAGTCGCTTATTCTAGAAAGATCTTTTGATCTTCTCTGTTGTAAATTTTTGTAAAACTACATTGTAACCAAACCGTGTAAAAATCCAGTAGTTAAACTGGTGGTTACCATTCATTGATGCTAGTGTTCATCAAGAAGGAACCTCATTGCGATCTTGTGTGAGTTTACCGGAATAACTCAAGGGATGTGATGGATGTATGTTAGAATCAAGATAGTTGGATAGATAGGCTAGGTGCTAGCTGGAAAATCTGTAAAACGTTTTATAGAAGATTCTAGTGAAAAAGGCTAAGATCAGGTTGATCTTGGGACTGGATGTAGGTTGTCTTACAGACGACTGAACCAAGATAAATATCTGAGTATCACTCTCCTATCCCTTATATTTTACTTCATTGTTTGGTTGTTTAATATTGATACATGTTCTGTTTGATATTGCTTGAAAGATTAAATTTACATGCTTGTATCTAGATTGATTAGTTGAACAGTTACTGTGTATGTTGCATTATTAATTTGACAATACATGTAATTGTGAACCTTCTCCTAGAATCAATTCTTTAGGACCTTGATTGATATTCTGTTTAATAAAATTGGTATTTGTTAAACTGTTTGGCATTCTTGTGAATTGTTCATTTGACTGTCATATAAATATTTCTTGCATTAGAAGTCATATTCCCAACAAAAATGAGTATGATGGGAGAACTTAAGTTCTTCTTAGGGATATAAATTCAACAAAGTCGACAAGGTATATACATTCATCAAACTAAATATATAAAAGAGCTTCCTAGAAAATTTAAGATGAGCGATTGCAAAAATATGGCCATACAAATACACCGTACTAGTTCACTTGAAAAAGATGATTCAAGCAAAAAAAGTTGAAATACAAATACCTATAGAGGAATGATAGGATCCCTACTTAACCTTACCGCTTTCGTGTATGTGCATGATTTCCAGCTGATCTTAGGAAATCATATTTAACTATTGTTATAAGAATCCTTAGATACCTAAAAGACATTACCAACCTTACCTTGTTCTACATGAAATCTCCTAAGTACAAACCTAGTGGATGCTGTGATTTTGATTATGTTGGAGATAAACTTGAGAGAAAGAGCACTAGTGACAACACCATATTTTGAGGTAACACCTTGATATTCTGGTTAAGTAAGAGACAAAACACCATTGCAATGTCACTACCAGAGTTTGAGTACATTTCAGCTGCTGGTTGCAGTTCTCAACTACTTTGGATCAAGCATCAACTTGAAGACTACAAACTCCTATAATCCAATATTTTCATATATTGCAATAACATTTATGTCATTTGTTTAACAAAAAACCATATCCTACATTCTAGAGTTAAACATATAGATATCAAATACCACTTCACTAAGGACTTTTCTAAAAAAGGGTACTAAACATTCAATTTGTAGAGATTGAACTCCAATGGGGTTACATATTCACCAAACCATTGCCTGAAGATAGGCTTGACTTCATCAAGAAAAACCTAAATCTTACCTTCATACCTGACTGATGTTGTGATAACTTCAAAGTAGTTTAGTTTTAGATTAGTTTTTATATTTTCTTGTATTATGTTATATTCATTTTATTAAAAAAAACAAAAAAAAAAGAGTGAAAAATGAAAGAAAAAAAATGTTTCACTTTCAAATATTTTTATCTTTATAGTTTGCTGGTTCTGAATTTGATTGCTTCGTATCTAAGTAATTCATAAAAATCAACCAACCTTCATCAAATTAGCAAAAAGTTATCAACTTTGACAAACAAAATTCAATCCTCTTTCTCGTGTTTGAACCTTCAAGTTCCTCCATTGAAATACTGAATTCTATATAATTTTGGGTACATCGATAATGAAAAGATACCTATCTAGTCAAATTACAATCATTTATAACTTGGTCATAACCAAATCCAAGTGGAATAATCTTATATTTAAGATAAGGTGATACAAAATCACGAGGGTTTCGTGGGATGGTCTTGAATTCCTCTATTGTTGGATCCCATAATACAAATATTTTATCACTATTGTAGAGAAAAAAAAAGAAAGAAAAAAACTCCGGTAATACAACCAAAAAGGGGTGGGGTTTCAATTGGTTTTGGTTTCAAAAAGTTAATTAAAAATAATTTACGATGGTATTGTTGAAAACATGAATAAATAAAACAATAAGTTAGAGATAAAAAGAATTTATATGAATTCTTATTTATTTTCTCAATGATCGATCCCTCTTTCAAACTAATAACAAATATTTGTCTTTCAATGAAATATTTTTTTCCTATTTGATTGATCATACAAAAAATATAATTAAGAGAAAACATATAGAACCAAGAGGTTGAGTGATTGAAAGATTCATATCTATGTTTCATCATTACAAGAATCATAATCTCAATTATCATATAGATCTACCAATTAATTATAGTTGGTATCATACAAGAATCATAATCTCAAATATCCTATAGATCTACCAATTAATTTTAGTTGGTCACTAGTTTGATTAATTAAGTCATGCAAAGGTTGGTCATCCCAAACATGTAAATAAAACAATAGAATAGTTTAAATTAGTTAAACAACACAAATCTAAAATAAAACTAGAATTTAAAACTAAGACATAGTTCAAAGGTATCTTAATCACAAGATTCATCAAAGACCATAAAAGAGAGCTTAGTTACTCAATGACGTATAGAAAATAAAGTAATGTTCATCAATTAAAAGAAAAGAAATAAAACTCTTAAAGAGTATGATTTTTTTACTCCCAAATTTAAGACACTATACTCAAATTCCAAGCACTCTTAATTTTCTAAAGTGGTTGTCCTTATTTTCTCTCTCTCTCTCTCTATTTTTTTTTCCTCTTCTAATTATATCTATGGCTTGGGTCATGTTTTATGTTTCTCCTTTTTCCTCTTTATGATAGCAAGAAGATCTTAATTTTATGCAACGACATTCCCCCTTCTTTGACAATATTTTCTTATCATAAACCTTCTTCTTGCACTCATAAGTTAAAATATTAAACTTGTATTTTTGCACTAAAAACTTAGTAGATTTGACCAATTTGCATTATTTTATCATCTCATGATCAATTATGCAAATGTGAATGAAATAAATAAGAATAAGTTGAATTCAAAATTATAAAGTAAGTTAAAATAGAGGATAAATACCATCTTAAAATCCTATAAAAATAAGTTTATCAATTAACAAAATATAATTGTACTCATATTCTTGAAAACACAACTCAATTATATTCTTAAAAATGCACATCAATATGTGTGTGCATATAATAATATCATTGTGATTATTATGTTTAATTTCATTTTTAATTCTCTAATATTTTCAATGTGTGAGGGAGATAATCTTGTTATGGCGTCTCCTCACTATACTATTGGAGTGATAATATTTCGTGTTCTTGTCACCATCAGTTATCCACTTTCTTCGAGATTTTTGGTACCACAAACACTCTTCTTGGTAAGAGTTCGTGCAAATTGATCTTAAATGTCTTCTTCTAGCTAATCGAGAAAGTGTTATAGGACTATTCTGGATCCCGTTAAGTCTACCCAAGAGGTCTTTTTCCTTTTAAAAATGTTGTCAAACAACTTTTTGTTCCAATTCTTCTGAATAATCAAATTGGGAGTAAGATTTCACGGAAGAGTAATCAAATTGGGGCCCTTCCTCTGAATTTTTTATGGGTTATCCGTATAGATTCAAATATGAAAAGTCTATTTATGTTACAATTAGGCCCCCCTTAAAAAGAACAAGGAAAGGGTGATAATTAGAATGGATACGGGGGAGAACTTTAGCAAAATCCTCGTAGTAAGGTAATCTCCAATGAACATTACATAAAATACGATCCAACTTTTTCAAAATTAACAAGATCACCATGTGAAAGGAAACTTACAAAAAAAGAATCAACAAAACAATAACAAAATTGAGTTTCTTAAGAAATCACAGGCTTGAATACCAATTTCATCCCAAACGAGTTGTACATAAAATACAACCCAAAATATAATATTTATTTATATTGAAAAATAAATATATTAGATAATTTAAATAATCAATAACCATAATGTATATTTTCATTAATTAACAAATGTAATAAATAAAATTCAACTATCAAAGGATTGTAAAATCCTAATACCAATGTTAATAAATCTATTGGTTGAAATCAAGTTAATGATTTATTCCTCCAATTGGAAGAAAAATGTTCATATAAAGTAATATACTAAAAGCATATCCTTTAATGTCAAACTCCTCAATCAATTGAGTGTTTAAATTAAACCAAATTATTTCACCATTTCCTTTTTGAAAAAATAAATCACTTTTTCTCTCTGCTCCAATAGGAAGTCTAATACCAGAAAATGACCCAATAAAAAAAAGTTTAGTCCATGATTCTTTCGCATCAATTTCTCCTAAAACAGATATATTAAAAGTAGTATTATCTAAAATCCATGAGAACAAAGCAATAGACTCATTTAACACCATTAAAGACATTGGTGTTACATCAATATTCATCATCCACATTTGAAAGTATTTCTACAGGTATAGGTGTTGTAATAATCACCTCGGTGACCAAGTTAGATGATGCTAAGTCTCTTCCAACAACAGCCTTATAGTACCACCAATGACACATTCCTTTCATGTGCAATCGTTAAGAAGCCACATAACCAAATGGTAGTAACACCAAGTTTTCTCATAGTGTTAATTCTAAGGCTACATATTTTCTAAAAATTGTACTCGAAATTAAATTATGGTGGTAGTTCATCCATTGAAATACTGAATTCTACATAATTTTGGGTACATCAATAATGAAAAGATACCCACCTAATCAACTTATAATCATTTCTAACTTGGTCATAACCAAATCCAAGTGGAATAACCCTATCTTTAAGATAAGGTGAAATAGACTCAAGCGAGTTTCGAGGGATGATCTTGAACTCCTCTGCTACTGGATTTCATAATACAAATATTTGATCATTGTTGTAGAGAAAAAAGAAACTCCGGTAATACTACCGGAATCCAACACTCCCAAAAAGGGTCCTCTTCTTGAAATGGATTTGACAATTCTAATTTAACTACATCCTCAAAATTATCTCTAGAAAATGAACAAAAATTTATACCAGTAAGTGGTATGAGAAAAAATGTATCATCCTAAAAGAATGATCATAAGAAATTAAATTATTGTAAAATATGCTTATAAAATGATGGTTTTCAAATAAGAGAGTCCATAACATTCAAATACTTCAAATATTTTATAGGTAATTATCATAAAATATGGATAAAGTCGTCCTATATGTAGTTTCGAACATTTTCATTTGTCACTTTAAACCGATTGACGAGAGATCTTTTTTCTTTTAAAAATGTTGCCAAACAACATTTTGTTCCAATTCTTCTGGATGGGAGTAAGGCTCTATAGAAGAGTAATCAAATTGAGGGCCCTCCGTTCATTTCTCTTGAATAACCATTTTAAAATTTTACCATTTTAAAATTTTTATGGGTTATCTGCATAGTTTCAAATCTGAAAGGTCAATTTATGTTACAAGTATGTCCCCCTTAAAAAAAACAAGGATAAGGTGATAATCAAAATGTATGTTGGGGAGAACTTTATCAAAATCCTCATGGTAAGGTAATCTCCAATGAAAATTTCACATAATACGATTCAACTTTTTAAAAATTGACAAGATCACCTATAAAAAATCAACTAAAGAATAACAAATTGAGTTTCTTCAGAAATGATGAGCTTGAATATTTTTAGCAAGATCTTGAGTTTTCGAAGTCCAATTAAAAAACAAATTTCATCCCACATGAGTTGTACATAAAATACAACCCAAATTATAATATTTATTTATATTGTAAAATAAATATGTTAGATAATTTAAATAATCAATAAACATAATGTATATTTTCATTAATTAACAAATACAATAAATAAAATTCTACTATCAAAAATTGTAAAATACTAATACCAACGTTCATAAATCTCTTGAATGAAATCAAGTTACTAATCTCAACTTATTACTCTAAACTGATTGACAAGAGAGATGTCATGATTTGATCAAATGTGCCCCACATTTGTTTTGCTGTCTTGCAATTTGAGACTCTGAAGAATTCATCATGACTCAAGGCGGCAATTATAATGTTCTTGGCTTTGACGTTGTACCCAACTTTCTTTTTGTCATCCTCAAACCAGTCACTTTTAGGCTTTAGGATTGATGATTCACTAGTACTTGCTATGGTTGGCACAAAAGGTTCATTCTCTACAGCATCTAGAATGTCAATACCACTAACTTCAAGAAAAATTAGCATGCGTTGTTTGCAATACATGTATGCAGCACCGTTAAAGGCAGGGGGCCTAGCTAATGACGCACCTTCTCCTAGAAAATCAGAGGCCATGATCTTTTGATGAGAATTACTCTAACAAAAGTAGGCTCTGATACCAATTGATGGTAATTATGACCTCAGTTTTACAGAAATATATGCAAAAAGATTTCTATTCTAACAATATGCGCAACAGTTTAAGAAATTGTAAATTTACTAAACACAAGATTATGGAAGGTCCCTAATAATCAATTCTAATGAATGTCAAACAATATCAGTTATTGATTATATGGAGAAATGCATCAAAAACAATTGTTACTCAAGATATTGATTTTCATGCAATCATGTCAAGACAATTAATCATGCAAAGACACTTATCATAGAATCTTTATCATGCATTCAATCAATATCAAGAACACAATAATTGAAGAAATTTAAACGAGACAAGGGAAAGAAAAGTGTACGCAGATATTTATACTGGTTCAGCCGCCTTGTGACGGCTTACATCCAGTCCTAAGATCAAACCCGATCTTAGCCTTTCCAATAGAACTTTTTAGAATTAGTTTACAGATTTTACACAGCGCCTCGCCTCAATCTTAAACTATTCTCCCTGTTCTATATTTCCTTCCCTGAATTCCCGAGTTTAAATCCCATAAACTCTAACAAGAATACAGTCAAGTGTCTTCTTGTTGACAGCCCTCAACCTCGAAGATCACCACCAGTTGTAACTGGATTTTCTCAAAGTAATTTGGTTACAGAAATTGAATTACAGAAATTAAAATAGATCAATTGTACAAAGTTCTTGATCTTCCTTCTTCTCAAAGCTATCTTTCTCAATTTAGTCTTTTTCAATCCTTTTTTATCACAAATGTAGCTTGTTCAAGGCTAAAAAGGATATTCAAAGCAATATCAGTTGAGAAAGGATTAGTAGTATATTGTGTATGTTGTGAAGGTGTATTAACAAAAATGTTATTCACAAGTTATGAGAAGAATAGAGTGAATGCAGTTTATATAGTTTCAGGAAAAACAACACATGAATCGATTTAACCAATCGATTCATTAAAGTTATAAAGCACACTAATCGATTTATACAATCGATTTCACGAATCTTGTTTTTCTTGAATCTTGAAACTGCATACACTAATCGATTTACCTAATCGATTAGTTTAACTGAGTTCTTCAGACTTGGATGGATGTTCATATTTGAATCGATGTGCATAATCGACTTGTGGTGTTTTGTTCCAACAACGAGATCAAAACAAGCGATGTACTCAATCTATTCAAACATGTACATAGTCCTTAAGCCATCTCTGTTTCTAAAAACTTTTTGTACTTATCGATTTGGTCAATCGATTTCACTGGTTCCAGGGACACAGTGATTTTCATAAATCGATTTGCCTAACCGATTTGACAAGTTACAGAGTTGGTTTAAATCTATATAATCGATGTGTCTAATCGACTATGGATTTAAGTCTGAAGCACATTACATTGTTTGGTTCATTCAATCGATTTACCAAGTCGATTGATGCCAAACTTATTTCAAAAGAAGTATGTTAGTGGATTGTGCTAATCAATTGCATATGTCCCAGACCAATTTCATTTTAAAGTTAATTTTGTTAAATCGATTTGTCTAATCGATTTGCCCATTATTGGTTTGACTCTGTGACATTCGAAATCGATTATGTCAATCGATATAGACAATCAAAAATAAAGATGTGATTGGATCAATCGATTTGCCAAATCGATTAGCTTGCAAGGCATGCCACTGACTTGCACATTTTAATTTCAGTAAATGTACCAATCAATTTGTCTAATCGATGTAAGCAATCAGTTCAGTCCTGTTGAATTAACCAATCGATTTAAGGCTAACTGGCTCTCTGACTTGCACAATTCATTTTCTAATAAATGTACCAATCGATTCACCTAATCGATTGATATCGTACTTGATTTTCAGAGAATGTGCAAATCGGTGTTGCCAATCGATTGCTTAATCCCAGACTGCATAATATCATTCAACCCTGTTACAAAATCGATTTTACTAATCGATTTGCTTATGAATCTTCAAGCTTTTGTTGATTTCTTGAGTTCCAAGCAATTGTCTCAAGTTTGTAGGGTTGAGTTGTTGTTCCTGAAATTTTTCTCAGTTTACAATGTCAGATTTATTTAATGATGTATGTTTGTTAATAATATCAAAAACGAACATATGTCTAACAAGCAGAATAAAAAGATGCAAACAAAATTGACTCAATGTCGCTGCAAGTGATAATCCAAATAACATACAAATGAAATTGTAAAGTGGAGGTGAAACTAACTATACGTGTGCAATTGATTTAAATATTTTCAAAACTAAATTAATTATTGGTAAACATAACAAAGGATTATTTTCTAACATGGTTGGTAAGTGAAATTTTGTTATGGAGTATCCTCACAATACATTGGGAGTGTTAATATTTAGTGTTCTTATCAGCATCAATTATCCACTTTACTCAGATTTTTTCGTACCGCAAACACTCTTCTTGGTACAAGATACGTGCAAATTAATCTGAAAGGTCCTTTTCTTGAGAATCCAAGAAAGTGTTTATAGGGCTACTATGGATCCCATTAAGTCTACCCAAGAGATCTTTTTCCTTTTAAAAATGTTGCCAAACAACTTTTTGTTCCAATTCTTCTAGGTGGGAGTAAGGCTCTACAGAAGAGTAATCAAATCGGGGGCCTCCATAATGTCTCTTGAATAACCATTTGGAAATTTTCATAGGTTATCCGCATAGTTTCAAATTTGAAAGGTCTATTTCTATTACAAGTATGTTCCCCTTAAAAATAACAAGGAGAAGGTGATAATCAAAATGTATATTGGGGAGAACTTTATCATAATCCTCGTGGTAAGGTAATCTCCAAAGAACATTACACATAATACGATCCAAATTTTTAAAAATTGACAAAATCATGAATTCATTAAGCATGCGGAAGGAAAGCTAAAAAAAAAAATCAACAAAACAATAACAAATTGAGTTTCTTAAGAAATGATGGACTTGAATATTTTTAGCAAGATCTTGAGTTTCCGAAGTCCAATTAAAAACCAATTCCACATGAGTTGTACATAAAATACAACCCAAATTATAATGTATATTTCCACATGAGATGTAGATAATTTAAATAATCAATAAACATAATGTATATTTTCATTAATTAAAAAAATATAATAAATATATTCAACTATAAAAAATTGTAAAATCCTAATACCAACGTTCATAAATCTCTTGGATGAAATCAAGTTACCGATTCATTCCTCGAATTCAATGAAAAATAAATTAATATACTAAAACCATTTCCTTTAATGTCAAACTCCTCAGTCAACTGAGTGGTTAAACTAAACTATTTCACCATCTTCTTTTTTAAAAAATAAATCAATACCTAAATATTAAGCACCTAAAGAGTGCTAGAGAAAAGATCTAGTAGAAAAAATGTCAAAAGCCAAATATATTGTTGAAGGAGGATCTTAAAATAGTCCACCTTACTTTGATGGAACAAATAACTACTTCTGGAAGAATAAGATGCAGTTGTTTCTAAAATAACATGATACAAGAATGTGACGTATCATTATAATGGAGATTTCATACCAACAGTCGACCAAAATGATTGAACCTCTACTAAAAAGAATGAAGCGAACTGGACAACTGAAGATAAAACTAAGGTACTCCTAAACTTTAATGCTTAACTTTTTGTATATTGTGCTATAAACATGGGAAGAAAACGAAAGAGTTGATGAATGCAACACTGCTAAAGAAGTATGGGATATATTGCAAACTCGTCATGAAGGAACAAATCATAAGAAAGTTTAAGCTGTTCAAAATGCATGAAGAAGAAACTATTGATGAGATGTACTTGAGATTTACAACCATTGTAAATGAAATGCATTCCTTAGGGAAAGCATACTCAATACAAGATAGAGTCATAAAGATTATAAAATGTCTTCCACTTATATGGAGACCGATGGTGACAACTTTAAACCAAGCTTAAAATCTTGAAGTGCTTGCATTAGAAAAAAAATGATTACAACTTTAAGAGCACATGAAAGAATCCCAAGAAAGTGTACCAATACAAACAGATGAAGAATCAAAAGAACTGGACATGAAGATGCAGATGAAGAAATATCCCTTCTCACCAGAAGGATCCAAAGAATGTTGAGTCAATTATGCTTGCATATTTTTGTTTTGTTCTCTAAATACTTGATCAAAATCACAACATCTCTCTTGTCAACCAGTTTACGATTACAAGTAGAGATGGAAAAATATGCAAGCTTGACAAAAGAAAAGGTTAAAAACTACATATAATAAGATCTTGCATTTCGTATTCTATCAAAATTGCCACTAAAATCTTTGAAGCGATTTGGATGCGTACGTAAATCATGGGTTTTCTTATTTGAAAACCATAAATTCATGAGCATCTTTCAAAATAATTTCATCTCTTATGATCATTCGTACTACGATGATACATCTATTCTCCTACAAGTTACTAATAAAGATTTGTGTTCATTTTCTAGAGATAGTTTTGAGGATGTAGTCAAATTGGATTTGCCAAATCCATTTCAAGATGAGTCATATTCAGTCTTATATTAATGATCTGTAAGTTTAATCTGTATAAGTCAAACCCTTAAACTTTATAAGTCATAGTACATGTAATTAGTTAAGATTGAATCGTTGGATCATGAAAATTAGAATTTCTAAGTCATATTCACACTACAAGAAAAACACCATTTTGTGACCAACTTTATAAATATTTTATGGCCGAATAAAACCCTCACAAATTAGTGACCGAAAAGCCCTCACAAAGGCCAAAATTGAAATTGGTCTTTATTTGTGGCTGCAAAAGCCCTCACAAATTTTTAAATATTTAACTGGATTTTGTGGCTTGTGATTTTGTGAGGGCTTAGGCAGCCACAAAATCCAGTTAAATATTTAAGGATTTTGTGAGGGCTTTTGCAGCCACAAAAAATGAATTTTGTGAGGGTCAAATCCGTCACAAAGGAGTGACGTGACTAGGGCGTTTGTGGCTGCATAAGGCGCCACAAAGGATTGCGCACGTGGCCTTTGTGGCTGCAAAGGCCGCCACAAAGGATGCCCAATCCAGCTGGAATTTATGGCCGCTTAGGCCGTCACAACTGGACATACCCGTTACAATTACTGGCGGCAAAGGCCGCTACAAATGGCATTATAGCCGTTGGCGTTACTAGCGGCAAAGGCCCCAATAAATGTGAAGTAGTCGTTGGCATTGTGGCTGCTTTGGCCGCCACAAATGCCCAAGGTAACACTATATATATTTTTCCCCCTCCTCAATTTTTTCACATCCAACTTCTCTCTAAAACTTCATTCTAACTATTGTGTCCTCCTTCTCTCTACACAAAATTACTCTTAAGCTTCATTTAAATTTGGTAAGTATAAATTATATTATATATGTAGTTTTATAATTTTATTTTTTAATTTGATATAACTAATTAATGTTATTGATTTTTATTTTTACAATGCTTCTTTATTATTTCGAAGACTTGCAAGCATCGTACGTGAGTGAAAGCTTGAAGTCAGACGCTACTCGGCATCAAGTTAGTATTTTATATATTTTAAATTTAAATTAGTAAATATATATATATATGTATGTATATATATATTATTTTTAAAATATAGATTAGTAACATATATTTAGATTAGTTTTATAAATTTATTTTTTAAAAAATAGGAATGATGTTGTTTACATATTAATATATGATAAATTGAAGTTTCAAACCACGGTTAAAATATATTAGTTTTAATATAATTATTATTTAAAAAACAATTATTAAAATTGATGATATTATTACTTTTTGTTATAAATAAGTCGTGATTATTAGTCTTGATTTTTAAAAAAACATCATTTAAAATTTTATATAGGTTTGTATAATGATATAGTCTTGATTAATAATTTATTATATTGTTTGCAAATTAATTAATATATAATCCCTTAATTGACATATATATCAAAGTTATTGATTTTAAAAAAACATTATTAAAATTTATGATATTAATTATTATTTTTTGTTATAAGTATTGATATTTTTTGATAGTATTGATATATATATAATTTAAAATTTTATTTTAGTTTATATATATTTATTGTATTGATAATAATATATTATATTGTGTGCAAATGCATGCTCCCCTAATTGACATATAAATATGTCAAAATTTATCTATAATGCTTTTGAAAAATAAAGCAATTAATATATAAAACATCGATATATTTATATATATATATATATATATATATGGATTTAGACCGTAGTTGGATGTACGATAGGAATTTTCCTGGAAGAAAGGGTCTTAAACAATGTTTTGCTAACAAGGTCGAAGACTTTCTCAATTTTGTGAGAGTGCAAAAAATTGTCCAAGATGAAGGGGGAATGAGATGTCCATGTTGTTTATGTCGATGTAGACGGTTTAAAAGTGAAGATGAAATAAGAGTGCATTTGTATGCAGACGGATTTATGCCTAACTATTGGATTTGGACTAATCATGGAGAAGAGTCTCCGGCGGCGCCTAATACTAGTACATCTTTCGAGAATTATAACATAGGTCCTTCAAGTAGTACTAACATGTTAGGTATAGATTATTATAACTATCAACACTTTGAGGCGATGAATAATATGATCTCAGATGCTGTTGGTGTTAATTTTTCATTCAATGAAGATCAATATGATGATACCGATGGACTTCCCAATGAAGAAGCTCAGAGATTTTATGGTCTTTTGAAAGAGACAAATAAACCATTGTTTGAAGGTTCTTCAAACTCAAAGTTATCAATGTGTATTAGACTGTTAGGTCTAAAGTCTCAATTTCATGTTCCTGATTTAGCTTTGGATTTGATGACTAAAATGATGCTAGACGCAACACCTGTTAGAGATGGTTTGCCGCAAAGTTATTACGATGCGAAACGGTTAGTGTCAAAGTTAGGATTAGGTGTCAAGAGGATTGATTGCTATGTTAAAGGTTTCATGTTGTATTATGACAATGAATTTGGTATGAATGATGCTAACTTAGTTGAATGCAAGTTTTGTCAACAACCAAGGTATCACCAAAGGAATAACTGTAAGGTAAGTAGGGGAAATCAATTCTAAGGAAAGCAATGTTTTACCTACCTATTGTATCAAGATTGCAGAGATTGTTTGCATCAATACAAACTGCAGGAAAGATGATGTGGCATTATGAGAATAGAAGAAATTCAGGTGAGTTTCGACATCCGTCTGATGGTCAGGCATGGAAACACTTTGATCAAATACATCCTAATTTTGCGTCAGATCCATGCAATGTAAGACTTGGATTATCCTCAGATGGATTTACGCCTTACATACAAGCATCGTCTACTCCTTATTCTTGTTGGCCGGTTATTGTTACTCCTTACAGTCTTCCTCATGATATGTGTATGTCTAAACCATATATGTTCTTAGCTGCTGTGATACCATGTCCTTCTAATCCTACAACTGGTATTGATATTTATTTACAACCTTTGATTGACGATTTGAAGAGGTTGTGAAATGGTGTCTTGACATATGATATTGCTTGGAGAGAAAATTTTATGATGAGAGTTGCATTGATGTGGACCATTAATGATTTCCCCGCTTATGGGATGTTGTCAGGATGGGGCACCCATGGTAAACTAGCTTGTCCTATTTGTATGGAAGATACAAAAGCATTTACTTTAAAATTTGGCGGGAAGGCATCGTGGTTTGACTCGCATCGTAGGTTTTTACCTACTGATCATGCATTTAGAAGAAACAAAGCTGCATTTATGAAGGGCTATGCACAAAGTCTAGGACCCCCGCTTAAATTGACATCAGAACAAGTTTGGAATAAAGTAAAAGATATGCAAAAGGTACATGTTGTTAATGGTGTGGCTTGTAAACCACAAGGTTACAGACAATGGCACAATTGGACAAAAAGATGTATTTTTTGGGATCTACCGTATTGGAAAGATAATCTTTTGAGACATAATCTCGATGTTATGCATATTGAGAAAAATTTCTTTGACAACATCTTTAATACTGTGATGAATGTGAAAGGGAAAACAAAAGATAATGATAAAGCTAGAAAAGACATAGGTATATATTGTAGACGACCAGATTTGTTGTTGGTGGAACAAAATGGCAAGACCTTAAAACCTCGTGCGAATTACACTTTATCTACTGATGAAGCCAAATATGTTTATCGTTGGATCAAAGAGCTGAAGACGCATGACGGTTATTGTTCTAATTTGGCAAGATGTGCTGATGTGGAAAATGGGAGGATGCATGGGATGAAAAGTCATGATTGTCATATATTTTTAGAGTGTTTACTTCCTATTGCCTTTAGTGCTTTACCGACACATGTATTGAACCCACTTATTGAAGTGAGTCAATATTTCAAGAATTTGTGTTCTTCAACACTCATTGATAAAGGTTTGATCAAGATGGAAAATAACATTCCGATCATACTATGTAAGTTGGAGAAAGTATTTCCTCCTGGGTTTTTTGATTCCATGGAGCATCTCTCAGTGCATCTTGCAAGTGAAGCTAGGCTTGGTGGACCAGTTCAGTATAGATGGATGTATCCATTTGAAAGGTGATATATATATATATATACAATATCTCTTTAATTTCAATATACTTCAACTTATATATACATGGAGCTTATTATACATCTCTTTGTATATTATAGGTTCATGGGTTATTCAAAACAGTCGGTGAAAAACAAAGCTAGAGTTGAGGGCTCAAATATGTTCATCTTACCTACACCGTGAAACAACACACTTTTGTTCTCATTATTTCAACAATGAAACATTGTCACTAGTTAACAGAAGAAACGCTACTGATAGTGTTATACGTCATCCACATGCTTTATCAGTTTTTTGCTTGTCTGGTCATCATGCTGGTAGGGATTTTCTGATTTTCTGGCCAAGCGGCAAAGTATTTAATGCGGCACATGTTCACATTTTGATTAACTGCACTGAAGTTAAACCATACATTGAGTCCGTTTCAAATTCCTCTTCTTATTAAATAATTATATTTAATTATATGATTAAATTGATATTCACCATATATATGGTCATCGATCAGGGCATTTTTAAATACGGGACAATCATCTGATGATATGCATTCAAATTTCCCATTATGGTTTCAACAACAAGTGCATACAGAAGAACAAACTCCTATCAACATCCACTTAAGGCACTTATCTATGGGCCCGAGTAGAAGTTTCAATGAATGGCACACCTATTACATCAATGGATACAAATTTCACACTGAATCTTGGACTGAAGGAAAAGAAACAATTAATAGTGCAGTTTGTATGAAAAGTGTCTCTGATAGTGGTGTAGTAGAAGATTTCTATGGCATAATTGAGCATATTTATGAAATTGACTACACGTTCCTAGATTATGCGAAAAAAATGGTGTTTGATCCATCTAGTAGAGGAACTAAAATCAATTTGATATCCAATATTGTAGACATTCGAATGAGCAAAAGATATCCACGGTTTGATCTATTTGCCCTGGCCCATAATGTAAGACAATTGTATTATGTTCCTTATCCATCAACTGTCAAAAGCAAACAAGGTTGGTGTGCTGCAACCAAAACAAGACCAACGAGTGGAATAGAAGAAGTTGAAGCAGGTCAAAATGAAGAAGTTGCATTTCAAATAGATGAAATGTCAAATTTGGATCATGTGATTGGATATGAGACTATTAGTCAACTTTGTCATGAGTCACACATTGGAGAAGAAGTTGATGAACAAGAAATAGATGAATTAGAGAACGATGAAGGCAATATTGACTTAATTCACTCATCCAATGAATATACTGATGATGACGATGACCAAGACGAAGACAATTAATTAATTAGGCATTATATATATTTGTATGGATATGGATATGTATAATATTATATATTGTAATGTGAAATGAACGATAATATATATATATATATATATATATATATATATATATATATATTTGTATGGATATGGATATGGTTCTGTGTAATATTATATATATTTCTTTATTTATGTGAGTGTTAAAATTTAATTATGTATATTTCATTTTAAAAATTAATTTATTAAATACGAATTATTTTGTGGCGGCCTAAGCCCTCACAAAATATATATTTTTTTTTAATCAGGTGGCAATTGTGGTGGCCAAAAGCCTTCACAAAATATATTATTTTTTAATCAGGTGGTATTTGTGGCGGCCAAAAGCCCTCACAAAGGTCAAATCAGAAAAATTCAGCATGTCCTTTGTGGCGGTCTATGCCCTCACAAAGGCAGACTTTTGTGGCTGCAAAAGCCCTCACAAATGTCTGTCTTTTGTGGCTGCAAAAGCCCTCACAAATGCCAACTTGTTTCAGGCACTTTGTGGCTGCAAAAGCCCTCACAAAATTTTGTGACCAGCTTCTTTTTTGCTGCCAAAAACCCTCACAAAATCCACCTTTGTGGCTGATTATACCCCTTTGTGAGGGCTTTTGGCCCTCACAAAAACCATGATTTCTTGCAGTGTTAGTCTTATATTAATGATCTGTAAGTTTAATCTTAACAAAGTAAATGGACAATGACTTCAAAATTTAAGGGTTAAATAAGTTTTTTGTCCTTATAAATCTTTGAATTTTTTTTAGTCCGTACAAAAATGAATAACATATTTTAGTCCTATAAAATTATAATGCAACTAGTTTTGATCCTTGTTGGAATATCAAAATATGTTTTTGTGATTTTTGGCATGCACGTTTACAACACTATAAATTTTTTTTTTTTTTTTAAAATGAGGTAAAAATTCGATTTCTAACTATATATTTTTGGGACATTTCTCTTGAATATATGATATTTAAAAATTTTATATTTAATTCATCCCAAATTAAAATAAAATTATAAAGTTTTGTAGATGATCTTTTAATAATGTTCTAAATATGCTTGTAAAAAATCATTTAAAAGTTTAAAATTTGAACAATGTTTCATTTCAACAAGTATTAAAATAGCTTGTAGAATAATTTTATATAAACTAAAAAAAACATTAGGAGGATTAAAAATGAAATTTCAAAAATTTATAAGGACTATAAAGTTATTTAATCCAAAATTTAAACTTCTAAGATTCAACCGTTTAATATTAATTAATTAGATAAACTATGACTTTGAAATTTTACTTTCAATGATCCAATAGCATACACATAATAGAATCATGTAGATGTCATTCCTATTAGAGCATTTGGAGAATATAATCTTTGTAGATGTCATTCCTATTTGAGCATTTGGAGAATATAATCTTAGGAATTTTTTCCTAAAATAGTAACCGACAAAAAGAAAAGACAAACACGTTAGAAATTTTATTAAAAAGAAATATCAACTAGAATGCTTGACGAAATTCAGCACAAATACAAATAACATTGATAGAAGTTGCGTTATCTGTAAATATAACTCTATTCGACTGACAGAGACCATACACACAATATTGACACTAACATGATGTCAAATATAATAATTTATAAAAATATAATTGATTGAGTGTAAATATATATATATATATATATATATATATATATATATATAAAAGTGAAATTCTTTTACTCAGTAACGTTATTCATTTGATTTATTTCTTTAAGTTTGAGCATATTTTCTTGTGTTCAAGACAGATCACTGAACTTCCAATGTTGAACATTATGTAGTCGTTTGCGAAATTGTCTCTTGAATTCCACTTTGTTCTTCTGTACTTTATCTTATATAAATTTTTTATTTTAATGAAGACACTGAAAAGCACACGTTATATAACAAGATATATCAAAATCTCTTAATCATCTGGTCTTTAATCATCTGGTCTTTAAAATTTGTAATCATTGAAATTTCATAAAGAATTTTGCCTCAAAAACCACAAGATTATATACTTTCTTAATGACGTATGCTACTATGTTGTTGTATCCAACACAATAATATTTTTCTATTATTAATTAATTAAATTAATAAAGAAATGTAATATTATATTAATGATTAAATAAAAATCATTATTTGAGGTACGAAAATAAGAATGGCGGTGACATGTGAATAGATTACATTTACAGGCCCGTTTATTAGAGTAACTTCTCATAAAAACTAATTTTACGTATTTCCCATTTTTTCTAAGACAAACTTTTTTGAAAATAAAATTTAAAAAGTTCTACAAAATGCCTTCAAATAATCAATTCTTTTAAGTAACTTTTCTAGAGTTATTTTTAAAAAGTATTAATATTTTAATCTTTAATAATTAAAAAAAAATGAGTACAAAATAAATTTTGATATTTTGTAGAAAATTTTAATAAAAATTATTTTAAAAAATAGAAAGTTCAAATCCTATTCATTTAATATATAACAAACGAATCATAGATTTAGAGTGATATGATATTATTGTATATTTAATTTATTATCATAGATGTGGAGTGGTATGATTTAGAGTGATATGATTTAATTTAATTGATTAGATTTTATTTATTTAATTGAGTGATATATATTTTACAAAACGAAAATCTTTTGTAAAAAAGTGCTAAATGAAAAAGATTCCATCATCATTTTTTTAAGAAGTGATCATGGAGGAGAATTTATAAATGCCTCTTTTAAAACCTTATTTGATGAACTTGGCATTTCTCAAAAACTATTTGGTGCAAGAACTCCTCAAGAAAATGGAGTTGTTGAAAGAAAAAATAGAACCTTACAAGAAATAGCAAGAGCAATCTTGGAAGAGTCTAATGTTGAAATTTTTGTGTGGGATAAAGCTATTAATATGTCATGCTACATTCTAAACTGTGTATCAATAAGAAAAATTATCAATAAAAAACCAAATGAAATATGGAAAAATAGAAATCCAAACATCTAATATTCTCACATTTTTTGATGTTATTGTTATATTTTGAAAGACACAGAAAACCTTGGAAAGTTTGAAGCAAAATCGGACAAAGCTATATTATTGGGTTACTTAACCGATTCTAAAGGGTATCGTGTTTTGAATCTAAAAATTAAAATTATTGAAATTAGCATACATATATTATTTGATAATAATGATTTGAGTAAAAGAGATGAGGAAAAAGAAGAACATTATGGGCAACAAGAACAGAATGTTCCCCAGGAAATCCATATTGATAAACAATTTTCGTCTCATTCTCCTCATAACAGCTGGAGAAGTGATCATCCTCAAAATAAAATCATTGGAGATACAACTGATGGAATTACAACAAAAATGTCATTCAAGGATGATGTCAACAACATCATGGCAATGATCTCCCAAATGAATCAAAATCAATCAAAGACGTCAAAGTTGATCAATCTTGGATTGAAGCAATGAACGAAGAACTTCTTCAACTTGAAAAGAATGAAGTATGGACCTTTGTTGCATATCCACAAGATCAAACCATCATATGGAAAAGATGGGTATTCAGAAACAAGCTAGATGAATAAGGTAAGGTTGTTAGAAACAAAGCAAGGTTGGTTGCTCAAGGTTACAATCAACAAGAAGGTATAGACTATGATAAAACCTTTGCTCCCGTTGCAAGGTTAGAAGCCATACGAATTTTTCTTGATTATGCATCTCATAAACTTATCGAACTTTTTCAAATGAATGTTAAAACTGCATTGTTAAATGGTTTTTTAAATGAACAAGTTTATGTGCGTCAATCTCCCAGTTTTAAAGATCAATAAAAACCAAATCATATTTTTAAACTTACCAAGGCTCTATATGGATTGTAACAAGCACCAAGAGCTTGGTATGAAAGACTTAGTTCTCTTTTAATCAAAAATAGATTTTCTAGAGGAAAGATTGACACAACATTGTTCAAGAAAACTAATAAAAATGATTTACTTATTGTTCAAGTGTTTGTCGATGATATTATCTTTAGCTCAACTAATGAGAAAATATGTGATGTTTTTTCAAAACTCTTGCAAAGTGAATTTCTAAGTTTAGTTAAGATTGAATAGTTGAATCATTCAAAGTAAACTTTATAAGTTATAGTTCGTCTAATTAGTTAAGATTGAATCGTTGGATCATGAAAATTAGAATTTCTAAGTCATATTCAGTCTTATATTAATGATTTATAAGTTTAATCTTAACTAAGTATATGGACAATGACTTAAAAATTTAAGGGTTAAATAAGTTTTTTGTCCTTATAAAATTTTTAATTTTGGTTAGTCCGTACAAAAATGAATAACATATTTTAGTCTCTCTAAAATTATTATGCAACTAGTTTTAATCCTTGTTGGAGTGTCAAAATATGTTTTTGTGATTTTTGACATGCACGTTTACAACAGTATAAAAAGTATTTTTTTTTAAAAAAAAATGAGGTCAAAATTCGATTTCTAAATACATATTTTTGGGACATTTTTCTTGAATATATATTATTTAAAAATTAAATTTCAAAAATTTATAAGGACTATAAATTTATTTAACCCAAAATTTAATCTTCTAGGATCAACCGTTTAATATTAACTAATTAGATAAACTATGACTTTGAAATTTTACTTTCAATGATCCAATAGAATACGCAGAATAGAATCTTGTAGATGCCATTCCAATTTGAGCATTAGGAGAATATAATCTTAGGAATTTTTTCCTCAAATAGTAACCGACAAAAAGCAAAGACAAACACGTTAGACATTTTATTAAAAAGAAATATCAACTAGAATGCTTGAAGAAATTCACACTACGCCAAAAATTGCATTTTACAGCGCTTTTTTTAAGCCTTCTACAGCGCTTTTAAAAAAAAAACGATGTGGATTCGAGCACTGTAAAAGCTACAACAGCGCTTGTAAAAAAGCGCTCTTAAAGGAACCTTTTATAACGCGCGCTTATTATGCACCTTTGACAGTGCTTGTTAACAACAAGCGCTGTAAAAGGCTTATCCATATTTCATATATTTGGGTTACCTTTTACAACGCTTTTTGTTAACAAGCGCTATAAAAGGCATACCCATATTTCATATATTTGGGGTACCTTTTACGGCGCTTTTTGGTAACAAGCGCTGTAAAAGGCATACCCATAATTCATATTTTTGGGGTACCTTTTACAGCGCTTTTTGGTAACAAGCGTTGTAAAAGGCATACCCATAATTCATATTTTGGTATGTCTTTTACAGCGCTTTTTATAACAAGCACTGTAAAAGGTGTTTTTTTTTTTTAAACCCTGTATATATTTTAAAAGCGTTTTTTAGCTTTTTATGACACTTTTTTTATAAAGCGCTGTCTGTTATCTTTTTATCCAAAATTAGTTTGCACCAATTCACACAACACAACACAACCAGAATCAGTAATTTAAAACAGAAACAGAATCAGTAACACAACCAGAACCAGAACTAGAGCCCAGAATCAGTTAAAACATAATCAGTTCACACAATATGATACATATATATTATCCTGTAACACAGTAATTTACAACATACGTAATTAAATATACATTGAACCTAATTTACAACATATTCATAAGCATGTTTATATACTGTCCTATGATCATATACATATAATAACTATGCACCATATAATATTGAGATCCCTTGCTCAGCAGCATGCTATTTCCCAGAAAATCAAATAATTTTCATTTCAAGCACATACTCACACCATTCCTCCTTTAATTCCATCAGATCTTGCTCAGAATATGATGGAGTGGAATTTTCAAAGTACTGCAATATAAAAATTGAACATGTTATATTAAGTTAGTATCAAATATATAGATAATTTATATATGAAAATCATATAATCAAAATACCGTACCGTTTTTGGGATAATAGTTTTATTCTTGTCAACAATCTCCTTCATGAATCTCAATACGTAGTACCCACAATCAATGTTGTTTGTTTGACGAGGACACTTTATTGGGATCCATGTAATATTATTAGACTTTTGCTTCGACACTACCGCACCTCTTTGATAGAAGTTGCATTATTTGTGAATATAACTCTATTCGATTGACAGAGACCCTACACACAATATTGACACTAACATGATGTCAAATATAATAATTTATGAAACTATTATTGGTTGAATGTAAATATATATATATATATATATATATATGTGAAATTCTTTTACTGATTAAGTGACGTTGTTCATTTGATTAATTTCTTTAAGTGTGAGCATATTTTCTTGTGTTCAAGACATAACACTGAACTTTGAGTGTTGAACATTATGTAGTCGTTTGTGAAATTGTCTCTTGAATTCTACTTTGTTCTTCTGTACTTTATCTTATATAAATTTTTAATTTTAATGAGGACACTTAAAAGCACACATTATATAATAAGATATATCAAAATTTCTTAATCATTTATTCATTAAAATTTGTGATCATTGAAACTTCATAAAGAATTTTGCCTCAAAAACCACATGATTATATACTTTCTTAATGACGTATGCTACTATATTGTTGTATCCAACACAATAATATTTTTCTATTATTAATTAATTAAATTAATAAAGAAATATGATATTATAATAATGATTAAATAAAAATCATCGTTTGAGGTACGAAAATAAGAATGGCGGTGACGTGTGAATAGATTACAGGCCCGTTTATTAGAGTAATTAATTATGATTTTACGTATTTCACATTTTTTCTAATACAACTTTTTTGAAAATAAAATTTAAAAAAATCTACAAAATGCCTTTAAATAATCAATTCTTGTAAGTAACTTTTCTGGAGTTATTTTTAAAAAGTATTAACATTTTAATCTGTAATAATTAAACAAAAATGAGTACAAAATAACTTTTGATATTTTGTAGAAAATTTTAATAAAAAGTATTTTTAAAAATAGAAAGTTCAAATCCTATTCATTTAATATATAACAAACGAATCATAGAGACAAAACATTTACTATTCATATTATCATAGATGTAGAGTGATATGATTTTATTGTATATTTAATTTATTATCATAGATGTGTAGTGATATGATTTTACTGTATATTTAATTGATTAGATTTTATTTATTTATTTGAGTGATATATATTTTACAAAAATAAACAGGTAAGAAAAGCATTTAAGAGAAATTGAAAATAAATAATGACTTAAATGGTAATTAAGATGAATGTGGAAATCGAAAATCTAAAACAATTGATGTTACTTCTTATTTTAGTTTCCAATTGATTAAATTAAAAGAATCTTTGATCAAATATATTAAAATCCAATATAATAACATTTTTTTTTTATAAAAATATCTTATGCAATTACTTCTCAATTAAACTATTTTACGGATATTTATCAACTAAGTTAGAAAATAATATTTTATTATATTTATTAATAATTAATTTTGTTTTCAATTGTTTTTAACTCAAGCACCTATATAGTTAGTTTTAGCCCCACGATGCTTGCATTTTTTTTTTTTTTTCTCTAAATACTTGATCACGTTATTCCAGTTTTATTTGGTTATGACCATGTTAAAAATGATTATAAGTTGATTACGGGTGCATGTTTCTTTTATGGGCATTATCAATATTATGATGGAAGTCCTGATTATGTTTGTCACCTAATATTTATTTGCGACTATGAAATATAGAGCCTTAGAAGTAACTATTGGAGAAAAATTGACGAAGATGTCTCTTTTATACTGCTATATTCTGGAGTGGCTTCTCAACGATTGCACGTGAACGAATGCGTCATTGGTGGTATTTTAAGGATATTCTTGTTGGAAGAGACTTAGCGTCGTTTGACTTAGTCACCGAGAGGATTATTACGACACCTATACCTCTACGAATACTTCAAGACGTGGATGATGATTTTAAAGTTGATGACATACCAATCTCCTTAATGGTGTTAAATGGGTCTATTGCTTTGATCTCATGGTTTTTAGATAATACTACTTTTAATATATTGATTTTGGGAGCCATTGGAACGAAAGAATCATGGACTAAACTTTTTACTATTGGGCCATTGTCTGGTATTAGACTTCTTATTAGAGCAGGAAAGAAAGGTGATTTATTTTTTCAAAAAGAAGATAATGAAATAGTTTGGTTTAATTTATCCACCCAGTTGATTGAGGAGCTTGACATTAAAGGGAACGCTTTTAGTATATTAATTTATAAAAAAAGTTTTCAATCATTAATTTGATTTCATAGAAAAGATTTATGGATGTGGGTATTAGGATTTTACAATCTTTTAAAAATTGAATTTTATGTATTATATTATATAATTAATGAAAATATACGTTATGTATATTGATTATTTCAATTATCTAATATTTTCATTTTATTTTATAATATAAATAAACATTAGATTTTATGTACAACTCAAGAAGGATGGAATTGTTTTTTCATATAAACTCAAGATATTGTTAAAACAATTCAAGTCCATCATTTCTAAAGAATTTCAATTTTGTTCTTCTTTTATGGTTTTTTTTATGTAGATTACATTAGGATGAGGCTTTTGCTAATGTTCTCCTTTTATACATTCTAATTATCACACTCTCCTTATCTATTATATATATTTAAAATAAATTCTCGATGTTACTTCATCATATTTTGCCACTTCATTATATTCTCATTCAACAAATTCTTTAAATTATAAAATTATAATAAATATATAAATTATAAAATTATTTTACAATTGTTTATAATAAATTTATAATTCATAAATTATTTTACAATTTGATAATAATTTATAATTTATATTATTATCAAATTATTTAATAAGTTATTCTATAATAAATTTATAAATTATTTTATAATATTATTAGTCATTTAACAATTGTAATAATTTATATTATTAGTCATTAAATTGAATGGAAAAAAAACACCTAATCACTCATAAATATCGATATAAATGCTATTTATTTAATCATACTTACAATTAT
>JBBPBS010000968.1:10352574-10364394 GCA_037974835.1 Cicer judaicum
AATAATACAAAAATTATTAAGAATTTAATAAATAATTATATAATAAATGCCTTAATATTAAAGGAAACTAAAATAATAATTATATACAAAAATAGTAAAAATTCAAGAAATAATTATTGAAAAAATAAAATAAATAATAAGTTTAATTCTAATTAAATTAAACATTCAAGTAACGTGTTAGGTAAGTAAAACGTAATATGAATGTCAAAAATTGAAATTGAAACAAGTTGTTCCTGTTTTATATTGTCCTGTTTTTTCTTTCTTTCTTTCAAATGTTCTGTTATTCTATATTGTTTAAATACTAATATATTTTAAGCTTAATAAAATCGTATAACAAAGAATGTAGGAACCAATCAAAATTTAAGTTGATACTTTAATAATGTTACACAATATAATAGAATATAAAATAAGATAAGATAGTGGTTTATCGAATTCTAGTTTATTTTAATTTTTCTTAGAAAAAATATTATTTTATTCTTAGAAAATATAAATCATTTCATTATAAATAAAGTAAATAACAATATAAAATACGACTAATTAAAATTTTCGTTGTGAAAATGACTCGGTTGTCAAATATAATATTTTCTTATTAAAAAATATCTAAATCCATCCCTCTTAAGTCACAAATAATCACATAAATCTTATTCAATTTGTCGTGTAGAATTCATTTGGTTTTCCAAATACGATAAAATTTTACTACCACTTAATAGCATAAACGAAGTTACAAAATTACTTGTATCTTGATCTTATTCAATTCTAAATCTCAAACAATTTTTTTTAGTAACTACTCAAAACAACGGAAAAAGACGAAACCGCAAGCATGTTAATGAAATAATACCATTTTAATATTTTAACCTCAAAATTACAAATTTTCTCTATAAAATTTTCAAATCACCTACAAAAATTACCAACTAATTTTTATTGAAATCATATTTTATTTCAAATTTTGCAGTTGCATAAATTTTACCCAATCGTTTAAAACATAAATTTTCAATAAAAATTTTATTTTTACATACAAAATAATCTTAGTCATGAAAATAATTTTACCTTAACTAAAATTAAATAACACTAACAAAGCCACATTCCTGATAATTTATGTATAAAAAATACAAAAAAAAGTTAATTCATATTAACAAAACCAAAATTGTGATAATTAACGTATACAAAAAATACAAAAACAACAAATAGCATTTAGAGAGAAAAGCACAAGAAAGGGGTGGAGGTTCAATTGTGTTTGGTTTCAAAAACTTAATTAAAAACAATTTATAATGGTATTGTTGAAAACATGATAAATGAAACAATAAGTAAGAGAAAAGGAAGAAAAAAAAAACACAAATCAATTTATTCTCATTCACCACTAATACATTAGCTACATCAAATCCCTTCACAGAGAAAGATTTATATGAATTTGTCATTCAATGTAATATTATTTTTCCTAAATTAATTCTTTGATTGATTATACAAAAAAATTATAACTAAGAGAAAACATAAAGAATCAAGAGGTTGAGTGATTGAAAGATTAGTATCTATGTTTCCTCATACGAAAATCACAATTTCAATGATCATATAGATCTACTACTTAATTGTAGTTGGTATCATACAAGAATCATAATCTCGATTATCTTATAGATGTACCAATAAATTATAGTTAGTCACTAGTTTGAGTGATTAAGGCATACAAAGGTCAATCGTCCCAAATATTTAAAGAAAACAATAGAATAATTTGAGTCAAACAAAAAAAATCTAAAATAAAACTAGAATTTAAAACTAAGACATAGTACAAATGTATCTTAATCACAAGATTCACCAAAAACCTAAAAGAATGATTAGTTAACATATATAAAATAAAGTAATGTTCATCAATTAAAGTAAAAGAAACAAAACCCTCAAATAGTACGATTTTTTTCCTCCAAAATTTGACACACTTTACTCAAATTCCAAGTACTCTTAAAAAGCACATCAATTGAATTTATTCCAATCTATCTTTGTATTTCACCTTTTCTAATTTATATAAATATTTGTGTGCATATAAGGGGTGTACATAGGCTTGGGTCGATCTGACAACATGATCACCCAATCCAACCCGATTTTTACCCGTACTTAGTGACTTTTGGGTCCGACCCGACCCGACCCAATCCTTTGAAATCCGCTTATATTTGATTTGGATAATGGGTTCAACAATTTAAGCCCATAGATCCGATCCGGTAACTAGCTATAATATATATATATATATATATATATATATATATATATATATATATATATATATATATATATATATATATATATAGTTTTGTATCATCAAGGTATGAACTTGGTTTAATTTTTTTTTTTCATTTGTTAAATACAAATTTTTTGAATTAAATACTATTTATAAGCAAAAGTGATGCTTATATAGAAGCTTTTGATGAATTTAGTTTATGTTTGTTAAATATAAATTTTTGAGTTAATTATCATTTATTAGCAAAAAAGATGCTTATGCAAAAGTTTATGCTTATGACCAATTTAGTTTAAATTTTTTACATTTAAATCTATTAAAATCTTATTTTTAGTCAGTATTTGAAAATAGTAAGTACTCTAAAAACAAATAAACGAAGCACTACTATTAAAAAACTTATGGTAGCTTAGTAACCTAAAATGGTTGGTGAGTTACGTGTAATGATCAAAGTGATGTGGTGGATCAAGTAGCGGTGTTTGCCTGCTGTTTTCTCTCAAGCACAAGAATTAGGCCTCTTATCATTGCCGTCAACTCAAGGAAACGAGGTAACCAATAGAAATCCTAGTAAAGCCTCTTCTAGTATTTGGTTACATTTTAATAAGAGAAATGATACAGGTACATGTAAATATTGTGGGAATGTGTACGCAGCCTCAATATATTTTCCCGTAAAATAAAATACAGGTTAGTATTTATGTATAACCCGTCAATACAATCCAACCCTATTCGTTCTTGATCGGGTCAATTCAGTTCATGTTAAATGAAAAAAATACGGGTTTATAACTTAATCTAATCCTAAGATAATCAATCATATCAGGTATCGGGTTTTGTCAAAACCAACCTAACTTAACTCACGTACATCATAGTATTTATTATGTTTAATTGCATTTTTAAGTATATAATATTTTAAATGTGCGATTTCAGTCCTCTTGGTTTAAAACGAGCAACTTTTACATTTATTATTTTATAATTTTGCAATCCTCAGACTGGTTTTTTCTAATTATTTTGTAATGTGGCATGACATGATAGTTCGGACTTGTCATCTTATGGATTGGAACCTGAACTAGAGTCTGAATAAGAATCATTGATATATCTCCTACATGATTTTCGCACCATAATGCATAGTTCCTTCCAGTCATAAAGCCAAATTCCGGATTCATTCTTGAGGGAGAAAATCTTGTTATGGCGTATCCTCACAATACTTTTTGAGTTATAACATTTAGTGTTCTTATCACCATCAATTATCCACTTTCCTCAAGCTTTTTTCGCACCGCAAACACTCTTCTTGGTACAAGGTACGTGCAAATTGATCAGGAAGGTCCTTTTCTAGAGAATCCAAGAAAGTGTTTGTAGGGCAATTCTGGATCCCATTAACATTTAGCCTAAAGGAAGTTGATCTTATTCAATTCTGAATCTCAAATAGATTTTTTTAGTAATCACTCAAAACAACGGAAAATAGAAGAAACTGAAAGTTAGTATTAACGGAATTCTTTGTCTCTACAATTTTGAAAAAAGATTTATATGATGGAATTCAATCATAGAGAAATTCAAAATCATCCTTCGAAGCACTTTGTGCCTGTATCATCTTATGTTAGAAATGACGATATTCCAATTGGATTTGGTTATGATCAAGTTAGAAATTATTACAAGTTGATTACGGGTGTATCTTTTTGTTATGTGTATTACCAATATTATGGATGTCATGATTGGGTTAGTAGTCACCTAGAATTTATTCGCGACTACAAAATATATATCCATAGAAGTAACTATTGGAAACATATGTGTGCAGTAGACCGGGACCACAAATTTCTCACCTGCTCTTTGTTAATGATCTTCATATATATACAAAGACCTCTATTGAACAAGATCATTGTATCATAAATCTTTTGAATACTTTTTTGGATGCATAATGGGCAATCTCTCATATATACCTCTTTTAGGCAGATTATAGACACCACATTGAATGTCAAGGATTTATTGACGGCCACAAGGACTATGGACATCAATTTCCTAAACAATCATCTTTCTCCTAACTGGTTGAACCAATTGTTGGCTATTTCGGCACCTACATATATTGATGGGTAGAACTCCATTGGATCGGGTAGTACTTGTTGAGACAAAATTCCAAATTAATATTTTGATGTAAACAAACAAATGTTAATTAAGACTATAATTACAAATGCATTTCTAGTACATCTACAAGGAATATACAACACTCACATTAGCAAAAGAAACACTCCAAAAGATCAATGGTTAAAAGGCATGACTCAAACAAAAAGTGACAACGATCAATCTCCAACATGTTAACATTAATCTCCGAAATGTTAAACATCAATCTCTAGAATGTAAATATCATTCTCCAACATGTTAACATCAGTCTTCGGAATGTTAACATCATTCTCAAGCATGTTACATTTAATCTCCATTATGCAGACATCATTCTCTTGCATGTCAACAATCAATCTCCAGCTATTGGACATCATTCTCCAGCCTGTTAGCACGAATCACAGACAATCTTGATTTGAATACATTAAGCACATATGTGAGATATTTGTGCACATAATAAGGGATCATAAATTACAGTCAAGAATGAGAAGCTACAGATCAAACATTATTATCACATAAGCAAAAAATGCAGAATGTTCAAGTGAAAAACATTTGTGGTTCAAAAAGTCTAGTCTGTAGTTAAAACTGACATATGAAAGTTGAGAACTTTTTCAACAGTCAAATTAGCTGTCATCAACCTTCTTGAGGCCTATAAAATGAACCTCAAGCTCATGGAAAAATTAGAACTTCAAGTGCTAAGAAAATTCATCCCTTACTTACATCCAAACACTTTAATGTCTCTCATCCACCAAAAGAATCAATGTTATTCATATTCAAATCTCTTGTTATTATTTTACTAAATATTTTGTAAATAATCTAACCTCAAACAAGTGTTGAGATTAATCAGATTCTACCAAATACTTTAAATTATTATTGGGTAAACTCAATACTATAAGTGTTGTTTATAGTTTGAGTAGTTTGTTGAAAATCCTTTTATTGTTAAAAGATAAATTGTAAAATCCTCCCTAAAGATTGATAGGTGACCTTATTGAACTTCTTTCTGGGTGGAAATGAATTGTTGTAGCAAATCAAGCTTAATCTGAACAAAACTTTATAAAACCAAGAACGTTCTTCGTTTGAATACTTAGTGGAAATCTCGCAGGTATGAAGATTGGACGAAGACTGAGTTGGATGAACTAGGTTATATCATTGTGTAATATATCTTCTCTTATCTCTATTTACTTTCATTCCTTTTGATTATCTAGTTAAATAAATAAGCTAAATTATTGATTTTAACTAACCAATAACGTTTTTCATTTTTCTGTTTCTAAAACCAAGAACGTTCTCCAATTTCTGTTTTCACACCCAAGACTAATCTTGAGTTATTTACTTAAGTTTTTAACATAAAATTTTAAATAGGTGAATTTACAATTCAAACCCCCTTCATTGTAAATTGACATTGGTACTTCAGTTGGCATCGGAGCTCAATCTCTAAATATTAAGCACCTAAATAGTGCTAGAGAAAATATCTAGTAGAAAAAATGTCAAAAGCCAAATATATTGTTGAAGGAGGATCTTTAAATAGACCATCTTACTTTGATGGAACAAATAACTACTTCTGGAATACTAAGATGCAGTTACTTCTAAAATAACATCATACAAGAATGTGACGTATAATTATAGATGGAGATTTCATACCAACAGTCGACCAAAATGATTGAACCTCTAATAGAAAAGAATGAACCGAACTGGACAATTGAAGATAAAACTAAGGTACTCCTAAACTATAATGCTCAACTATTTTTATATTGTGCTATATATATGCAAAAAAATGAAAGAATTGATGAATGCAACACTGCTAAAGAAGTATGGGATATATTGCAAACTCGTCATGAAGGAACAAACCATGTCAAAGAAACAAGAATAGACATTGGCATAAGAAAGTTTAAGTTGTTCAAAATGCGTGAAGAAGAAACTATTGATGAGATGTACTTGAGATTTACAACCATTGTAAATGAAATGCATTCCTTAGGGAAAGCATACTCAATACAAGATAGAGTCATAAAGATTATAAAATGTCTTCCACTTAAAAAAAATGATTGCAACTTTAAGAGCACATGAAAGCATCCCAAGAAAGTGTACCAATACAAACAGATGAAGAATCAGAAGAACTGCACATGAAGATGCAGATGAAGAAATAGCCCTTCTCACCAAAAGGATTCAAAGAATGTTGAGTATAAGAGACTAGATCAAGAAAGGATTTCCAAACAAAAAAGAAAATCCAAAACATAACAGGGCAAGAGTCAAATCACATGTTTTTTATGTAATAAATTATAACATTCCAAAGTTGAATGTCCCCTAAATAAAATACCACCAAAAATATTTCCATTCAAAAAGAACTCAATGATGGCTACATGAGATGACTGAGATGAATCCGATGCTGAAGAAGATGAAGAAGCCAACATATGCTTAATGACAAAGGCATAAGAAGATGAGGTAACAAAATATGAACCTTGTCCTTCGTATGAGCAAATGGAAAAAGAATTTGATAACTTGCTAAATGATTCAAAATTTCTTATTCAAAAGTGTAGTTCGTTAAAAGAAAAATTTCACAAAGAATAAGAAGAGAAATAAAAAACTCAGGCTATGAATGATGAACTTAAAGATTAGTTAAAATCTGAAAGAATCCCAGCTCAAAGATTTTAAAACAGAAAGTCAAGAACATTATGCATTACAAAAGGAGATCATTCTCCTTAAAACTGAAGTTAAACTTCTTAAAAGTGACTTGTAAAGTTTCATTAGAACTACTAAAACCTTTCAAACAATCATAAGATCTCAAGTAAGAATATTTGATAAAGCTGGTCTTGGTTTTGATAAAACTCAAAAAACTATAATGTATGAAAAGTTCTTTGTTCTTGAAAGAAAAGAGGATAAATGCAAAATCAAATATTCATAATGTAGTAAGATTGGACATCTGAAATTTGCATGTTATTTTAAGAAAAAAGATTAAAAAATTAACAACAAAAAGATCTTTAGAAAAGAAGAATGTTTTGGAGCAAAAAAAGAATTTTCTCCAAACCGAAAAAAAGGAGAACGTTCTCCAGCAAATTTGACAAAAGGAGATTGTTATGGAATTTTATCAAATGGCTTTGACAATGGCTTTGAAGTTATTTTCAAATATAACCTATTTGAAGTCATAAAAACAAATTATGGGGAAGTTCTTTTCTCTGGAACAAGAAATAAAAATATGTATGTTTTATATCTTGAGGAATTACTTGATGAATTCGGCTTCATGTTCATCAATAAAGACAAATGGATTTTGCATAAGCAGACATGTCATATTAGAAAGAAAACAATTTCAAAAAATTTCATTTCCACAAACTGAACATTTCACATTAAATTTAGCATAGATTATTTCACATTTTTTTTTTTTTTTTATTAATAAATTAAATTAAATTATGTAATTAAAAAATAGTTAGCGACTGAAATTTTGGTCGCAAAAAATTAGTTGCTATTTCAATCACTACTTTTTGTTAGCGACCAATTTAGTGACGGAATAGTATTTAGTTTCAAGGTTTAAAATTTCAGTCTCTATTTCGGTCGCTAGTGTAAAAGGCAAATTTTCTATTAGTGATAATTAGCGAATGAAATTTTTGTCGCTAAAATTCAATTGCTATTTGAGTCTCTACATTCCATTAGCAACCGGTTTAGTGACGAAAAAATATTTAGTTCATAAATTCAAAATTATGGTCTCTATTTCGGTCGGTGGTGTGTGACTGAAAATATTCGGTCTCTATAAATATGGTATTTAAAAATGAAATTTCAAAAATTTATAAGGACTATAAATTTATTTAACCTAAAATTTAAACTTTTAAGATTGAACCATTTAATATTAACTAATTAGATAAATTATGACTTTAAAATTTTACTTTAAATGATCCAATAGCATACACATAATAGAATTCTGTAGATGTCATTCCTATTTGAGCATTTGGAGAATATAATCTTAGGAATTTTTTCCTCAAATAGTAACCGACAAAAAGAAAAGACAAACACGTTAGAAATTTTATTAAAAAGAAATATCAACTAAAATGCTTGACGAAATTCAGCACAAATACAAATAACATTGATAGAAGTTGTGTTATCTGTAAATATAACTCTATTCGACTGACAGAGACCGTACACACAATATTGACACTAACAATATGTCAAATATAATAATTTATGAAAATATAATTGATTGAATATATATATATATAAGTAAAATTCTTTTACTGATTCAGTGACGTTATTCATTTGATCTATTTCTTTAAGTGTGAGCATATTTTCTTGTGTTCAAGACATAACACTGAACTTTGAGTGTTGAACATTATGTAGTCGTTTGTGAAATTGTCTCTTGAATTCTACTTTGTTCTTCTGTACTTTATCTTATATAAATTTTTTATTTTAATGAGGACACTTAAAAGCATACATTATATAATAAGATATATCAAAATTTCTTAATTATGAAATTGATTATTTTCGATAATCATGAAATTGATGTGTTAGATACATTGACTTTATTTTTATATGTTGCCTGCAGTGATAATTTTGTCTTACTTGATTTATTTTAGTTGATGAAAAGATTATTTAAATTATTTAATTAAATTATAATTTATAAAAGTTATATCATTTATTAGTTTTATTTTAGACTAAATAAGTATTTAACCTAGGAGATAATAGAGTTAGTGAAAATCCTTCATTTTATTTATATATTTTATTTAATTAATTTAGTGTGACAATAATAAAGTAATTTTTCATTTAATTTTAATTATTTGATGAAATATATTTATATTAATTAATTAATTAATTAGTTGTTGAGGTATTTTTAGAGTGAACAATGACCAAGTCAATTTTGGTCAAACTTTAATCATTCACACTATATTTTATTTTTAATAGCATTTAATTATAGAACCATGTGTTTTCTATTTCACATCTACTCAAATGTGTAACAAACAAGAATAAGTACGTAAATTAATTCATAACGGTTGGTCATTGAATGATATTATTCCAATTGAATATCTTATTGATGTGTGCAATTAATCTCAATAAGAAAAAATGATTCTCTTTCTCTAATCAGCTTCACTCTCCATTTGCAACAATATATTTTGTGTATCTCAAATAAGTCACTCAAACAACCACCCACATATTCCCTCTCTTTCTTGCGGAAGCTCTAAGCTTTTGTTCCTTCATCTTTATGAGGTTTTTCGTGGGATATGTAGTGTTACGTGGAAGGAAAGCGTCCAAGGTAAGGGCTTTTCCCCATGCAAAGTTAGACTAGATATTAAATTAGCGATTCTAAGATATTGATATGATGTCTGGATGTCTTAAAAGAAAAAAATTGATTTTTATTTTTGTCGTAAAGAAATTAACTATAATTCTTTGATTGCTTTATTTTATTTTTATATACCTCTATCTTGATTAAATTAATTATAGAGTATTATTTTTATCATACCTTGATAAATATGTTTGTAGTGAAAATATTTAGTGCTTTACATGTTTTAGAGTATTTAATTATAAAGTTATAATTTTTTGTAATGATGTAATTAGTAATATGTTTATTATGATGTGTATTTGATTTTAAGTGTGGACTTTTGAATATTCTAAAATTAAAACTTGACTTTTATGAACAATATATCTCTTGAAGAAGTTGATGAGAATTTTATATTTCTTTAATTTTTATAATATGAGAAAATTGATTATTAAATGCGTTAATAAATAGTTCATTTTTAGAATGCGGAAAACTTTACAGTGGAGGGAATGAACTTTATGTTGCTATTGTAGTCTTGGTGATATGAGTTTTAATCGTTATCAATAATACGTAGTCAAATCGAATCTTATGGATTATTACAATGAAAAGTGATTTTGAGATACTTGTTCACATGCATATTTGATGTGTTGAAGTTATTGAGCTATAACTATGAACATTCATGAGAATATAAATTTGATATCTTGTGTGATTAAAAAGTTTATTTTAAAATATTTTGTCTTTGTGGTTGCCTAAGTGGCTGGTGATTTGTGTTTTAAATATTGTTATCTTTGTGGTTTCCTAAGTGGCTGGTGACTTGTGTTTTAAATATCATTATCTTTGTGGTTGTCTAAGTGGCTGGTGATTTGTGTTTTAAAAAATTGTTATCTTTGTGGATGACTAAGTGGCGGGTGATTTGTGTTTTAAATATTGTTATCTTTGTGGTTGCCTAAGTGACTAATGATTTGTGTGATTGTTTAAGTGAGTGGTGTCATGTACTTTTTGAGCATCATTATCATTTCATAACATATCATATGCATCTTTGTGGACGCTTGTGTGGCTGGTTTAATTTTTCTCCATTGGTATGGGTGACTTCTGTGTGGACGTCTGTGTGGCTGGTTATATCCGGATCATATATGTTTAGGAGCATGCATAACTTATATACATTTTATTGTTATTTTGATTTTGATTTAACTATTTGCTCTACGGTTGTTACTTATTTAGATACATTTTATGACTTTTGACATATCTTTGAGAACTATTAAATAAACAATTTCTTTAAATCTTTTATTACAAAAGGATTTTATATTCATATTTTATGGTTGTTATTTTATTATTTGGTTTGATTTTTGCCGTGGGATGAACTGACCCCTTACACCAACATTTAGGTACTAATAATCTCAAAAAGTTGAGTTGCATGAATGATGTTTGGTTGGTGCACGCGCGTGGGAAAATGGGACTTTTATTTAAAATAATGTTTTATATTACTAAAAATTTTGTGGTACATTGTAAAGTTATTTACTCGTCTTCATTAACTTTTAATAAAAATATGGAAGTGAGATTTTATTCCAATTGAATGTCCTTAATTTCAGTCAACATTGTTTCATTTTAATTTCACTTAAAGAGAATTTATTTTATTTTTGAACATAAATGAATATCGATCTAACAACTGTAATATTAATTTTATAAATGAATAAATAAATAATATTTTAGTAAATTACATCACGTTCTTTTACAACAAAAAAATATATATATTTTAAAGTAATAATTAGATAAAAAAAAAAAATTGGGGTGGTTTTGATGTAACAATTACATTAGAACGGTTTATGACATAATTATTTCCTAAGTGGACAACTGTGTATTTTGTTTATTTGATTATTTTCGATAATCATGAAATTGATGTGTTAGATACATTGACTTTATTTTTATACGTTGCCTGCAGTGATAATTTTGTCTTACTTGATTTATTTTAGTTGATGAAAAGATTATTTAAATTATTTAATTAAATTATAATTTATAAAAGTTATATCATTTATTAGTTTTATTTTAGACCAAATAAGTATTTAACCTAGGAGATAATAGAGTTAGTGAAAATCCTTCATTTTATTTATATATTTTATTTAATTAATTTAGTGTGACAATAATAAAGTAATTTTTCATTTAATTTAATTTACATGTAGAGTAAATTATTAATTGAATAATAAATTACAAAAATTAGTAAAAGATGCATATATAATATATATAAAAATATTGGGGTATTACATAACTTCTC
>JBBPBS010000968.1:10364899-10397285 GCA_037974835.1 Cicer judaicum
CATAGATGTAGAGTGATATGATATTATTGTATATTTAATTTATTATCATAGATGTGGAGTGATATGATTTTACTGTATATTTAATTGATTAGATTTTATATATTTATTTGAGTGATATATATTTTACAAAAATAAACAGGTAAGAAAAGCATTTAAGAGAAATTATATATTGAAAAAACAAGTAAAAGTAAATTGAAAATAAATAATGACTTAAATGGTAATTAAGATGAATGTGGAAATCAAGAATCCAAAAAAATTGATGTTACTTCTTATTTTAGTTTCCAATTGATTAAATTAAAGGAATCTTTGACCTAATATATTAAAATCCAATATAATAATATTTTTTTTTTGTTAAAAAATCTTTTGCAATTACTGCTCAATTAAACTATTTGACGGATAGTTATCAAATAAGTTAAAAAATAATATTTTATTGTATTTATCAATAGTTAATTTTCGAAAATTTTTAACTCAATCACCTATAAAATCCTAAATACCCCATTTTCATACTACTCATTCGTTATATAATCTAATGGTTTTGAATAAAAAAATTATTTTTCATATCGAACTCTAAGTGCCATACTTTTTTTCTACAAATAAGAATCAGTGCCAAGCTTGAGGGAATGCTAGACGTTTGGTAATTTATCCAAACGAAGCGATCCCATTGAAGCGGCTAATCCTACGCATATTACCTCTCCACGCGGAGAATTTATAAACAAATACAAATCTTTGTTAGTTTTGTTTTGTATCTTTTTGCTTGCATCTTTTTGTTTTGTTCTCTAAATACTTGATCAAAATCACAACATCTCTCTTGTCAACCACTTTACAATTACAAGTAAAGATGGAAAAATATGCAAGTGTGACAAAAGAAAAGGTTAAAAACTACATATGCGACGATCTTGCATTTTGTATTTTATCAAAATTGCCAATAAAATCTTTGAAGCGATTTGAATGCGTATGTAAATCATGGGTTTTCTTATTTGAAAACCATAAATTCTTGAGTATCTTTAAGAATAATTTCATCTCTTGTGATCATTCGATGATACATCTCTTGTTCTACAACTTACTGATAAAGATTTGTGTTCATTTTCGAGAGATAGTTTTGAGGATGTAGTCAAATTGAATTTGCCAAATCCATTTCAAGAAGAGGACCCTTATTTATGGGTTTTGGATTCTGGTAGTATTACCGGAATTCTTTGTCTCTACCATAATAATAATGATAAAAGATGTGGTAGTCTCTATGATAAAAAATTTGTATTATGGAATCCAACAAGAGAGGAATTCAAGATGATCCCTCAAAGCCCTCTTGAGTCGCCTGTATCTTATCATAGAGATTACTTTATTCCACTTGGATTTGGTTATGACCATGTTACAAATGATTATAAGTTGATTGTGGGTGCATGTTACACTTATGGGTATTATCAATATTATGATGGAACTCCTGATTATGTTTATCACCCAGAAGTTATTGCCGACTACGAAATATATAGCCTTAGAAGTAACTCTTGGAGAAAAATTGAGGAAGATGTCTCTTTTATACCGCTATATTCTGAAGTGGCTTCTCAACGATTGCACGTGAACGGAATGTGTCATTGGTGGTATTATAACATTGTTCGTCATGGAAGAGATTTAGCTTTATTTGACTTAGTCACCGAGAAGATTATTACGACACCTATACCTGTAGGAATACTTCAAGACGTGGATGATGATTTTAAAGCTGATGACATACCAATTTCCTTAATGGTGTTAAATGGGTCTATTGCTTTGATCTCGTGGTTTTTAAATAGTACTACTTTTAATATATCGATTTTGGGAGAAATTGGAACGAAAGAATCATGGACTAAACTTTTTACTATTGGGCCATTGTCTGGTATTAGACTTCCTATTGGAGCAGGGAAAAAAGGTGATTTATTTTTTCAGAAAGAAGATGGTAAAATAGTTTGGTTTAATTTATTGACATTAAAGGGAATGCTTTTAGTATATTAATTTATAAACAAAGTTTTCAATCATTAATTTGATTTCATAGAAAAAATTTATGGACGTGGGTATTAGGATTTTACAATATTTTGAAAATTAAATTTTATGTATTACATTATATAATTAAAGAAAATATAGGTTATCTATATTGATTATTTAAATTATCTAATGTTTTCATTTTATTTTATAATATAAATAAACATTATATTTTATGTACAACTCAATATCTCCTTGGTTTACGTGTAATGTTCGATGTAGATTATATTAGGATGAGGCATTTGCAGTTGTTCTACTTTTGTATACATTCTAATTATCACACTCTCCTTATTCTTCTTTAATATCAAGCTACTCAATCAATTGGGTGTTTAAATTAAACCAAATTAATTTTCCATTTTAGTTTTGAAAAAATAAATCACTTTTCTTCCATGCTCCAATAAGAAATTTAATACCAAAAAATGGCCTAATAAAAAAAAGTTTAGTCTATGAAATACTCTAAAATGGATATGTTAAAAGTTGTATTATCTAAAATTCATAATATATGAAATACTCTGTCTTTTTTTTTTACTTTATTTAATATTGCATAAAAAAATTAATATTTATTATGTAAAAAAATTTCGAAAACAAAATAAAAAACTATATATTATCAGACAATATCATAAGCTTTCAAGCCTAGATGCCTGTGAAATATCATATATTTTAGTTTTAATGTTGTTGAAAAATGATGATTGTATGAAAACATTCAAGTAATATTGTCTTGTTTTCTCTTTCTTTCTTTCAAATGTTCTGTTATTCTTTAGAGTTTAATATATTATTTTCAAATACTAATATATTTTAAGCTTAATAAAATCGTATAACAAAGAATGTATGAACCAATCAAAATTTAAGTTCATACTTTAATAATGTTACAAAGTATAATAGAATATAAAATAAGATAAGATAGTGGTTTATCAAATTCTAGTTTATTTGAATTTTTCTCATTGAGTAAAAATTGTTTGACAATCTAAAATATCAAAAAAATTCATAAAATTCTCGACGAGATTTAAACTATGACTTAATAAAATTTAATAAATAAATTAAAAAAATATTATTTTATATTAGAAAATATAAATCACTTCATTATAAATAAAGTAAATGACAATATAAAATACGATTAATTAAAATTTTCATTGTGAAAATGACTCTGTCCTCAAATATAATATTTTCTTATTAAAAAATATCTAAATCCATCCCTCTTAAGTTACAAATAATCACATAAATCTTATTCAGTTTGTCATGTAGAATTCATTTGGTTTTCCAAATACGATAAAAATTTATTACCACTTAATAGCATAAAGGAAGATACAAAATTAATTGTATCTTGATTTTATTCAATTCTAAATCTCAAACAATTTTTTTAGTAATTACTCAAAACAACGGAAAAAGACGAAACCGAAAGCATGTTAATAAAATAATACCATTTTAATATTTTAACCCCAAAATTACAAATTTTCTCTATAAAATTTTCAAATCATCTAAAAAAATTACCAACTAATTTTTATTGAAATCAGATTTTGTTTTAAATTTTGCAGTTGAATAAATTTTACCCAATCGTTTAAAACATAAATTTTCAATAAAAATTTTATTTCTACATACAAAATAATCTTAGTCATGAAAATAATTTTACCTTAACTAAAATTAAATAACACTAACAAAGCCACATTTGTGATAATTTATGTATAAAAAATACGAAAAAAGTTACTTCATACTAATAAAACCCAAATGGTGATAATTAACGTATACAAAAACAACAAATTGTATGTAGAGAGAAAAACACAAGAAAGGGGTGGGGGTTCAATTGTGTTTGGCTTCAAAAACTTAATTAAAAACAATTTATAATGGTATTGTTGAAAACATGATAAATGAAACAATAAGTAAGAGAAAAGGAAGAAAACACTACAACAATTGTGGTCTCTAGCAACACTTTTTTAAACAACATGTATAAAGTGTTGCTTAAAAGTAGATAAAGCAACATTTTTTGTCTGTTGAGGAATTACCTGATGAATTCGACTTCATGTTCATCAATAAAGACAAATGAATTTTGCATAAGCGGACATGTCATATTAGAATGAAAACAATTTCAAAAAATTTCAAAATTAGAATTTGTTAGAGGATTGCCAAAACTGAATTTTGATAAAGCTAAAGTATTTGAAGCATGTGCTAAATGAAAACAAGTTAAAATGAGTTTTCATTCAAAAGGTTTCATTTCCACAATCTGAATCCTTGAAAGCGTCAAGAGAACCCAAAACTTTGTGGTAATAGTGAAAGAAAATAAAATAAAAAAGTGAACAAAAAAATTGAGTCCAGTAAGGAATAAGTGTTGTTTTGGCTTAATTGTTTGAACGAGATCTAGCTAGGCTGGGAGTGGATTAGCTTGAGTTGTGGTGTTGAGAAAGAACGGTTGTAGGAAATGGGGTTTTAGGGTTTATTTGGGTAAATTGAAAAAGAAAAAACTTTGACAACACAAATATTCAAATACATGAATACATAATTTTGTTTTTTTATTTCTTTTTTTAATTAGTTATTAAATATTTCACATTTTCTAAAAAAAATATTATTCTGCACAAATTATTTCACATTTTTCTTTTTTTTTATTAATAAATTAAATTAAATTATATAATTAAAAAATAGTTAGCGATTGAAATTTTAGTCGCTAAAAATTAGTTGCTATTTCAATATCTACTTTTTGTTAGCGACCAATTTAGTGATGGAATAATATTTAGTTTCAAGGTTTAAAATTTCAGTCTTTATTTCGGTCGCTAGTGTAAAAGGCAAATTTTCTATTCGTGATAATTAGCGACTGAAATTTTTGTCGCTAAAATTCAGTTGCTATTTCAGTGTCTACATTTTATTAGCAACTAATTTAATGACGAAAAAATATTTAGTTCATAAATTCAAAATTATGGTCTCTATTTCGGTCGCTAGTGTGACTGAAAATATTCGGTCTCTAAATCGGTCACTATAGGAGAAATTTCTAGTAGTGATTGAGTTAATTATGCTTGCATCTTTTTGTTTTGTTCTCTATATACTTGATCAAAATCACAACATCTCTCTTGTCAACCAGTTTACGATTACAAGTAAAGATGGAAAAATATGCAAGTGTGACAAAAGAAAAGGTTAAAAACTACATATGCGACGATCTTGCATTTTGTATTCTATCAAAATTGCCACTAAAATCTTTGAAGCGAGTTGGATGCGTATGTAAATCATGGGTTTTCTTATTTGAAAACCATAAATTCTTGAGTATCTTTCAGAATAATTTCATCTCTTATGATCATTCGTACTACAATGATACATCTCTTCTCCTACAACTTACCGATATGCATTTGTGTTCATTTTCTAGAGATAGTTTTGAGGATGTAGTCAAATTGGATTTGTAAAATCCATTTCAAGATGAGCACCCTTCTTTTTGGGTTTTGGGTTCTGGTAGTATTACCGGAATTCTTTATCTCTACAATAGTGATAAAAGATTTGTATTATGGAATCCAACAACAGAGGAATTCAAGATCATCCCTCGAAGCCCTCTTGAGCCTGTATCATCTTATGTTAGAAATCACGTTATTCCACTTGGATTTGTTTATGAACATGTTAAAAATTATTATAAGTTGATTACGGGTGCATGTTTCAAATATGGGCATTACCAATATTATGGAGGTCCTGGTTGCGTTTGTCATCCACAAGGATTTCTCTTTTATACCGCTATATTCTGGAGTGGCTTCTCAACGATTGCACGTGAACAGAATGCGTCATTGGTGGTATTTTAAGGATGTTGTTGTTGGAAGAGACTTAGCATCGTTTGATTTAGTCAGCGAGAAGATTATTACAACACCTATACCTGTAGAAATACTTCAAGAAGTGGATGATGATTTTAAGGTTGATGACATACCAATCTCCTTAATGGTATTAAATGGGTCTATTGCTTTGATCTCATAGTTTTTCGATAATACTACTTTTAATATATCGATTTTTAGATAATACTATTAATAGCTACATCACATAGATATTTTTGGCCCTATTAAAACAACAAGTCTAGGAGGAATGAAGTATAATTTTGGGTCTTATTTTTGAAACAAAAATATTTTGTTAAAAAGTGCTAAATGAAAAAGATTCCATCATCATTTCTTTAAGAAATGATCATGGAGGAGAATTTATAAATGCCTCTTTTAAAACCTTATTTGATGAACTTGGCATTTCTCAAAAACTATTTGGTGCAAGAAGCTCCTCAAGAAAATGGAGTTGTTGAAAGAAAAAATAGAACCTTACAAGAAATAGCAAGAGCAATCTTGGAAGAGTCTAATGTTGAAATTTTTTTGTGGGATGAAGCATTTAATATGTCATGCTACATTCTAAACCGTATATCAATAAGAAAAATTATCAATAAAAAACCAAATGAAATATGGAAAAACAGAAATCCAAACATCTAATATTCTCACATTTTTTGATGTTATTGTTATATTTTGAAAGACAAAGAAAACCTTGGAAAGTTTGATGAAAAATCGGACAAAGCTATATTATTGGGTTACTTAACCGATTCTGAAGGATATCGTGTTTTTAATCTAAAAATTAAAATTATTGAAATTAGCATACATATATTATTTGATAATAATGATTTGAGTAAAAGAGATAAGGAAAAAGAAGAACATTATGGGCAACAAGAACAGAATGTTCCCCAGGAAATCCATATTGATAAACAATTTTTGTCTCATTCTCCTCATAACAGCTGGAGAAGTGATCATCCTCAAAATAAAATCATTGGAGATACAACTGATGGAATTACAACCAAAATATCATTCAAGGATGATGTCAACAACATCATGGCAATGATCTCCCAAATGAATCAAAATCAATCAAAGACGTCAAAGTTGATCAATCCTGGATTGAAGCAATGAACGAAGAACTTCTTCAACTTGAAAAGAATGAAGTATGAACCTTTGTTGCAGATCCACAAGATCAAACCATCATACGGAAAAGATGGGTATTCAGAAACAAGCTAGATGAAGAAGGTAAGGTTGTTAGAAACAAAGCAAGGTTTGTTGCTCAAGGTTACAATCAACAAGAAGGTATAGACTATGATAAAACCTTTGCTCCCGTTGCAAGGTTAGAAGCCATACGAATTTTTCTTGATTATGCATCTCATAAACTTATCGAACTTTTTCAAATGAATGTTAAAACTGCATTGTTAAATGGTTTTTTAAATGAACAAGTTTATGTGCGTCAATCTCCCAGTTTTAAAGATCAATAAAAACCAAATCATATTTTTAAACTTACCAAGGCTCTATATGGATTGTAACAAGCACCAAGAGCTTGGTATGAAAGACTTAGTTCTCTTTTAATCAAAAATAGATTTTCTAGAGGAAAGATTGACACAACATTGTTCAAGAAAACTAATAAAAATGATTTACTTATTGTTCAAGTGTTTGTCGATGATATTATCTTTGGCTCAACTAATGAGAAAATATGTGATGTTTTTTCAAAACTCTTGCAAAGTGAATTTCTAAGTTTAGTTAAGATTGAATAGTTGAATCATTCAAAGTAAACTTTATAAGTTATAGTACGTCTAATTAGTTAAGATTGAATCGTTGGATCATGAAAATTAGAATTTCTAAGTCATATTCAGTCTTATATTAATGATTTGTAAGTTTAATCTTAACTAAGTAGATGGACAATGACTTAAAAATTTAAGGGTTAAATAAGTTTTTTGTCCTTATAAAATTTTTAATTTTTGTTAGTCCGTACAAAAATGAATAACATATTTTAGTCTCTATAAAATTATTATGCAACTAGTTTTAATCCTTGTTGGAGTATCATAATATGTTTTTGTGATTTTTGGCATGCACGTTTACAACATTATAAAAAGTATTTTTTATTAAAAAAAAATGAGGTCAAAATTCGATTTCTAAATACATATTTTTGGGACCTTTTTCTTGAATATATGGTATTTAAAAATGAAATTTCAAAAATTTATAAGGACTATAAATTTATTTAACCCAAAATTTAATCTTCTAGGATCACCCGTTAAATATTAACTAATTAGATAAACTATGACTTTGAAATTTTACTTTCAATGATCCAATAGAATACACATAATTGAATCCTGTAGATGCCATTCTAATTTGAGCATTAGGAGAATATAATCTTAGGAATTTTTTCCTCAAATAGTAACTGACAAAAAGCAAAGACAAACACGTTAGACATTTTATTAAAAAGAAATATCAACTAGAACGCTTGACTAAATTCAGCACAAATACAAATAACATTGATAGAAGTTGCATTATTTGTGAATATAAATCTATTCGATTGACAGAGACCCTACACACAATATTAACATGATGTCAAATATAATAATTTATGAAACTATAATTGATTGAATGTAAATATATATATATATATATATATGTGAAATTCTTTTAGTGATTCAGTGACGCTGTTCATTTGATTAATTTCTTTAAGTGTGAGCATATTTTCTTGTGTTCAAGACATATCACTGAACTTTGAGTGTTGAACATTATGTAGTCTTTTGTGAAATTGTCTCTTGAATTCTACTTTGTTCTTCTATACTTTATCTTATACAAATTTTTTATTTTAATGAGGACACTTAAAAGCACACATTATGTAGTCATTAAAATTTGTGATCATTGAAACTTCATAAAGAATTTTGCCTCAAAAACCACAAGATTATATACTTTCTTAATGACGTATGCTACTATGTTGTTGTATCCAACACAATAATATTTTTCTATTATTAATTATTAAATTAATAAAGAAATGTGATATTATATTAATGATTAAATAAAAATCATCGTTTGAGGTACGAAAATAAGAATGGCGGTGACGTGTGAATAGATTACAGGCCCGTTTATTAAAGTAATTAATTATGATTTTACGTATTTCACATTTTTTCTAATACAACTTTTTTGAAAATAAAATTTAAAAAAATCTACAAAATGCCTTTAAATAATCAATTCTTGTAAGTAACTTTTCTGGAGTTATTTTTAAAAAGTATTAACATTTTAATCTGTAATAATTAAAAAAAAAATGAGTACAAACTAACTTTTGATATTTTGTAGAAAATTTTAATAAAAAGTATTTTTAAAAATAGAAAATTCAAATCCTATTCATTTAATATATAACAAACGAATCATATAGACAAAACTTTTACTATTCATATCATATTATCATCGATGTTAGAGTGATATGATTTTATTGTATATTTAATTTATTATCATAGATGTGTAGTCATATGATTTTACTGTATATTTAATTGATAAGATTTTATTTATTTATTTGAGTGATATATATTTTTCAAAAATAAACAGGTAAGAAAAGCATTTAAGAGAAATTGAAAATAAATAATAACTTAAATGGTAATTAAGATGAATGTGGAAATGGAGATTTTAAAACAATTGATGTTACTTCTTATTTTAGTTTTCAATTGATTAAATTAAAGGAATCTTTGACCATATATATTAAAATCCAATATAATAATATTTTTTTTTTGGTAACATATCTTATGCAATTATTTCTCAATTAAACTATTTTACTGATACTTATCAACTAAGTTAGAAAATAATATTTTATTGTATTTATCAATAATTAATTTTGTTTTCAAATTTTTTTAACTCAAGCACCTATATAGTTAGTTTTACCCCCACTATGCTTGCATTTTTTTTTCCTCTAAATACTTGATCACGTTATTCTATTTTGATTTAGTTATGACCATGTTAAAAAATGATTATAAGTTGATTACGGGTGCATGTTTCTTTTATGGGCATTATCAATATTATGATGGAAGTCCTGATTATGTTTGTCACCTAGAATTTATTTGCGACTACGAAATATAGAGCCTTAGAAGTAACTCTTAGAGAAAAATTGACAAAGATGTCTCTTTTATACTGCTATATTCTGGAGTGGCTTCTCAACGATTGCACGTGAACGAATGTGTCATTGGTGGTATTTTAAGGATGTTCTTGTTGGAAGAGACTTAGCGTCGTTTGACTTAGTCACCGAGAGGATTATTACGACACCTATACCTCTAGGAATACTTCAAGACGTGGATGATGATTTTAAAGTTGATGACATACCAATCTCCTTAATGGTGTTAAATGGGTCTATTGCTTTGATCTTATGGTTTTTAGATATCTTTTAATATATCGATTTTGGGAGCAATTGGAACGAAAGAATCATAGACTAAACTTTTTATTATTGGGCCATTGTCTGGCATTAGACTTCTTATTGGAGAAAGGAAGAAAGGTGATTTATTTTTTCAAAAAGAAGATGATGAAATAGTTTGGTTTAATTTATCCACCCAGTTGATTGAAGAGCTTGACATTAAAGGGAACGCTTTTAGTATATTAATTTATAAAAAAAAGTTTTCAATCATTAATTGAATTTATGGATGTGGGTATTAGGATTTTACAATCTTTTAAAAATTGAATTTTATGTAATATATTATATAATTAATGAAAATATACGTTATGTATATTGATTATTTAAATTATCTAATGTTTTCATTTTATTTTATAATATAAATAAACATTAGATTTTATGTACAACTCAAGAAGGATGGAATTGTTTTTTCATATAAACTCTAGATATTGTTAAAACAATTCAAGTCCATCATTTCTAAAGAATTTCAATTTTGTTCTTCTTTTATGATTTTTTTTATGTAGTTTTACTTACACATATTTAATAAACTCGTGATCTCCTCAGTTTTTAAAAAGTTGAATTAGATTACGTGTTTTTAAAAAGTTGAATTAGATTACGTGTAATGTTCGATGTAGATTATATTAGGATGAGACTTTTGCTAATGTTCTCCTTTTATACATTCTAATTATCACACTCTCCTTATCTATTATATATATTTAAAACAAATTCTCAATGCCACCTCATCATATTTTGCCACTTCATTATATTTCATCCACATCAATTAAAAAGCTGATGTGTACATCTTGAGAGTATGTCATTCTCATTCAACAAATTCTTTAATCTCATATTTCTGTTTCTCCTCTTCTTTCCACAATTTTTTTAATACCTCTAAAATCTATTTGATAAAATTATTTTATAATAAATATATAAATTATAAAATTATTTTACAATTGTTTATAATAAATTTATAATTCATAATTTATTTTACAATTTGATAATTATAATTTATATTATTATCAAATTATTTAATAAGTTATTTTATAATAAATTTATAAATTATTTTATAATATTATTAATCATTTACCAATTGTAATAATTTATAGGCTTAATTGCACTTTTGGTCCCCCTATTATAGGTGAAAATTGATAGTAGTCCCTCCATTTTGTTTGTCCCCAGTTTTTGTCCCCAAACAGAATTTGATGGCAAATCATGATGAGTTGTCAATTTTTTAATGACATGGCAGACGCTTACGTGGAATAAACTTATTATTATATTATTTTATTAAAAAATATAATTTTTATTTTCAAAAATCATTTTAATAATTGTAAAATATTTTTAAAAACATAATTGAATCATATGAACATAAATTGAAATGCATATGCAGAACCTTAAGAACCCTAACAATAATCAAAAGCCCCAAATCATCCAAATCACCAAATCATCCAAATCATATGAACATGTCTTTAAATCCAAATCAAAAGCCCCATATGATCATAACCAAATCCAAGTGGAATAACCATATCTTTAAGATAAGGTGATACATACTCAAGAGAGTTTCGAGGGATGATCTTAAACTCCTCTGTTATTGGATTTCATAATACAAATATTTGATCACTGTTGTAGAGAGAAAAAAAACTTCGGTAATACTACCAGAATCCAACACCCCCAAAAGGGTCCTCCTCTTGAAATGGATTTGACAATTCTAATTTGACTACATTCTCAAAATTATCTCTAGAAAATGAACAAAAATTTATACCAGTAAGTTGTACGAGAAAAAATGTATCATCCTAGAAAAAATGATCATCATAAATTAAATTATTGTGAAAAATGCTTATAAAATGTTGGTTTTCAAATAAGAGAGTCCATAACAGTTAAATACTTCAAATATTTTATAGGTAATTTTGATAAAATATGGATAAAGTCGTCCTATATGTGATTTCTAACATTTTCATTTGTCACTCTAAACCGATTGACCAGAGAGATGTCATGATTTGATTAAGTATTTAGAGAAAAAATAAATAAAAAGATGCAAGCAAAATTGACTCAATGTCGCTGCTAAGGGTTAATCCAAATAACATACAATGATACAAATAAAATTATAAAGTGGGGGTAAAACTAACTATATGTGTGCTTGATTTAAATATTTTCAAAACTAAATTAAGTATTGATAAATACTGCAAAGAATTATTTTCTAACATAGTTGATAAATACCGGTAAAAAATTAAATGGAGAAGTAATTATTAAAGAGTAATTAGTCATAAATAATTATATGGAATTTTGATATTTTTGTGGAAAGATTTTTTTAATTTAATCAAGTGAAAACTAAATTAAGAGGTAACGTCAATTATTTGTATTCTCTATTTTAGCATCCATCTAAATTTATTAATGAAATTATAAAGTGGGGTAAAACTTACTATACAAGTGTTTGATTTAAAAAATTTCAAAAACATAATTAATTATTGATAAATGTCATAAAATATAATTTTCTAACTTAGTTGATAAGTATCCGTAAAAAGCTAATTTGAGAAGTAATTGTAAAAGATTTTTAAAAAAAAATTACTATGATTGCTTTTAATATTTTTGGTTACAGATTTTTTTAATTTAATTAAATAAAAACTAAAATAAGAAGTTAAATCAATTATTCATTCTCAATTTTCACATGTATCTTATTAATATTGGAAAGTAAAAGTCACCTATTCTGTCTCACTTAATAGTGTTTTTTTGGGATTTAAAATTTATAATTAAAAAAAAAACAATAATACAAAAATTATTAAGAATTTAAGAAATAATTATATAATAAATGCCTTAATATTAAAGAAAACTAAAATAATAATTATATACAAAATATTAAAAATTCAAGAAATAATTATTCAAAAAAATAAAATAAATAATAAGTTTAATTCTAATTAAATTAAACACCGAAGAGAAATATAAGAGCGAGGATGTAGACTATGTGCAACACACCATATGATATGATAGGATGATTTTTCATTTAATAAAATGCTAATTAATTATTACTTGTAGATTTTACTTCACCAAAAATGTTTATTTGTCTAACAATTAGGTCGGCCTTGACACGATGGAAACAACTCTCATGGGTTCACATGGATAAAATATTCGATGAGTCAACACAATTAAATAACCTCAAGGTATAGGCACAATGAAAAAATACCATTACTGGTGTGAAGAAATTAAATTAACTATTATAAGATTATTATTAATTTGGTGGGCAACCATATATAATAAAATTAGCTATTATAAGATTATTATTAATTTGGTGGGAAGCCGTATATTTCTAAGACTATTATTATTTTGGTGGGCAGCCATATATAATTACAATAATTATTAAGAAATCAAAAATATCACTCAACAAAATGAAAATAGCATCAACAAATTCAGCACTAACAAATATAGGAAACAATCACATGCTTCTATGACTTTTTATGAACCATTTTTACATTACAATGTATAAAATGTTTAATTTTCTATCACATGAGTTACAAATGAAAATGTAATTAAGTTAATAAAAAAATCAAGACAACTATATATAAAGGGGTGTAATCCAATCAACTCTTCACTACTACTCCTACATCCAATGAAAATATTCCACCATCTACAATTGGTAGTGGGATTGTGATGAGGCGGTACTTATCTCTTAGGTATTGGACTCGAATCCCACGGAGGACAAAAACTCGCAAGAATTTCCAATTTGGGGAAAGGGGGGTGCGAGAAGCGGTATCGGGAATGGCCGGGGTGTTACACCATCACCACCACCACCACCTCCTTATGTACCTACATTTGACTACTTTATGTTGGCCGAAACATGGCCATCAACCTTTTGCACAATTAAAAAACAAGAAATTATATAGTCTTAGAAACTGTTTTTAAATCTACTATTGTTATTAGTATTATATCATAATCTTAAAAAAAATAATTGTTCTTTCTTGGTTTTATTTATACAGATTAGTCAATTAGAAAATAAACTTAATAAGGATTGGCCATCGTTAAAAAAGTCTCAAAATGTAACGAAAGCGAACCAAAACTTTTGGGCTTATGAATGGTTATCACATGGAACATGCTCACTCCCACTGCTAGATGAATATGAATACTTTGAAGAGACATTAAAAATCTATAATAAAGATGACCTAATGGCTATACTTAGCAAGGAGAATATCATACCTGGTGGATTTGTCACAAATAATCACATAAATCTTATTCAATTTATCAGACAATCATATTTATAGTTTTGTACCATCAAGGTATGAACTTGGTTTAATTTTTTTTTTCATTTGTTAAATACAAATTTTTTTAATTAAATACTATTTATGAGCAAAAGTGATGCTTATATAGAAGCTTATGATGAATTTAGTTTAAGTTTGTTAAATATAAATTTTTAAGTTAAATATCATTTATTAGCAAAAAAGACGCTTATGCAAAAGTTTATGCTTATGACCAATTTAAATTTTTTACATTTAAATTTATTAAAATCTTATTTACGAAGCACTACTATTAAAAAAATTATGGTAGCTTAGTAACCTAAAATGGTTGGTGAGTTACGTGTAATGATCAAAGTAATGTGGTGGACCAAGTAGCGGTGTTTGCCTGTTGTTTTCTCTCAAGCACAAGAATTAGGCCTCTTATCATTGCCGTCAACTCAAGGAAACGAGGTAACCAATATAAATCCTAGTAAAGCCTCTTCTAGTATTTGGTTACATTTTAATAAGAGAAATGATACAGGTACATGTAAATATTGTGGGAATGTGTATGCAGCCTCAATATATTTTCCCGTAAAATAAAATACAGGTTAGTATTTATGTATAACCCGTCAATACAATCCAACCCTATCCGTTCTTGATCGGGTCAATTCAGTTCATGTTAAATGAAAAAAATACGGGTTTATAACTTAATCTAATTCTAAGATAATCAATCAGATCAGGTATTGAGTTTTGTCAAAACCAACCTAACTCAACTCACGTACATCATAGTATTTATTATGTTTAATTGCATTTTTAAGTATATAATATTTTAAATGTGCGATTTTAGTCCTCTTGGTTTAAAACGAGCAACTTTTAAATTTATTCTTTTATAATTTTGCAATCCTCAGATTGGTTTTTTCTAATTATTTTGTAATGTGGCATGACATGATAGTTCGGACTTGTCATCTTATGGATTGGAACCTGAACTAGAGTCTGAATAAGAATCGTTGATATATCTCCTACATGATTTTCGCACCATAATGCATAGTTCCTTCCAGTCATAAAGCCAAATTCCCGATTCATTCTTGAGGGAGATAATCTTGTTATGGCGTATCCTCACAATACTTTTGGAGTTATAATATTTAGTGTTCTTATCACCATCAATTATCCACTTTCCTCAAGCTTTTTTTGCACCACAAACACTCTTCTTGGTACAAGGTACGTGCAAATTGATCAGGAAGGTCCTTTTCTAGAGAATCCAAGAAAGTGTTTGTAGGGCAATTCTGGATCCCATTAAGTCTACCCAAGAGATATTTTTCCCTTTAAAAATGTTGCCAAACAACTTTTTGTTCCAATTCTTCTGGGTGGGAGTAAGGCTCTACAGAAGAGTAATCAAATCGGGGCCCTCCTTCATTTTTCTTGAATAACCATTTTGAAATTTTCATGGGTTATCTGCATTGTTTCAAATATGAATGGTCTATCTCTTTTACAAGTATGTCCCCCTTAAAAAAACCAACGAGATGGTGGTAATCAAAATGTATACTGGGGAGAACTTTATCAAAATCCTCGTGGTAAGGTAATCTCCAATGAACATTACACATAATACGATCCAACTTTTTAAAAATTGACAAGATCATGCGGAAGGAAACCTAAAAAAAAAAATCAACAAAAGAATAACAAATTAAGTTTTTTAAGAAATGATGGGATTGAATATTTTTAGCAAGATCTTGAGTTTCCGAAGTCCAATTAAAAAACCAAGATACTGGTCTGCTATCTTAGAAGTATTGTTAGAAGTTTGTAGTAGAAATCCCAGGAAGGGAATTGTACATTTTCTGACAATAAGTGGATTAATCTCTTGTGGTGTGCAAGAGAATTGGATGTACCCTTGGCTATAAGGGGAACTAGGATAATTCTATTGTGTACATTTAGTTACTGCATTTACTTATTATTTGCTACTATCTTAAAACAAAAAATTCAAGTACCATATCGCTGAAAACAAGAAAATCTCCTAACAACTAATTCACCCCCCTCTTAGTCGTACCTATGTACTTACATTTGGCATCAGAGCAGGTTAAGCTAACTTACTCCTCGATCATTACTCATGGCTTCCGCACAACCTGTTTTCAGAGGTTGTGGTAGTAGTAACAAACCACCATGCTTTGTTGGAGAGCACTATGATTTTTGGAAGATACGTATGCAATCTAAACTCAATACACTATCACAAGAATATGAGTTATTTCGAATGCAGCCCAGAGAATCTATTTTAGATTTATAGAAAAGGTTCTCCCATTTAACCAACAACTTGACGGAACTCGGAAAAATCTTCACGAAAGATGAATTAAATCTAAAAGTATTAAGATCATTAACAAGGGCCTGACACCCAAAAGTGACAGCAATCTCCGATAAGAAAAGCCTATCCAAAATGTCTCTTTCTGTACTATTTGGAAAACTTCAAGAACACGAAAATCAAACTTGGAAGGTTAGAACAAAGTGAAATTCAAGAAAAGAAAACCAAAAACATTGCTCTAAAGACCGAATCAAAAGAACAAATCAAAGATGACAATTCAGATGAAGATGAAAACATTACTTTCCTTGTTAAGAAATTTGGTAAGTTTCTTAAAAATGACAAAACTTTCAAAAATAAAAGTTTCACAAAGAAAGATAGTTCTACTTTAAATCACAACTTCACTTGCTTTGAATGCAGGAAGCAAGGACATATCAAGGAAGATTGTCCAAACCTTATTAAGAAAAATGCCATAAAAAAGAAAGACTTCAAAAAGGCATACATAAGTTGGGAAGACAACGAAGTGAGTTTATCTTTAGAAAAAGAAAGTGAAGAACACGTTAATGTTGCATTGATGGCATCGCATCAATTAGATGATGAAGAAGAGGTTAGTAACATAAACTCCCCTCATCATAATAAAACTAATAGTGAATTGATTATACAATATAATGATGCTCAAAATTCTAATAAGGAACTACTTATTGAATGTAAAAATCTGTTTAAACAAGGGTCAACACAAAAGAACAAAATCTCAAGTCTTCAAGAAAAAGTTGACATTATGGAAAAGAATTCTGAAAAACAAAAACATAATTTTACATGCAATAAATGTGATTCCCTCTCCTTCAAGATTGTTCAATTAAATAGGGTAATTGAACGTACGAAAAGAGACAAATAGGATTTGAAAATGTTTTAAATATGCAAAGATACTCAAATGACAAAAGTGGTCTTGGATATTCAAAATTTGATAAACCAAGCTTGAATAAGACCATTTTTGTTAAAGCAAGTAATCAATTCAATCAAGAAAAGATTATAATTATAAAAAAGGATCGTCATTACAAAGAAAGAAGTATTCAAAATAAATCTCATACACATGTCACCAAAAATAGATCTAATCATGCATGTTCTTATTGTGGTCTTAATGGTCACATACTTAATGCCTGTCACATTAGAAACATTGGTGTTCCAAAAGGGCCTTACATATGGGTAAATAAAGGTACTAACCATCAAGGACCCAAAGCACATTGGGTACCTAATAAAATTTGATTTCAATTTTATAGGTATGCACGCAAGGTACCTCAAATATGTGGTACTTAGATAGTGGATGCTCTAAACATATGACAGGTGATATAACAAAATTTTCAGCCTTAACTCTTGAGTCAAAGGGATATGTAGTCTATGGAGACAACAACAAAGGAAAAATTTTAGGCATTGGAAAAGTTGGTACAACCCCATCCCCCTCGAAGTATTGTTAGAAGTTTGTAGTAGAAATCCCAGGTTGGGAGTTGTACATTTTCTGACAATAAGTGGATTAATCTCTTGTGGTGTGCAGGAAGACTGGATGTACCCTTGGTTATAAGGGAAACCAGGATAATTCTATTGTGTACATTTAGTTACTACATTTACTATTATTAGCTACTATCTTAAAACAGAAAATTCAACTACCATATCGCTGAAAACAAGAAAATCTCCTAACACCTAATTCACCCCTCTCTTAGACACACCTCTGTACTTACAGTCAAGAATGAGAAACTACATCAGACATTATTACCACAGAAGCAAAAAATGCAGAATGTTCAAGTGAAGAACATTCATGGTTCAAAAACTCTGGTCTTTAGTTAAAACTGACATATGAAAGTTGAGAATTTTTTCAACAGTCAAATTAGTTGTCATCAATCTTCTTGAGGCCTATAAAAGGAACCCCAAGCTCAAGGAATAATTAGAACTACAAGTGCTAAGAAAATTCATCCCTTACTTACATTCAAACACTTTAATGTCTCTCATCCATCAAAAGAATCAATGTTATTCATAGTCAAATCTCTTGTTATTATTTTACTGAAAATTTTGTAAATAATATAACCTCAAACAAGTGTTGAGATTAATCATATTCTACCAAATACTTTAAATTATTATTGTGTAAACTCAAGACTATAAGTGTTGTTTATAGTTTGAGTAGTTTGTTGAAAATCCTTTTATTGTTAAAAGATGAATTGTAAAATCCTCTCTAAAGATTGATAGGTGACCTGATTGAATCTCTTTCTCGGTAGAAATGAATTGTTGTAACAAATCAAACTTGATCTAAACAAAACTTTATAAAATCAAGAACGTTCTCCATTTGAACACTTAGTGGAAATCTCGCAGTTGTGAAGACTGGACGAAGACCGAGTTGGATGAACCAGGTTACATCATTGTGTGATATATCTTCTCTTATCTCTATTTATTTTCAATGCTTTTGATTATCTAGTTAAATAAATAAGCTAAATTATTGATTTTAACTAACCAATAACGTTCTCTGTTTTTCTGTTTCTAAAACCAAGAACGTTCTCCAATTTATGTTTTCACAACCAAGATTACTCTTGAGTTATTTTCTTAAGTTTTTAACATAAAATTTTAAATAGGTGAATTTACAATTCAAACCCCATTTCTTGTAAAATGACATTGGTACTTCAGTTGGCATCGGAGCTCAATCTCTAAATATTATGCACCTAAATAATGCTAGAGAAAAGATCTAACAGAAAAAATGTCAAAAGCCAAATATATTTTTGAAGGAGGATCTTCAAATAGACAACCTTACTTTGATGGAACAAATAACTACTTTTGGAAGAATAAGATATAGTTGTTTCTAAAATAACATAATACAAGAATGTGATGTATCATTATAGATGGAGATTTCATACCAACAGTCGACCAAAATGATTGAACCTCTATTGAAAACAATGAAGCGAACTAGACAACTAAAGATAACACAAAGAAAAAGTAGAGAAACAGAAAACTCAGTCTATGAATGATGAACTTAAAGATCAGTTAAAATTTGAAAGAATCTCTGCTCATAGAATTTAAAACAGAAAGTCAACAACGTTATGCATTACAAAAGGAGAACATTCTCCTTAAAACTGAAGTTGAACTTCTTAAAAGTGACTTGTCAAATTTCATTAGAACTACTGAAACCTTTCAAACAATAATGGGATCTCAAGTATGAATATTTGATAAAGATGGTCTTGGTTTTGATAAAACTCAAAAAACTAAAATGTATGAAAAGTTCTTTGTTCTTGAAAGGAAAGAGGATAAATGCAAAATAAAATGTTCATATTGTAGTAAGATTTGACATCTGGAATTCGCATGTTATTTTAAGACAAAAGATTAAAAAATTAACAACAAAAAGATCTTTAGAAAAGAAGAATGTTTTGGAGCAAAAAAAGAATTTTCTCCAAACTTGAAAAAAGGAGAACGTTCTCGAGCAAATTTGACAAATGGAGAATGTTCTGGAATTTTACCAAATGGCTTTGACAATGGCTTTGAAAATATAACCTATGTGAAGTCATAAAAACAAATTATGGGGAAGTTCTTTTCTCTGGAAGAAGAAATAAAAATATGTATGTTTTATATCTTGAGAAATTACCTGTAAATTCGGCTTCATGTCCATCAATAAAGACAAATGGATTTTGCATAAGCAGACAGGTCATATTAGAATGAAAACAATTTCCAAAAATTTCAAAATTAGAACTTGTTAGAGGATTGCCAAAACTGAAATTTGATAAAGATAAAGTATGTGAAGCATTAGCTAAATGAAAACAAGTTCAAAAGAGTTTTCATTCAAAAGATTTCATTTCCATAAACTGAATCTTTGAGCTACTTCACATAGATATTTTTGGCCCTATTAAAACAACAAGTCTAGGAGGAATGAAGTATAATTTTAGGTCTTATTCTTGAAATGAAAGGACGATGCTTTTGATGCCTTCAAAATCTTTTTAAAAAAAGTGCAAAATGAAAAAGATTCCATCATCATTTCTTTAAGAACTGATTATGGAGGAGAATTTATAAATGCCTATTTTAAAACCTTATTTGATGAACTTGGCATTTCTCATAAACTATTTTGTGCAATAACTCCTCAACAAAATGGAGTTGTTGAAATAAAAAAATAGAACCATACAAGAAATAGCAAGAGAAATCTTGGAAGAGTCTAATGTTGAAAAAAATTTGTGGGGTGAAGCTATTAATATGTCATGCTACATTCTAAACCGTGTATTAGTAAAAAAAATTATCGATAAAAAACCATATGATATATGGAAAAACAGAAATCCAAACATCTAATATTCTCACATTTTTTGATGTTATTGTTATATTTTGAAAGACAAAGAAAACCTTGGAAAGTTTGATGCAAAATCGAACAAAGTTATATTATTCGGTTACTTAACCGATTCTAAAAGCTATTGTGTTTTCAATCTAAAAACTAAAATTATTGAAATTAGCATACATATATTATTTGATAATATTGATTTGAGTAAAAGAGATGAGGAAAAATAAGAACATTATGGGGCAACAACACTAGAATGTTCCCCAGGAAATCCATATTGATAAACAATCTTCGTCTCATTCTCCTCATAAAAGCTGAAGAACGATTAGTGATCATCCTCAAAATAATATCATTGGAGATACAACTGATGGAATTACAACAAAAATGTCATTCAAGGATAATGTCAACAACATCAAGGCAATGATCTCCCAAATGAAACAAAATCAATCAAAGAAGTCAAAGTTGATCAATCTTCGATTGAATCAATGAACGAAGAACTTCTTCAATTTGAAAAGAATGAAGTATGGATCTTTGTTGAAGATCCACAAGATCAAACCATCATATGGAAAGGGTATTCAGAAATAAGCTTGATAAAGAAGGTAAGGTTGTTAGAAACAAAGCAAAGTTGGTTGCTCAAGGTTACAATCAAGAAGAAGGTATAGATTATGATGAAACTTTTGCTCCCGTTGCAAGATTAGAAGCCGTTCGAATTTTTCTTGATTATGCATCTCATAAACTTATAGAACTTTTTCAAATGAATGTTAAAACTGCATTGTTAAATGGTTTTTTAAATGAACAAGTTTATGTGCGTCAATCTCCCAGTTTTGAAGATCAATAAAAACCAAATCTTGTTTTTAAACTTACCAAGGCTCTATATGGATTGAAACAACCACCATGAGCTTGGTATGAAAGACTTAGTTCTCTTTTAATCAAAAGTAGATTTTCTAGAGGAAAGATTGACACAACATTGTTCAAGAAAACTAATAAAAACGATTTACTTATTGTTGAAGTGTTTGTCGATGATATTAAATTTGGCTCAACTAATGAGAAAATATGTGATGTTTTTTTAAAACTCTTGCAAAGTGAATTGCTAGGTTTAGTTAAGATTGAATAGTTGAATCATTCAAAGTAAACTTTATAAGTCATAGTACGTCTAATTAGTTAAGATTGAATCGTTGGATCATGGAAATTAGAATTTCTAAGTCATATTCAGTCTTATTTTAATGATCTATAAGTTTAATCTTAACTAAGTAAATGGACAATGACTTAAAAATTTAAGGGTTAAATAAGTTTTTTGTCCTTATAAAATTTTGAATTGTTTTAGTCCGTACAAAATGAATAACATATTTTACTCCCTATAAAATTATTTTGCAACTAGTTTTAATACTTGTTGGAGTATCAAAATATGTTTTTGTGATTTTTGGCATACACGTTTACAACACTATAAAAAGTATTTTTTTTTAAATGAGGTCAAAATTCGATTTCTATATACATATTTTTGGGACATTTTTTTTGAATATATGATATTTAAAAAATTCATATTTAATTCATCCCAAGTTAAAATAAAATTATAAACTTTTGTAGATGATTTTTTAATAATGTTCTAAACATGCTTGCAAAAAATTATTAAAAAGTTTAAAATTTGAAGGATGTTTTGTTTCAACAAGTATAAAAATTGCTTGTAGAATAATTTTATATAGACTAAAAAAAAATTTACGATGATTAAAAATGAAATTTCAAAAATTTATAAGGACAATAAATTTATTTAACCCAAAATTTAAACTTCTAGAATTCAACCGTTTAATATTAACTAATTAGATAAACTATGACTTTGATATTTTACTTTCAATGATTCAATAGCATGCACATAATAGAATTATGTAGATGCCATTCCTATTTGAGCATCAGGAGAATATAATCTTAGGAATTTTTTCCTCAAATAGTAACTGACAAAAAGGAAAGACAAACACGTTGGACATTTTATTAAAAAGAAATATCAACTAGAATGCTTTGACGAAATTCAGCACAAATACAAATAACATTGACAACTCTATTCGACTGACAGAGATCCTACACACAATATTGACACTAACATGATGTCAAAAATAATAATTTATGAAAATATAATTGATTGAATGTAAATATATATATATATATAAGTGAAATTCTTTTATTGATTCAATGACGTTGTTCATTTGATTTATTTTTTTAAGTTTGAGCATATTTTCTTGTGTTCAAGACAGAACAATGTGAACTTCTAGTGTTGAACATTATGTAGTCGTTTGTGAAATTGTCTTTTGAATTCCACTTTGTTTTTCTGTACTTTATCTTATATAAATTTTTTATTTTAATGAGGAGACTGAAAACCACACATTATATAACAAGATATATCAAAATCTAGAAATGTAATATTATATTAATGATTAAATAAAAATCATTATTTGATGTATGAAAATAGAAATGACAGTGATGTGTGAATAGATTACAGGCCCGTTTGTTAGAGTAACTTCTCATAAAAAACTAATTTGACGTATTTCACATTTTTTCTAATACAACTATTTTAAAAATAAACCTTAAAAAAATATACAAAATGCCTTTAAATAATCAATTCTTTTAAGTAACTTTTCTAGATTTATTTTTAAAAAAGTATTAATATTTTAATCTGTAATAATTAAAAATAAATGAGTACAAAAAAACTTTTAATATTTTGTAGAAACTTTTCATAAAAATTATTTTAAAAGATAGAAAGTTCAAATCCTATTCATTTAAACAAACGAATCATATGGACAAAACTTTTACTATTCATATTCTCATAGATGTAGAGTGATATGATTTTATTGTATATTTAATTTATTATCATAGATGTGGAGTGATATGATTTTACTGTATATTTAATTGATTAGATTTTATTTATTTATTTGAGTGATATATATTTTACAAAAATAAACAGGTAAGAAAAGCATTTAAGGGAAATTATATATTGAAAAAACAAGTAAAAGTAAATTGAAAATAAATAATGACTTAAATGGTAATTAAGATGAATGTGGAAATTGAGAATCCAAAAAAATTGATGTTACTTTTTATTTTAGTTTCTAATCGATTAAATTAAAGGAATCTTTAATCAAATATATTAAAATCCAATATAATAATATTTTTTTGTTAAAAAATCTTTTGCAATTACTTCTCAATTAAACTATTTTACCGATAATTATCAACTAAGTTAGAAAATAATATTTTATAGTATTTATCAATAATTAATTTTATTTCAAATTTTTTTAACACAAGCACCTATATAGTTAGTTTTACCTCCACTATGCTTGCATCTTTTTGTTTTGTTCTCTAAATATTTGATCAAAATCACAACATCTCTCTTGTCAACCAATTTACGATTAAAAGTAGAGATGAAAAAATATGCAAGTGTGACAAAAGAAAAGGTTAAAAACTAAATATGCGACAATGTTGCATTTTGTATTTTATAAAATTGCCAATAAAATCTTTGAAGTGATTTGGATGCGTACGTAAATCATGGGTTTTCTTATTTGAAAACCATAAATTCTTGAGTATCTTTTAGAACAATTTCATCTCTTACGAACATTCCTACTACGATGATACATCTCTTCTCCTACAACTTACTGATAAAGATTTGTGTTCATTTCCTAGAGATAGTTTTGAGGATGTAATCAAATTGGATTTGCCAAATTCATTTCAAGATGAGCACCCTTCTTTGTGGGTTTTGGATTCTGGTAGTATTACCGGTATTCTTTGTCTCTACCATAGTGATAAAAGATTTGTATTATGGAATCCAACAACAAAGGAATTCAAGATCATCCCTCGAAGTCCTCTTGAGCCTATATCATCTTATGTTAGAAAACACGTTATTTCCCTTGGATTTGGTTATGACCATGTTAAAAATGAGTATAACTTGATTACGGGCGCATGTTTCATTTATGAGCATTATCAATACTATGATCGAAGTCCTGATTATGTTTATCACCCAGAATTTATTTGCGACTACAAAATATATAGCCTTAGAAGTAACTCTTGGAGAAAAATTGACGAAGATGTCTCTTTTATACCGCTATATTCTGGAGTGGCTTCTCAACGATTGCACACGAACGGAATGTGTCATTGGTGGTATTTTAAGGATGTTGTTGTTGGAAGAGACTTAGCGTCATTTTACTTATTCACCGAGAAGATTATTACGACACCTATACCTGAAGGAATAATTCAAGACGTGGATGATGATTTTAAAGTTGATGACATACCAATCTCCTTAATGGTGTTAAATGGGTCTATTGCTTTGATCTCATGGTTTTTAGATAATACTGCTTTTAATATATCGATTTTGGGAAAATTTGGAATGAAAGAATTAAGGACTAAACTTTTTACGATTGGACAATTGTCTGGTATTAGACTTCCTATTGAAGTAGGGAAAAAGGTGATTTATTTTTTCAGAATGAAGATGCTGAAATAGTTTGGTTTAATTTATGCACCCGGTTGATTGAGGAGCTTGACATTAAAGGGAACGCTTTTAGTATATTAATTTATAAAAAGAAGTTTTCAATCATTAATTTAATTTAAGAGAAAAGATTTATGGATGTGGGCATTAAGATTTTACAATCTTTTAAAAATTGAATTTTATGTGATACATTATATAATTAATGAAAATATACGTTATGTATTTATATTATCTAATGTTTTCATTTTATTTTATAATATAACTAAACATTAGATTTTATGTACAACTCAAGAAGGATGGAATTGTTTTTTTCATATAAACTCAAGATGTTGTTAAAACAATTCAAGTCCATCATTTCTATAGAATTTCAATTTTGTTCTTCTTTTATGTTTTTTTTTTTTTAGTTTTCCTTACACATATTTAATGAATTTGTGATCTCTTCAGTTTTTAAAAAATTAAATTGGATTATGTGTAATGTTTGATGTAGATTACATTAGGATGAGGCTTTTGCTAATGTTCTCCTTGTATACATTCTAATTATCACACTCTCCTTGTTCTTCTTTAGGGGGGACTTATTTGTAACTGAAATAGACCTTTGAGATTTCAAGCTACGTGGATAACCCATAAAAATTTCCAAACGGCTATTCAAGTGAATTGTAGAAGCGACCACAATTTGATTACTCTTCTGTAGAACCTTACTCCTCGCCTAGAAGAATAGGTTGAACCTTACTCCTTGCCTAGAAGAATAGGTTGAACCTTATTCAAGATAATATTATGCTGATTTTAATTATGACTCCATTACTCAATCTTACCATATTGCCCTATGTATTGTTATTTATAAAAGTATTACCAAGGTGATTTAGAATAGGCTTAAACCTCGTTTAGATGATATTATTTAAACTTATTTATCTAGTTTTATTCTTGGATGTACCAAACATAATAGTATTATGGTGGCTCTATAGATGGTACATTCTATGACTCGAATGAAAGGTAATAAGGGTTTTTTGTCCACCAAAATTGATCTTGAAAATGTTCATGACAACCTAAATTGGATATTTTTTTGGGATTTGTTTGGTTTGCTATAAGTTTCCTCCCTCTCTTAGTCATATTGTTCACCAATCTCCAAGAAAGAGTGATAATGATCAATCTCTAGCATGTTAACATTAATCTCTAGAATGTTAAACATCAGTCTCCAGCATGTTACAATTAATCTCTAGCATGCGGACATCATTCTCCAGCATGTTAACAATCAATCTCCAACATGTTAGCACGAATCAAAGACAATTTTGATTTGAATACACTAAGTACATCTCAGAGATTTTTGTGCACATAACAAAGGATCATAAATTATTGTCAAGAATGAGAAGCTACAAATCAGACATTATTATCACATAAGCAAAAAATTGTAGAATGTTCAAGTCAAAACATTCATGGTTCAAAAAGTCTGGTCTTTAGTCAAAACTAACACATGACAACTAAGCCATTTTTAAATAGTCAAATTAGATGTGATGAACCTTCTTAAGTCATATAAAAGGAATCCCAAACTCAAAGAAAAATTAGGACTTAAACTGCTAAGAAAATCCATCACTTACTTTCATTCACACACTCAAAGTCTTTCATCCATCAAAAGAATCAATGCTATTCATATTTGAATCTCTTGTTATTATTTTACTGAATCTTTTGTAAAGAATCTAACCTCAAAAAAGAGTTGAGATTACTCGGATTCTACCAAACTATTTAAATCATTATTGTGTAAACTTAAAACTATAAGTGTTGTTTATAGTTTGAGTAGTTTGTAGAAAATCCTTTTATGGTTAAAAAGTAAATTGCAAAACTCCTCTCTAAATACTAATATGTGACCTGATTGAATCCCTTTCTGGGTGGAAAGGAATTTGTAAGAATAGAAGTACGCCTAAGAGAGAGGGTGAATTAGGTGTTAGTAAATTTTCTTGTTTTCAATGATATAGTAGTTGAATTTTCTGAGTTTAATAAAGTGTCTACTAATAATAAAGTGCAGTAAATAAATGAACACTTAAGATTTATCCTAGTTCCCCTTATAACCAAGGGTACGTCTAGTCCTCTTGCACACCACAAGAGATTGATCCACTAATTGTCAAAAAATGTACAACTCCCACCTTGGGATTCTTGCTATAAACTCTAACAACACTTCTAAGATAGTACACCACTATCTTAGATTAAGCTACTTTTAAGAAAGTCCTACTTTCTTTTACAAGTGATACAATATGATTATGACTAAGGAGAAGGAGATGTATATTGATAACAATCCAAATCAATTCAAGTACTTGAGAACCTTTCTAAATGATATGAAAATGAAACGCAAGTACTTTGTAAAAAATCAGAAATTTGTTCAAGGATTGTGTGTTGTTTGATATGAAGTTATGGGGTATTTATATTGCGCAAATATCTCTTCATATTCGTGGCCATTGATCCAAGAGGTTTGATGAAAAAATACAATGATCTGGAGCCATTCCAAATCTGAAAAATTGTATTGCTTCCAATTGTATTCGAATACAGGATGTGTGTATTCGAATACACCTCTTTGTAACATTCAAAAAATTTCAAAAATTACACCTTGTATTCGAATACACATGTGTGTAGTCGAATACAGATTAGTTAAAATTTGCCACTGACTTACTTTGTATTCGACTACATATGGTTGTAGTCGAATACATATATAAAGATTTTGGCCACTGACTTGCAGTGTATTCGACTACACATAGTCGTAGTCGAATACAACTTTTAAGCTTTTGCTTTTGACTTGCTTTGTATTCGAATACAAGATGTTGTACTCAAATACACTTATGTATTTTGTCAAAAATATGATTTTTAAGACTTTGTTAATGTTGTTTTGACTTTTGAAAATACTTTATATGCATATGTAACTATGACTTGTTCTCATGTAATTGAAATATTGGTTTGTATCATATACCTTTACATTTTAATATTTAATGTTTGGATTTGAAGCTTATTAATGAAGACATTTGAACTTCTTTTTGATCTTCTTGCATTGATCTTCTTGCAAAATCGTCATAAAGGAATAACTCATGTCAAAGAAACAAGATTAGACATTGGCATAAGAAAGTTAGAGCAGTTTGAAATGCTTGAAGGATAAACTATTGATGAGATGTACTCGTGATTTACAACCATTATAAATGAAATGCATTCCTTAGGGAAACCATACTCAATACAAGATAGAGTCATAAAGATTATGAGATGTCTTCCAATTATATGGACATCGATGGTGACAGCTATAAGCCAAGCCAAATTGTTTGAAGTGTTTGTATTAGAAGAACTGATTAGAACTTTAAGAGAACAAGATGTGTTGTTATAAGCAGATAAACCAGCCAAGATAGACAAAGAAATAGCTTTGAAAGCATCTCAAGAAAGTGTACCAGTACAAACAGATGATGATTTAGAAGAAACTAACCTGGAAGATGATGATGCAGAAATAGCCATTCTCACCAGAAATAGCCATTTTCACCAGAAGAATACAAATAGAATGTTGAGAAGAATATACCATATCAAGAAAAGATTTCCAAACAAAAAAGAAAATCCCAAAACAAAAGTAGAAAAGAGCAAAATGATATGTTTTGGATGTAATAAATTAGGATATTACAAAGTGGAATGTCCCTTAAGTAAAAGAGCACTATAAATATTTCCCTTAAAAAAGAAATCAATGATGGCTACATAGGATGACTCAGATGAATCTGCTGTAGAAGAAGATGAAGAATCCAACGTATGCTTAATGACAAATACAGAAGAAGATAGCGTAACAAATTCTGAACCTTGTCCTTTGTGTGAACAAATTGAAAAAAAAATTGATAACTTGCTAAATGATTCAAACTTTCTTGTTCAAAAGTATAGTTCTTTAAAAGAAAATTTTCACAAAGAAAAAGAAGAGAAAGAGAAAAATCAGGCTATGAATGATGAACTTAAAGATCAGCCAAAACCTGAAAGAATCTCAACTCAAAAATTTTAAAACTGAAAGTCAAGAATGTTCTATATTACAAAAATAGATTTTCTAGATGAAAGATTCACACAACACTATTCAAGAAAAGTAATTGTTCAAGTGTATGTCGATGATATTATCTTTGGCTCAACTAATAAGAAATTGTGTGATACTTTTTCAAAACTCATGCAAAATGAATTTCTAATTTTAATTAAGATTGAATAGTTGAATCATTCAAAGTAAAATTTCTAATTCATAGTACGCCTATTTAGTTAAGATTGAATCGTTCGATCATGGAAATTAGAATTTCTAAGTCATATTTAGTCAAAGTTTAATAATCTGTAAGTTTAATCTTAACTAAGTAGATGGACAATGCCTTAAAATTTAACGGCTAAATAAGTTTTTCATCCTTATAAAATTTCAAAACTTTTTAGTCCTTACAAAAATAAATCACATAGTTTAGTCCCTATAAAATTATTATGCAACGAGTTTTAATCCTTTTTGGCGCATCAAAATATGTATTTGTGATTTTTGGCATGCATATTTACAACACTATAAAAAGTATTTTCACAAAAAATGAGCCCAATATTTGATTTCTAAATTCATATTTTTGGGACTATTTTCTTAAACATATGACATTTAAATAATTCATATTTAATTCATCTCAAGTTAAACAAATTATAAATTTTCGCAGATGATCTTTTAATAACGTTCTAATCATTCTTGCAAAAAATCATTAAAAAGTTTAAAATTTGAAGGACGTTTCATTTCAGCAAGTATTAAAATAGCTTGTAGAATAATTTTATTGTGAGTAAAAAAACTTGAAATTTTTTTACCGGGACTAAAAAAGAAATTTCAAAATTTTATAAGGATTATAAATTTATTTAACCCAATATTTAAACTTTTAGGATTGAACGGTTTAATATTAACTAATTAGACAAACTATGGCTTTGAAATTTTACTTTCTATGATCCAATAGCATAAACTTTTTACTTTAATTTGTAATTAATATATCAAATAAATAAAGAAATTTTAAGTGAAAATAAAAATGACCAAAATCTTATTCCATTAAAACTATTGTACTTATTGGATGAACTTCATTGTTTAAGAACCAAAATGAGTTAGAATTAGCAAAGTGAATGACGAGATCACAAGTATTTTGTTTTGACTATTTCGAGTTTCGTTTAAATGAAGTATAATGGCTAACAACCAAAATGGACTAAGTATAAGTTGAGTGAAGACTAAAATGACCAACATTTTAATCCATTGAGAGTATTGCACTTATTAGATGAATTAAATTGACTAAGAACCAAAATAGCTTAGAATTAGCCAAGTGAAGACTAAAATAAACAAAATCTTAATCAATTATTCCACTTATTTGGTGAACTACTTTCGGTAAGAACAAAAATTAACTGCATCAACACCAAAACTATTAAGCAATGCCCCATAGAAATACCTGGTAAAAATGAAACCTTTAGTGAACAACACATAATAGCTCCCGTTGAGAGAATCTAATCTCAGGAATTATGTCCTCAAATAGTAAACGACAAAAAGGAAAGATAAACACATTAGACATTTTTCAAAAAAGAAATATCAACTAGAATGCTTATGAAATTCAACACAACTACGAATAGCATTGATAGAAGAAAACTTATTTGTGAATATAACTCTATTCGACCTACAGAGACCCTAGACACAATATTGACACTAACATGATGTCAAATATAATAATTATGAAAATATAATTGATTGAATGTAACTATATATATTGGTGTCGTGTTAATGTCAAACCCTAACACATGGCAAACATCGGACAAGCCTTCAATCTAAGGTGGTGTAGCTCATGACAATGTCTAGCCAGTTTATATACTTTATATTTGTATTTATATGATGATCATGAGTGTGTTTAATAAATTTTTAATCAAACTTCTTCTCTTTTGTTATAAGTGAGTTATCTCTTGAGTTAAGCTCTTGAATGATGTTATCAACTTTTTGGTTACTTTCGTACTCTTCTACTTTTCATCATAACCTTCTAATCTTGAAACTTTCTATTGTTCTTAAAATTGTAGTTTGAATTTATTCAAGGTAGAGTGTTTAGATCTTCTTGAACTTCAGTTTCTCATTTATTTCTTTGATACTTTATTTATCATATCATATGAGTTCTATAGCTTATCAAAGTAAATACTCTTCTTTTACTTAAATGATCTTGTGAAAATCTTGAATATTCTTCTTCTTAATTATAAGTAAGATTCTTTTACTGATTTAGTGACCTTGTTCATTTAATTTATTTCTTTAAGTGTGAACATATTGTCTTGTGTTCAAGACATAACATTGTGAAGTTCTAGTGTTCAATATTTTGTAGTCTTTTGAGAGATTGTCTCTTGAATTCCACTTTGTTCTTTTGTGTTTAATCTTATATAAATTTTTTATTTCAATGAGGACACTCAAAAGCACATATTATATAACAAAATATATAAAAATCTCTTAATCATCTAGTCATTAAAATTTATAATCATTCAAACTTCATAAAGAATTTTGCCTCAAAAACCACAAGACTATATACTTCTTTGATGACATATGCTACTATGTTGTTGTATCCAACACAACAATATTTTTCTTTTATTAATTAATTAAATTAATAAAGAAATGTATTGTTATATTGATGATTAAATAAAAATTATTATTTGATGTACGAAAATAAGAACGGCGGTGACATGTGAATAAATTATTATTTCATACAACGTTTTTTAAAATAAAATTTCAAAATATCTACAAAATGTTTTGAAATAATCAATTCTTTTAAGTAACTTTTCAAGAGTTTTTTTCAAAAAAAATATCAATTTTTATTATGTTTAAATCTCTAAAAATTAATATAAAAAATAGTGGATGTCAAAATAATATTTTAATCTATAATAATTAAAAAATTAGTACAAAATAACTTTTAATATTTTGTAAAAAAATTGCGTAAAAGTTATTTTAAAAAATAGAAAGTTAAAATCCTATTTACTTAATATATAACAAAAAAAAATCA
>JBBPBS010000968.1:10397671-10438316 GCA_037974835.1 Cicer judaicum
TTATTTGAATAATGTATCTTTTACAAAAACAAACAGGGAAGAAAAGCATTTAAGAGAAATTATATATTGAAAAAACAAGCAAAAATAAATTGAAAATGAATAATTACTTAAAATAATAGGATGGATGTGGAAATCGAAAATCCAAATAATTGATATTACTTCGTATTTTAGTTTCCAATTGATTAAATTAAAGGAATCTTTTATCAAAAATATTAAACTATTATAATAATATTTTTTTTGTTAACAAATCTTTTACAATTACTTCTCAGTTAAGCTTTTTTACGGATACTTATCAACTAAGTTAAAAAATAATATTTTTTGATATTTATCAATCATTATTTTTGTTTCGAAATTTTTTAACTCATTTGTATATTATTTGGATTAACACTTGCAGCCATATTGAGTCAATTTTACTTGCATCTGTTTGTTTTGTTCTCTAAATACTTCATCAAATCACAACATCTCTCTTGTCAACCAGTTTACGGTTGCAACTAGAGATGGAAAAATATGCAAGTGTGCCAAAAGAAAAGGTTAGAAACTACATATGCGACAAACTTGTATTTCATATTCTATCTCTAAAATCTTTGAAGCGAATTAAATGCGTACATAAATCATGGGTTTTCTTATTTGAAAACTATTATTTCATGAGCATCTTTTAGAACAACTTCATCTCTTATGATCATTCGTACTACGATAATACATGTTTCTCCTACAACTTACTTATAGAGATTTGTGTTCATCTTCTAGAAATAGTTTTGAGGATGTAGTCAAATTAGATTTGTCAAATTCATTTCATGATGAGCACCCTTCGTTTTGGTTTTGGATTATGGTAGTATTATCATAATTCTTTGTCTCTACAATAGTGCTGAAAGATTTGTATTATGGAATCCAACAATAGAAAAATTCAAGATCATCCCTCGAAGCTCTCTTGAGCCTGTATCATCTTATGTTAGAAATGACGTTGATCCACTTAGATTTGGTTATGACAAAATTAGAAATGATTATAAGTTGATTACGGGTGTATCTTTCATTTATGGTCATTACCAATATTATGGGGGTCATGGTTCGGTTAGTCACCTAGAACTTATTCGCAACTACGAACTATATAGCCTTAGAAGTAATTCTTGGAGAAAAATTGACGAAAATTTCTCTTTTATACCGCTATTTCTCAGCGATTGCACATGAACGGAATATGTCATTGGTGGTATTTTCAAGATCTTGTTGGAAGAGACTAAGCATCATTTCACTTGGTCACTGAGAAGATTATTACGACCCCTATACCTGTAGGAATACTTCCAGACGTGGATTATGATTTTAAAGTTGATGACATACCAATCTCCTTAATGTTGTTCAATTGGTCTATTGCTTTGATCTCATGACTTTTAGATAATACTACTTTTAACAGATCCATTTTGGGAGAAATTGGAATGAAAGAATCATGGACTAAATATTTTACTATTGAGCCATTGTTTGGTATCAGACTTCCTATTGGAGTAGGGAATAAAAGTGATTTATTTTTTCAGAAAGAAGATGGTAAAATAGTTTGGTTTAATTTATCCACTCAGTTGATTCATGAGCTTGACATTAAAGGGGACGCTTTCGGTATAGTAATTTATAAGAAAAGTTTTCAATTATTAATTTGATTTCATTCAAAAAAATTATGAATGTTGGTATTAGGATTTTACAATCTTTTAATAATTGAATTTTATGTATTACATTAATTAATTAATGAAAATATACATTATGTATTTTGATTATTTAAATTATCTAAAGTTTTTATTTTATTTGATAATATAAATAAATATTAGATTTTATGTTTAACTTGAGAAGGATTGTTTTTTCATCGGACTTCAAAAACTCAAGATATTGTTAAAACGATTCAAGCCAATCATTTCTAAAGAAGTTCAATTTTGTTCTTCTTTTATTGTTTTTTTTTTTTATGTAGCCTTCCTTCCAAGTGCTTAATGAACTCATGATCTCCTCAGTTTTTGAAAAGTTGAATTGTATTACGTGTAATGTTCACTGTAGATTAAGTTAGCATGGGGTTTTTGCTAATGTTCTCCCCGTATACATTATGATTATCACCCTCTCCTTGTTCTTCATTAGGGAGGGACCTATTTGTAACATAAATAAACCTTTTAGATTTGAAGCTATGTGGATAATCTCTAAAAAACTTAATACTGTTATTCAAGAGAATTGGAGGAGGGGCCATAATTTGATTACTCTTCTGTAGAATCTTACTCCTGTCCAAAAGATTGTGTTGAACCTTATTCAATATAATATTATGTTGATTTTAATTTTGACTCCATTACTCAATCTCACCATATTGCCCTATGTATTGTTATTTATAAAATTATTACCAAGGTGATTGTGAATAGACTTAAACCTCGTTTAGATGATATTATTTAACCTTATCAATATAGCTTTATTTTTGGGCGTACCATGCTTAATAATATTATGATGGCTTAAGAGATGGTACATTTTATGACTCGAATGAAAGGTAATAAGGGTTTTTTGTCCACCAAAATTGGTCTTGAAAAAGTTCATGACAACCTAAATTGGATTTTTTTTTCAGGAATTGTCTGGTTAATTGTAAGTTTCCTCCCTCTCTTAGTCATATTGTTCATCACTGCATTACTTTCCCCTCTTATAAGATTTTATAGAACGACTTTAAAATTGATAATTTTTCTCCTACAAGAGACATTACACAGGGGGGCCTTCTTTCCCCTTACCTTTTTGTAAATTTTATGGAGTAGCTCTTTCATATTATCGATGAACAGGTGGAAGCTAACTATTGGAAACCTATGTGTGCAATAGACTGGGACCTCAAATTTCTCACATGCTCTTTGTTAATGATCTTCATCTATATACAAAGGCCTCTATTGAACAAGTTCATTGTATCATAAATGGTTTGGATACTTTTTCTGATGTGTAATGGGCACTCTCACATAAGTACAATCTTTTAGGCTAACTATACACACCACATTGAATGTCAATTTCCTAAACAATCATATTTCTCCTAACTAGTTGAACCAAATGTTGGCTATTTTGACACCTACAGATACTGATGGGTCGAACTCCATTGGATACTTGCATATGCCCATTAGATTGATCATCAATTGATGAATTAATTTTCCAAACACTAGAGGGAGAGAATAAGTAATTAAAAATGTGAACTTGAAGTTCAAATGAATTATTTGAAATAGATTATTATCTTACATTGATTCTCATATAAAGCAATGTGAACCAGAAGTTTAAAGCATAATTCATTTGTAAAATAAACCAAGACTAATATCAGTTGTTAATGCTTCTATCAAAATAGATGTCTGTGTTAGACAATATAATATTGCAAATGAGTCTTAATCGCGCCTAAAATGTCGGAGATAAGTTGGTTCCAAAGATAAAAAATCCTTGAACAAGACAAGAAGCCAAAAAAAAAAAAAGGTAGCATAAATGAGGATGTGGAAATTCTAAAAGAGTAAGTATGATATAATTAATTTTCAGTACTTGAAGAACTGACCAAATATCTAAAACTTGTGAAAATAAAGAGATCTCAATAAATTATGTCATGAATTGAATATGATAGAACCGAAAGGAAGTCAACAATGACAATTTTTGAATATAATATAGCATTATATGTGATCAATGATAATGAGGATCGTGAACTAAAGTCTATTATAGATTATAGACAAAGAAACGCTTTGAAAATAGAAAGAAGCAATTCAAGTTAAATTAAGTTTGCTCTATAAAGCAGAAGAATTTTAAACTTGTAGTTCGCATATTTGGAGATGTGAAACTAATTAGTTGTGGTTGAATTTATGTGCGATAAAGTAAGTAGCCATGAAATGTTTAATTTATATGAAGGTTGAATTAAAGTATATTTGTATGGCTTACTTTATATTTATGATTAAATTATAAATATATGACTATTGAATAAGAGTTACATTTCAAACTATTGAATATATGACTAAATTAAAATGACTAAGTCTCTTCATGTAAATATTTTGTAATATTCTTGTGTAAATATTGTTGAGGTGTGTTTTGAATATAAACAAGCACATTAATTAAACTCTAATCATGATTCTGACTTCGTTGATGTTTAATTTGTGTTCTTGAGTGTTTTATTCAAAGATAGGTGATCAAATACATTAATAAAACAATCAACAATCACACCATGATATAAATCAAAGAAATATTGTGCCTTAACTGAACAGGAAACTAATTACAAGATCATTATGGATAATCAAGAACATTCTGGTTTATAAAAATTATCATTCTAGTTTAGCAAGATCATTATGATTAGTTCGTTTAAGGACAAAAGTAGAATGAATCATTCCCCATAGTATGGATCTTAAGATAAACGAATATAAAGACTACTCAAAACTATGCTCAAGCCCAAAAGTCTAGCTAAAGGCCAAAAAAAGGAAAAATAATATCAAGATCAATGACCAGATTGATGAGTTATGAACAAGTACAACTAGGACAACAAGGATGCAAGGACAATGTTGTTGCACCTTTTGTAGAAAGCTCAACATGCTTTAGAGACAAATGACTTACATCAAAAACTGTTAAATCCTTCAACCACATTTTTTATTCAACACAAAACCAATAACATTAAGGTTACAAAGAAGAACGTTTTGGATTAAATAACATAGATGTCTATTAAATATCACTCTGAACAAATGATTTTCTTCATGTTTAATAACGACTATAATGAGTCATTTTTAACCTTCTCCATGCCTATAAAAGGAACATCAAGGAGAAGACAATAATAACAAGAGTTTTTAGTGCAATTATTTTTATTACTAAAACAATCATACTTGAGCAAACAAAACTCTTCAATCAAGCAAAATCTCGTGTCCTCCCTTACTATATTCAAGGATTTCTTTATTGAGTTATTGATGAAAATCAATCTCAAACAAATGTTGAGTAGATTCTGATCCTACAACTTTTTATCATAACATTATTTGAAACTCAAGTTTATCTCTTTAGATAGTTTGAGTATATTGTAAAATTCATTTTAGTGATTAAAAGGTACGTAGTAAAAATCCTTTCAAGGTTGAAAATTGAATGTTGTAACTGATCAAGAAGTGATCACGAAAAATTATGTAAAAACAAGAATGTTTTTGTGTGAAGCACATTAATGGAAACACTCACAAGTTCTGAGGACTGGAATGTACACGTTGGGTGAACTAGGATAGATATATCACTGTGATTTTCTTATCCCTATCTTTTATCATTTTTCACTCACTATCATTGATCATGTAGAAATAACCAGTTTCATTTGTTTTTAACTAATCAAGAACGTTCTGGATTTTTATGTGTAACAAATATTGGTCTTGAGTTAATTTAAAATAAAAACATGAATTAAGATTTTAAAAAGGGATCACAATTCAAACCTCATTTCTTGTGATCGACATTGCTACTTCAAATATTTGCTAAACAAGGGTATGGAAACAATATCATCTATCTAAGTATTTTGAAGAAAAAATTTGTTTGAGATTACAAGATGATTATATGAAGAATATTTTTGTAAATTATGAAGTTTATACATCAAATATTCTAAAATGGTTATATATGAACAAATCAAATGAGTTGTGCATTTTAAATGTTGTAAGGTCATCAATTATAGACAAATGTATTTTTAAAACTCGAGAAAATGATGATTTCAATTTGATCATGAAGTATCATATATTAGCGTAGTCAAATAATAATGTATCTTGGTAATTATTTGTTGTTAATCTATTAGACAAATGAACTTCTTTGCATATACAAGAACAATTATACTTTGTTATATTAGAGATACAAGTTATTTGTCAAATTCTCATAATGATATAGATAAAAAAAAAAGTTATTTATTTACATTAGGAAGTACAACTATTCCATGGAGACATGTGAAACAAATCAAATGATGAGGAAATTTTAGAAAATGAGACAAGTTGAAAAATTGTTTTGGTTGAGACATATAATTCAACACCTATAACATACTAATGATTTGTGTTTCATAAATATAACTACAAAAATTATTTATGAAGATAATATTGAATTCACTATTCGGTTAAGGCAATGACATATTAAAGAAGATATAATAAGACACATTCTAGTAAAATATGTAATCGTTTGTGATCTTCTACTAAATTGTGATATAAACATCAACAAAGTTATTTATGTGACAATATCTGATGCATCGTTATCAATTCATTGTCAAATAAATTTTTTCAACAAATACAACAAAAAATTGATCGTCATCATTTCAAAAATTGTTGTTTAAATGAAAGAAAAAAATAAATATATTTTTGCACTTTTTTTTTCTTCGACATAATTTTGTTCCATTGATTTATTGGTAATAAGTTTTAAATGAAACAATTCTCACACTGTATTTTTTTTTTATTAATTTTCTTTTTTATTAATTTTTTTTTCTAATAAGATTTTAACTAGACATATTCTCTCCGAATATTCAAGTGTTACGAGTATTAAGCCCATTAATCCTATTAGTGAATAATGTCCATTTACTGTATCTATAAATACGATTAATTCACATTAACATTGTTAATTTTTGTTAAAAAATTGGAGGGATATTGAATTTTAAAACAGAATTTAGGGAACGCAATTAAGCCTTAAAAAGAATTAATAATTTTTAAAAAGAAATCTCTCTCCCGTGCTGTTGCATCTCAAAATTCTCTAATCCTTTCAGCGGCACGCAGGTCCGGTACGCCCACTCCCGGCCGCTCCGTCGCCACGCCCTTCGCTGTTCCCAGTTTCAGAGTTCACTCACAAACAGGTTTCTTTCTGTGTTCGCTTTCTTCCCTGTATTATCGTCCTTGTTACTCTGCCATAGTTACTTCATATCTTTAACTTCAATGCTTAGGTTCTGTTTTTAAGTTTTTTCTATATTCATTATTTATTTATCCAGTTAAATTATGGTTGAACCGGTTGAATCAATGGCCAGTCTAGGGTTCGAATCTTGGTTCTGATAATTTTTGAAATTCACCTTCAATTTCTGAAAACAAGAGAGTAATGGACGAGGCGAACGATAATTTATCCATGGCTACCGTATTTAATAATCTCAAAGATAAGAAGAAGAAGCAAAATAAAAAGACAAATGCAGATGAAGAGAGCGAAAAAGTTGCGGTAGATTCTGCTACAGCGCCAAATAATGGTGGTAGTGGTAGCAGCAGTGATGCTAACCCTAGGATTTGTTTATTTGATCTCTCTGCTGATAATTTCTTCCGAGATATGGATACCATTGCCAGACTCTGTGGGGAAGAAGAACGAAATGCTGCTGTTGAGCAAAGTGAGATCAAGAGAATGTCTTCCTCTGTTACTTTCTTAAGGTATATGGATGTGAAGAACTAGTAATTGTTTTTTGAATTTTTGAACTCTGTTTGCTCTAATCTATTGTGAAGATATGGCAAATATTAATGAGTGTTCTTGAGTAATGCGATTTTGGTATATTAATGATGAATATGTATAGGATATGATATTTTGGATTTACAACTTTGATATCATGTAAAATGCTGTTTGGCAACAGGTTTAGAATTGTTGAAAATAATAAGTTAGATTGTCTTGGTGACTAGTTTTAACTTCAACTTAGTTTGGTAACAAATTGTTTGAAATAACTTATCTAATTAATTTTAATATTAGTTTAAACTGAAGAAACTTAGCATGTTTATTTATCATTGGATGGATTAGTATTTCCTGCAATTATGTCTATTTAATCCAATATTTAATTGAAGGAGGAAGGGAGAATGGAAAGGAACAAAAAAGGTTGATTGAAATAAAAATAAGATTTGATTTTTTTTATGTACTGAATCTCGAAGTTGGTTTTCATGAGATTATAAGATGGGTCCAATATACTTGACTATATAGTATTTTAGAGGTTCGTGAACAACCCCTTAATTTCTTTTTTTTGGGTGACCATTAAATGTGCAGACAATGGAGGGATTTTAATTATCCATCTAAACACATCAAGCTTGCTTATGGACTTGGTAGCTCTGAGTGTTATGAGAGAAATGATATCAGTGACATAAATTTACCTCAGTTTTCATCCGCTCTTGTTCCTAAGGTACAAGTCCTTCTATATACTTTATTCTACTTTAATTGTTTCTAGGCAAGTTTTGACAACAATTTCCTCATAAAATTCTGCTTTTAAGCTGTAATTATTAATAACTAGACTTTCTAGACCTTATCATTGTATTGGTTCTTTTTAGTATGACATGCGAAAGAAGCAGCAACATGGGGATGCCAAATCTCAAGAATCCAGGTATGACTTAAATATTAACTAATTCTGCTGTGTTTTATTCAATGACATATCTATGGAGTTATAGTTAATATTTGTATTATTCATATGACACTTAGTTTTGAACTTGCTGATAAATTAAAACATTTTATGGCTGATTATTGTCTAACTTGGCTAAACACTTAAAATTTTGTTGAAGCAGAGACTTTGTGATGAATGTTGGAGGTTCTGTATGGGCATTAGATTGGTGTCCTCAGATGTATGAAGAGCCCGATTGTGCAATTAAATGTGAGGTACTTTGTTTTCTCTCTTTGTTTTAAACATCTATTGAACACCTATTTCGGAAAAATATGAAAAACATTGGCTTAGGTGGTTTGGACATGTTTTTAGAAGACCTGTAGAATGTCAGTAATGAGAGTAAATCGCATGGAGGTTTGTCTAATCTTTGGAAGTAGATAGAGACAAAAAAAAACTATATTCCAAACTGTTAAAAAGATTTAGATTGAAATGGTCTATCATTGAAATGATTTAAGATAGGACATTATAAATTTATAATGTTGTTTGGTCCATGTAGCCAACACTGCCTAGTTGGAAAAATACTCTTTTTTGTTGTTCTTGTTGTATTCATGTTTTTTTACTAAAGTAGAAAGCTAAATTCTTATGTCAGTATGCTCCAAATGTACGCCAAATTGTATTCATGTTTTTTTCCTCACCATTTTATGTACGCCAAATGTCAGATGCCATGGACTTGACTTTATAGCTAGGGGCAACCATGTTAAATTGCCACCTGGCCTACCTAAATTACCTTTCAGGAACTTATGATGGTGACAATGGTAACACGATGCTATGTTTCCGTAGCAGAAATATCAACACATTTATCAATAACGGATTCTTCTACATAATATCAACACATTTATCATAAGTTTTATTGAGTTTTAAAATTATGCATTGTTCTACATAATACCCACTTCACAGTGTTATCAATAACGGATTGCGGCAAATAGCGAAACACCAAAAATACGTTATGTCAAATAGAGGATAGCATTGCGGTCAAATAGTGGAGGCTGCATAGAGGTTGCAATAAGTAAATTATATATAAAAAGAGGCATGTTGCTTACAAATAAAAAAGGGAATGGAGTCATAGCTTAGCTTATTATATATTGAAAGGTATATGTATTACAGTGAATATCGGAGTGATGCTCACTAATTCTTTAGTTTTTCTATAATAAGAATAGACCATGTATGGCACTCATGCAAAACCTTCAGTTTTATTAGTTTAAAAAACTCTAAAATTATCTTTTTTCTGCTATTTCCGCTCATTCGGCCGGCTGAAATTGGAATGGCGACCGCTATTGTCCTAATAGCGAAACTGGGATAGCGTTGCGGTTTTCATAGCAGATTCATCCAACTCCGCTATGCTATAGCGCCGCTATTTGACAACACTGCCACTTCATATACATAACTGTTTAGAATAACTTTGTGGCTGATTTCTATTTGTTTGTTTGCACTTATATTCATATATGTAGTAAAATGATACGCTAACAGACATGGAAGTAAGACTGTAGGAAATAATTTACATTTTCTTTGTGAGTCTTGCATGTTAAATGATATTCTTTCTAATACTTGGTTTAGTTCATTGCTGTTGCTGCTCATCCACCTGGCTCATCTTATCACAAGATGGGGGCTTCACTTATTGGTAGAGGTGTTGTGCAAATATGGTGTCTTCTAAATATGACTGAACACAATGAAGACCTAGGCACAAATGAGAAATCGACAACAACGAAGAAGCCTAGAGGAAGACCTAGAAAGAATCCTACTGGAATAGCAGTGGATGGTACAAATTGTGAGACCCAGTGTGAGCCATCACTTACTGCTCAATTTGCAGAGAATTCTATGGATTTTCCTGCTCCAAATGAGAATCTTGAAAACAATGAAGAAATAGTCTGTATTTCAAACAAGAGAAAAAGAGGAAGACCAAGAAAGAATTCAACTTTAATAGCAGTGGATAATGCAAATTGTGAGACCCAGAACGTGTCATCTCATGTTGAATATGCAGAAAATTCTGTTGAGTTTCCTGCTCCAAATGGGAATATTGAAAACAACGAAGCAATATTCCCCATTACAAACAAGAGTAAAAGAGGGCCTAGAGGAAAGGAAGCTATGAATGAAAGATCACCACCAACTAAGAGGCCTAGAGGAAGACCTAAAAAGAATTCAAAAGAAGAAACAGTGAGTGATCCAAATTGTGAAAACCATTATGTTCCTCTTGCTGTTCAACTTCCAGATTCAGCCGAATTTACTTCTCCAGACGTGGTTGGTGGGAATTTTGATGAACATGATTCACAACAATCTTCTAATACAAAGGGAAAGAATGCCAAAAAACCTGCTTCTGCATGTGATTCAGAAACTCTTGCTAAGAAAGAATGCAAAGATACAGATCAGCCATTATTGATTCCGTGGGAGAATGTGGCAAATCATCAACCACATGGTAGCTCTGTATTGGAACCTCCAGCATCTACTTGTTCCATTCCAGGAAATGTAGCATTACCTCGAGTTGTGTCATGCCTAGCTCATAATGGAAAGGTAGCATGGGATGTGAAATGGCGGCCTCTTAACAATTTTGATTCCTCAACAAAGCACCGAATGGGCTATCTTGCTGTCTTGTTGGGCAATGGATCTCTGGAAGTGTAAGGTGTTTTGAGCCTCATTCTTCATTTTCTATTAATATTTGAAATTTAGATATTAAGTAATTAATATTCTTATTATTATAGTATATATTAACTGTGTATCATATTGACCTTTCCAGAAAAGTTGAATAAGACATAATGAACAAAGAACAACTACTTAAATAAAGAATTAGGATGCACAGTCGGTATGTTTTGAACAAAATGTGTCACAATCTAGGGAGCATAAGAAGTGCTTTCTCAGGCCACTGCTTATAAAAAATTAAATCCAGGCCAATGTTAACGATAATGTAAATTTAGAAGATTACAATGTTGTAGTTAATAAGTCAGTTACTCGGTCCTTTGTGTATTCTAATCTAGTTGTTATCCAGATATCTATGTTGTATGTAAAGTTTACATAGTTTATTGTAAAAGCTGAAATGGAATTGTACCAGTACGTAAATAAGTAGTTGTAATAGTTGCAAACTGATCCATTTCATGCAGATTAAACAAGGTTCTGTGTTGGCTGTTGAAATAGTTTCAATAGTAGTTCACTGTTTGTATCTGCACAAAATGCAAACATAGCTACAAATATCTAATTGGCTGCAGCACAAAAATCTGTTTGAAAAAATAATGTTTGTTAGAATTCCGAAATAGAATAAAGCAGTAACCCAAAATGGCACTTCAAAGGACAATATTTTTCTTTCTGTAACAGAATACGTCAACTCACTATTAACTTCATAATGTATTGTGTTGTTCCAAATGATACTTACTGTTCTTTCTAACTTTATCATATATTTCATTACTGGCTGTGCAAGTGAGACAATGATTAATGGAATTATAGTTCAATGTTTTTGTGAAATTATTTATAATAGAGGCCTCTGATAAATTGTTAAATTTTATTCATTTAAAATTACAGTGATTGGTTATTCTCAACAAAAGCAAGTTTCTTTTATAACTATCTGTGATTCTGAGAATGGCTTTTGTTGTTGCTTCATTGTACACAATTGCAGATGGGAGGTTCCTCTTCCTCATGTGCTGAGATCAATTTATACGCAGAGGGAGGGCACTGATCCACGTTTTATAAAATTGGAGCCTGTATTCAAATGCTCTATGTTGAAGCGTGGCAGTTTACAAAGGTATTTTTCCGCTTTCATTTTTACTAGAGTGGGCATTAAACCCATGTACGTTTTTTAACAAATAAACAAAAACCTAGTATATAGAGTTTCTGCCATAGCCGAGGTTCAGGAAGGGTCAGATCCATTTTGGATCTTTTGTATGCAGCTTTATTTGCATTTGTAAAACTCAATAAAACTTATGTCTTATACTCATCTATATATATTTTTTTTAATAAAGAACTCCTATTTTAAGAAAACAAATATGCATAAAGTATCAAATTTGAAATTAATGGCGATAATGAGACTCTAATGTAGTTTCTGATTGGGTATTAGTGAAATTATTTTTTGGGTAGACGTATGTGAATGTTGGTTGCCATATTTTTCAGGGTATGAAAACTCCACATAATTAAATTACACAATTACATTCCTATTTAGATGCTGTTTGCCACTAGATCATAATTTCATGAATACTATTGTTGAAGTTGTGGGATTTTAGAGAAAATGAGGAGAAAATAATAAGGGTTTGAATATCATTGATAATAGTTTTATGCTAACTTGATTACCCAATCAAGACGATTGAAAAATTGTGTTGGAAGGCGGACAGACGCGCCTAAGCTCGAGGCTGTCGGCGGTGGCGCGTGGAATGATCATGGAGGATCTTGAAGGCACATGAGCTCGTGTGGAGCAACTTTTGGCATACAAAATCTGGGTTGTATAGATTGTGAGATTTCACACTCAATGGAAGTGGTTGTGTCGGAAAACTTGCTGGAAAACTTTTTCAGCAGCGACAGCAGTAGATGACGAATTTTGAAGGTAGTAGGTGTAATCGTAGCCTGAAACTAGAATATGAGGGCAAATTCGAAACCGTGAGGTTGAGGCGACCGACCAAGCAGCAACTGAGAGGCGTCAAAATGCGCTGTCACACGCTGTGGAGACGGCGGCGCGTGAGATCTACTTGCATGAGAAATTAGCAGCGCGAGAGAGCGCATGTGACCGTTTTTGGCGACGCACTTTAGGGCATGACCTGATATTGAGATGACGACGCTGTTCGTAGGAAAATTCACCGGAAATAGTGGCAGCGGCGGCAGTAGCGAAGTGAACGAAAAGCGAGTGAAATGCGAAATGTTGGAAAAGAGAAACTATGATTATATTCCCTAACTGTTGGGAACTCGGCAGCGAAATTAAGGCGAGATCGTTCAAGGAGGATCAAAATAGGCTCTAGCTACCATGTTGAAGTTGTGGGATTTTAGAGAAAAGGAGAAGAGAAAATAATAAATGTTTGAATATTATTGATAATAGTTTTGTGCTAATTTGATTACAAAAGACTCAATACTAATCTTTATTTATAGAGAAACATTGACTTAATCCTAAATCAGGAACAAATCATAATAATAATGAGAGATATTCTAAGATATCTATATGATTATAAATTGATCATAGGAAATAATTCAAGATACTCTAATATAATATAAAAGATATTATAAAATATTTTCTAACAACTATAATGTTGTGCATCTATAGTAGAAATGATGGTAGAAACTCATGCAACCGCAGAATGTTATGTGCACAATGCTTTTTTACTCTGGTTATGTAGTTTATTTACTCTGATGTTTTATTTCACAGCATTCCACTAACAGTAGAGTGGTCAGTTACGCCCCCTCATGACTATATACTTGCTGGCTGCCATGATGGAACGGTATAATTTTCACTAACGTTCTTCAATTTATGCTTCTTTGCCTTTCTAAAATGAAATTTACCTTGCTTTAATAATATGAAATAGAAGAGCAGCACAAAATAAAGTTTTTGGGTGAAAGGTTTAGTCAAAGAGATACCTCTAAGTGAATTTTTTTTTGAAGTAATATAAATGGTCATCTGTGTAGGGCATCCAGTGGGAAATAAATATAGAGGGTCAAATCGTTGTCTTTTATTTTTCTGTAGCTTTCGAATTTATTATAGCTAACACTTATTTCAGAGAGGAGCATCTGGTTTTGTAATGTATAATAGCTGAGTAGTTAAGGGGAGCTATAGGGAAAGAAAAACAAAAGACATAAACTAGATGAGATGCTTTAAAAGGTGATGAAGGGAAATGTAATGGTCAAGGAACAATTTATGAATAAAAGATGGAAATGTTATTTCCATAAACTTTTTAATGAAGAACAAGATATTTCTTTGAACTCAAATTGATGTAATGCTACATAAAAGAATCATGATTACTTCTATCACCTCAAAATTTGAGATCCCTGAAGTAAAAGAAGCACTGAATAGAATAACTCATGGTGAGGCAATTGGACCGGATTTCATACCTATTGAGTTATGAAAGGAAATAGGAGAGGAAGTGTTATGAATCCAAGAGTTTGATTCTTAGGATTTAGAGGAAGAATACCTCTATTTAGAAAAATAATAATAGGAGGTAATCTCTTCAAGAACAAGATAAGCAAAAGCGAATACGCTCCTCAAAGGCAAATGCAACCTTTGACTGGAATACCAGTTAAGAAAATTCTAGTTTGCCAAAATATCCTTTAATAAGGGATGAAACCTTTATTTGTAGGTTCTGTGTACAATTAGGATAAGGGGGAAAAAATCAGAAGCAACTAACCTAATAAACACACAAAACATAACAAACATAACCACCTAACACCCAACTAACTAGCCCAATAACTACTTTCTAACTACTTCATTAACTAATAACTAACTTCTGGATGACGTCTACTATATTCATCTTGTAGATGTAATACTTGATAACATGCACTGCCTTCCCTTTTCCCTTCAACATACTCATTCTAAAGGAGGTGCTTGCACCTTCTTAGATCATGCTCCATGTTACATTATAGTTGTCACTTGTATCTCACCAATGTAACGACTAACGAGTAATTGGTGGCACTTAGTTTCGTGCAACCTACTCTCTTGCATCATGCCGTCTACATTATTGCCACCTGGATCCCACAAATCCAATGAGCAAGTGTTGGAAAGTCCTTTGAATAACAGCTATACATAACCCATATCCATGAGGACTATTATGATTGCAATGGACTTGGACCATATCACAATAATATGGATCAGATTCCCCATAGGCAGACTCTGCAATTCTTTCCTTGCATTGAGCATCTCGTCTTGCTGGATGGTGTTATAATTCTGTCGACAGCTTCTGTTGCTCTCCACAATTCTGATTGTGTTTGCCTTGTCCTCTCCATGCGACTCGCTTGCAAGAAACACCATATTTACTTCTTGTTCTGTTTTAGCTTCTTCATTTGATTCATTTACTTTACTTCAATCTTGTCTTCGTTATCTCTTTTTGGATTACCAAATCTTCGGATCAAATCTGTAGAGAATGATTCCCAGATTAACTTCACGTTCTCCTCTTGACACCAAAAACTGAACCAACACATGTGCTTCTCCCTCCATGCTCATGAAAGTCCATTGCACCTTATCAAACCCACAAACTACTTCATTAACTAATCTAACTAACCACCCCATTAACCACTTTCTAACTTCTTCATTAACTAATAACTAACTACTAGTAACAAATTATACTAATGTAAGTCCTAACAGAAAAAACAAAAGATGACTCACAAAGTTGTTTAACAAGGTTATGAGATTTAAGAGCATATTGAATGAATGAAGAAACACTTTACTCTGTATTTTCATAAACAAAGGTGACTTATCAATCCTTACAAATTATAGAGGAATTAAGCTCATGAGTCATTATTAAATATAAATTTGTTTTTATGTTGGGGAGACCTACCATGCAAGCTATATACTTGCTATTAAAACTGAAGAGAGGCACTGAGGGAATCAAATAGGCCTATTACGGTTTTCATTGATTCCAAGTAGCTGGCCTCTTCTAGCTGGAAAAACTTAGTTGTTGGTTGGTCAGCCTTCTTTAGTAATCAGATAATTTATTTGTGCATGATTTTTTATAAAGGAAAAGAGTGAAAGCGTTGTATTTATTTTCTTAAACCTTTATGTAATAATTGTGCATCTAAAATCTGTTATGATTCTTGGTATTATTGTTTTCTTAAAACATCAGTATGTTACTTTACTAATATAATGTGTTTTATATGTAGGTTGCTCTGTGGAAATTCTCTACAAATTCTTCATCCAAATGTGATGGTAAAATTTTTACTACCTGATGTGTTTGTATGTTTACCTAGTTGGTTGTTAGTGTTAGGGAAGGGAGCTGTGCTGAAAAATAAATTTACTACATTATAAATTATTGTCAACTGACTCAGTATTTTTATCTGCAGATACAAAGCCTATGCTTTGTTTCGGTGGGGATACAGTTCCTATTAGAGCAGTTGCCTGGGCTCCTTTTGAAGGGTTAGTGATAATTGAACCTTCTCAGCCAAGACATGTGATTGATTGCATTGAATATGTGGGCTGTTATTGTGCAGCTTGAAGAATGAAATTTGGTGTGCCTATTGAAAGAAAATTTCTGTATTTATGTATATGATTTTCACTCCTGGTTTCTGATAGGTACTGATTAGACAGGGACTCAGGGAGTAAACAGGAACATAGAGAATATGAGTTCTGCACACTTGATTGATTGCCTGCGGTTATTAACCTCAACTGGGCAGTTACACACATACAAACTGTCACTCAAGAACAGAAACTGACATAAATAACCAATCCTCCAGGAATTAGAGAGCCTAGTCTCTCCCAAATACCCAATGCCTCTTCTCTTGCCTTTCAACCTATATACCTTATTCTAACTTTTTATAGTAGTTAGACAGCAGTTACTGCACACAACATTGAATAATAATTTATTTAAAATTTATTTAATAATAACATGAATAAACTGCCTACCAATTGTTAGACTTATTATTATTATTAATATGCTGCAATTACATTTTTAGGAAGTTATTATATTGGACAGCAGTTATGTTTTAGGTAGTTATTGAATTATTGAATAAATAGGAAAATGATGGGAAAAGTTGGGAGGCAATTTATTTGGGATTGGATACATATTGGGAGGGACCAAGCTCTCTAATTCTTGGTGTGTCTATGTCATATTATTTCCTTACAATTCCCTATAGTTATTGTAATGTGTGTATGTCAAATATTTTGGTTGTGAATTAATTACTAGAATTATTATCAATAAAGTGTTCGTATTGAGCAATCTGCTTCTGTTCATACTAGTTTCTAATAGATACTGCAGCTAAAACCTAATCTAATTAAGTCCTCCAGTGATTTATGTAACTTATTTCTTTACTATCTGTATCTATGTGCTTTTGAAATCATTGTGGTAGTTGATTTATCCCTTTTTAGTATAACTATGCTGGGAGGATATCAATTCTAATTAACTGCCTTCATGCTTTTTTAATCGAACTCTTACTTCAAAAAGTAATAAAAATAGCATCATTTCAGTGAAAGCACGACTGCAAGTTATTTTTTATGTTGTAGACATGCACCCTTGTTTTTTGTGAAGATTGCTTCAATAAACAAGGCATTGGTTTATTACACGGGCAAATATCTTACATGGAATATCTACATTTATATCCATTACCCATCCTCTTGCCTTTGAAATGTTTAATAGGATGCTATTTTGTTATACTATTTCAGTGATCCAGAGATTTCTAATATAATAGTAACCGCTGGACATGAAGGCCTTAAGTTTTGGGACCTACGGTGAGTTTTTCTTCTTTCTTTTTGGTTCATTCCGAGTTTAAATCCTTAATCTATATGTTGCATTCCATCTTAGTTCGAGTATAACTTATTAATTTTTATACTAACGCATGAATTTTGTTTCTGTCAGAATATAAGAGATTTTCTTATAATATCTTTATATATTTATATTAGAGTATGTAGTGTTTTAAAAACTGGCTCAGACTGGCTGTTTGGACCGGTCTGATTGGGAACCGGTAGGGTACTGGGTCGAGCAGCCTAATTGACTGGCCATGCTCTGAAACCGGTATAAACTGGTTTGACTCGGCCAAACCCGGGGAAAACCACTGACTCGGCTTTTTTAGCAAACTGGACCGATTTGATGCTTAAAGGGACTTTTTTATAGATAATTTAAATAAAACTTGGTGTGGGAAGGTGTAGAATGCAGGACTTTATGGCTGCAAAAAAACAACTTGGCACCACACCACACCACATGCTCTGCATGTTATTATTATTATGCTTCTAATTATATATATTAAACATATTTTGATTTAAATAAGGTCACGTAAATTGAAACTATCACCTCTCAATTTAAACATATGTGCAGCTCAAATATTTTTTGTCTTAAATTATGATGTTAAAAAAATCCTTAAATAAATATATATAATATAATTTTTATTATAAAAGTTTATAAAACAATCCTTAATTACAACTACATATATATTTTTAGTACACTTTTTTGTATTTGTGCTGTAGATGGAAAGTTAAATATTTATGAACATTTATTTAATTATATATTGCTTTTATAGAGACAACTTGTATTTGTAAATAATGTCCATTTCATCAAAATATAACTAAATGTAAGGTGCTCTATGAATTTGCAAATTTTTTAGTTTAAATGATCTGTGAGATTTTATAAGTGTAAATTCTTTTTAGAAACTTTTTGGAGGTCGAGTCATCTGATTCAACCTAGCTCAGTACAAATACAACTTTTTTATAGAGACTGAGTCATATGATCGAGTCATCCAGTTCAATTCGGTTTAGTCATGCAGTTTCGACCAGTGGCTTCATTTCATACCTTTAAAAGTTGTAACCTTTTTTAGAAATGGGACAAAAATTCTCTTATAATAAGGACCAGAGGGTGTATAATGTAATGCGATAAAACTTGACTCAGATCAGCAAACTAGTGAACTGGTCTCATGAATAGTTTGCGCAGTAGCATGTGGAACCATTATATAACGGAACCAGTATGTATTGTGACTTGACTGTTTTTCTAAAAACGGGCCCAGCGACTCGAGTCAGGAAGTGTTGCTTTTCTGAACTAAATGTTCTTTATTGTTTCTGTTTCTGAGTTTCTTCTATTTTCCCATTCACATTGTCCTGGGTTTCTGCTTTGTCCACTTTGGTATAGAAAGAAAGTAGCAAATTAGCAATGCAGGCCAATCCTTATGGTTTAACATATTTGTTATCATTTTTTCATTATAAAGGAAAATAGTAGCTAACTCAAAGCTAATAATTAACTTAAAAATATTCAATATATAGTACTTGACTAATAGTTGACCTAGTTTCCCTTTCAAGTTGATAATTGCTTCTAGTTTTGTAACTCCTGGACTGTGTATTACATTTTCTTGAAGTACTAGAAACATACTACTTAAAGGCTATATACCCTTAAAAGAATGGCAATGGATGAATTAGAAGCGTGCTACATTATCTGCAATTTGTATTATGTATAGTCTAGAGTTAAATTATGGATGAATTAAATCATGTACATTTTGTTAAGGGTGTAAGCAACCTGTTCTGGAGAAATGTTGACTGGAAAAGTAGTTGGGCAATGCAAAGTTGTGCACTGCAGAATGTGAGTCACTAAAAAACTACAGGTTAAAGCAGAACACCATACAATGATTCGATTAGGTAACACAATGGCTATGGCAGTGATTATACTGTGTTAAAAATTTGATATTATAGATTAGTTGGAAAAGGAAGGAATAGAGAAAGAGCTCGTTAATAATCTTAATGTATGTTAATAGTGTTTGTTGTTCTACTAGTGAGAAAAGGTTTTGGTTGTTGTTAGATGTATGTCATAGTGCAATACTACTGTTAAAATTCAGTGTATGTTTTAATTATTCCTTCATTGTGCAACATCCTAGGCTAATTGTTATGAGTCCTAGTCAATACAATTTCCTAGGCATTGAATGTAATTATTGCAGCATCATTATAAATAAGGTGTGTGATCTCATTAGAGACACAAGAAACACATAAAACATATTTTACAACTACCATCATAGCAGGACTTATAATATGATAACCCTAATGCTCTGACAACATTTGGTTCTAATGTATGTTCTGTGTAACATTACTATTGCTGCTCAAAATAGCTTCTTGGTGGATTAATTAAAACTGATGGTGCTTATTTTGTCTGCTGTTGAATTTTTTTTCTTCAAATCATTTCTTTGTGGGCATTTGACCTGTGACCAGAATTGCTTTAAGTTGCTTAAGCATACATCCGTTGTTTTTAATATTGCATCCTCATGAATTTAATCTCAGTTCATTTGCATTCTTAGTGTAAGCATTGTGTAAATAAGTCAACTGGAGAGTGAACATTTCTTGGTATCATTTATATGTGCATGTCTCTATTAGATTTGCTGTCTCCCTGATTAGAACAGACGGCTATTAGTAATATCTTGAGGATCTGTTAAACTTATTTGCAATGGTTTGCTTTATGATGGAAACTTATTTGTAGTAATCCATTTCGTCCTCTGAGGAACCTCCAGCCTTCGCAGAGAATCATATACAGTCTGGATTGGTTGTCAAAGCCAAGGTAACCCATGATTTAACTGGATCAAATGCTGTCTGAGCTCATCATTATAGTTAACTCAGCTATTTTGTTTATGCTTTGATTTTGTAGTTGTATTATTATGTCCTTTGAGGATGGAACAATGAAAACCGTTAGCTTGGTGAAGGCTGCAAGTGACCTCCCTGTCACTGGAACAATATACACTGGGAAAAAACAACCATGGTTGCATGGTACTACGTATTCATCCTATGCCATTTGGAGTGTTCACGTGTCACGGGAAACAGGTACTTTTTTCGGTATGCATTACTTCATGGATAACGTGTTCTACATATTCATTTGTGATGGAATTAGGTTACTTTTAGGAAAAAACTGGGTATAGAAAAACTTGCATACTATTAAAAATGCCGTGTGAAGTAAAGAAACTGTTAGTTTTTCTCAGTAAACAATCTATCTAGTAACAATGTACATTAAGTTGTCTAAAATATCATAATGAGCTACAGCTACTTAAACAGAACATCACCGTTACTTAATACTAACTAAATGATTTGTTTTATTCTATTATGTTAGGCATGGTTGCATATTGCGGTGCAGATGGTTCTGCCGTCCGTTTTCAGGTAATAGTAATACTTTGTTGGAGATATACTTGCAATTCCCTGCACCTCTTCTCATATTGTATTAGAACTTCATATGAACAAAAATAGGTAAGAGTTTAATCCTTGCATAACACTTTTAAAGTTGAATTTCTAACACAAGAAAGCCTTGTGCATAGTTATTATTTCAAGCCATAAAGGCTAGTACATGAAGGCAGTGTTTTAAAACCCGGACCGGTGATCGACCCGATCAAGGTACTGAGTCGTCGGTCGAACCAGTGGGTTGCTAGTTGAACCGCATGACTGTTGACCCCGATCTATATTAAAAATTTTAAAAATATTCTTGACATAAATATTGTCATACATCAAAATATATCACTATTACAAGGATAAATCTTCAAGCTAGACAACCTTTATGAGATGTAGGTCACATCAAAATATATCACATAAATATTGTCTGGTTTTTTCTAACTAGACAACCTGTATGATGAGATGTAGGTTGAAAGGATCTACCACTGAAAAGATTGTAAACTTTTTGACATGTATTAAGAAATACAAAATAAAGTAGTGTGATCCTTTAAATGAAATTGAGACCTGATGGACATCCTTCATGTTCTCTTGAAACTGAGACCTGCATGTTTTACCTATTTTAAGGAACATGGATTTGAGAGTAGTCCACTTCTCAATTAATAATATGCCCATATATTCCTCAAATTTTGTAGTTGTGACCAAATCCTTGTTTAATGCTTTTTGTACATGAATTTTCGCCACCACTACCTCTTAAAAAAAAAAAATTAGTTATGAGTTTGTTTTATGTACTCAGCTTACTACTAAAGCAGTGGAAACAGATCATTCACACAATCGACTTCCATTCTTTCTTTGTGGATCGGTATGTGAAGACAAATCAACTATAATTGTCAACACTCCAGTATCAAACTCTCCTTTCCCATTGAAGAAGACGCATGAAAAAGGACCACAAGTTAACTCTTTCCGAGACTTATTATCCAAGGAAAATTTAAGCAGGAGTGTGATTAATCAAACGACAAAAGCTTCTAATAATGATTCTGAGATTTTAGGTCAGTCTTATTAATTATGATGCAATACTAATATGATTAGTTGTCAGATTTTCTGAAAAATATTTATCCAATCTTCAATTTTTTGCAGCCCTTTATGATGGTGATAATTTTGATTTGGAATCTGGATATGAGGAAGCATTGTCTTCTGCAGAGCAGCCGAAAAGATCAAAATTGAGCTGTAGCAGCAAGAAGAAACCACGTGAAAGCACATCTCTTGTTCGTAGAGATGGTGCGTTGACAAATAAACCCGGAGTTGATAAAGAAAAGCTGGATTCTGGGAATATAATACCTGAAGTCTTTCCTCACAAATTGGTTGCATTGCATAAAGTGAGATGGAACATGAACAAGGGTAGTGAGAAATGGTTGTGTTTTGGAGGAGCTAGTGGACTTGTACGTTGTCAAGAGATTGTTTTCTCTGATATTGATAAGAAAAGGGCCTTGAAGAGATAGCATTTTATCCACGTAAATTTTTATGGTCTTAAATTGCCTTAAATGTGAATATGTAAATTTGGATACACCAAGGAACAATTAGAGTTAATAATGACCAGTAAGTATGTAAAATTTCCATTAAATATACCCCTACTCTCTCTCGGTGTTTTAAAAATCAACTCAGACGGCCCAGTTGGACGGAAAACTTGTAGACTAACCGGTTCGGGCAGCCTAATAGACCGGCAATATTCGGATGCTGGGATAAACTTGTGTGACTGCCAAACCCGTGAAAAACAGCAACTCGAAGGTTTTAGAAAACCAGAGATTTCTTTTAAGTAAGAATTTAGACGTTCGGAGATTTCTCATGATTTCAACAATCCCTATTAGAGATAGCTAAGTCCGCGCAATTGAAAATTGTAGCAACTTTCCTTGTTGGTATGCATTCTTCCTTAAATTGCTCGACAAGGCTTTTTACAGCATTGCTCATCTTTTTATGACACCTTATATAGGACACACTTTTAGTGCTAACCATGGTATGGATATGATCATTATTAAATAAACTAATAATCCAATTACCTTCTGTTGTATCTCTTGAGACCGAAAGTGAAACTGGACAACCACTTCGAGAAGTTGAACACTTTCTTTTAGTTTGATTTATGTCATCTTGAATTTCGTTGTTCCTAGAACTTTTCACTATATGATGGCCTTATTACAACATACCAAGACAGCTCTCTTTGCTTTAGTTGAGCAAACATGTACTCCAAAACACAGATTTTTAGCAAATGAATTTGTAAAATGCTCCAATTTTTTCCATATATTTGAATTCCATCCCCACAAAAGGTTCAATATTTAATTCCTCACTAACAATATTAATGATTGCTCTTGAATTTTGTTTAAAGAATATGAATTGCATAAATGAACAAGCAAGAAATCATTCACTTCATCAAAGTGCATAAATATCCACTCAATAATAAAATAATCTCAAAAGAAATGTATCATAATATCAATCATTCAATAGAATGATTATTACATCTTCTAGATGGTGTATTCACGAAGAAGATGATGATCACATACATTCATAAACAATTAATGATCACACTATGCTATAAATCAGAAACAAAATCATTGGAAAAGGAAGCAAAAATACAAAGACAAAATGGAGAACATTCTTGACAGAAGTCTGTAAAACGGAGAATGTTCTCCACAGTTCTGAGATTTCAAAAATAAATGACCTCCTCTGTTGAAGAAGAAGTTGTCCTTGGATTTCAAAATCATTGTTTTTGTATTTCACAATCATGTGATATGTACTTTTCAAGTAATATAAAGGATTCATCTCAACAAAGAATCAATTCAAAATACAGAGTAGAAAAGCTATAGATTATGATGAATCAAGCAAGTTCAAGCAAAATTGATCATTCTCCAATCTAACTGTCAAGAAAGAAAAACATTCTTGACAACATTCTGATCATTCTGGACAACAATTTGAAAAATGAAGATTGTTCTGGTTATTAAAACTGAAGTCTAGAAAAATGGAGAACGTTATCCTTTTCACAGTTTTAAATCCAAGAACGTTATGGTTTTGACATCATTAATCCAAGAACATTCTGGTTTACAAAGAACAAAGTCTTCTTTAGTTTAAGATCGATTTGGACAATAAAAGTACACCAATCTTCATTGCAAATCCCATGTATTTACTAGAAAAGAACATAATTATATACTCAAGATAATTTTGGACATATTCAAAGAGAAAATTATCAACAAAAGCAAAACAATGCATCAAGAATAAAAAACAAGATTAATCTCCAAAGTTGATGGCTTGCGATAAACAAGAACATTTTTGGTTGTTGATAAACCAGTCCCTATTGCGAAGGTACCAAAAGTAGGTGCACAAAGATCATACCAAAAAGATCTACTACAAAAGATTAACAAAGGCAAAAGTTAAGCATTAAGAACCAACAAGCAAAATCAATCTTCACATTGATAAAGAAACAAGTACAACCATGACAAACATGATAAGACACTACAACTACTGTCAGAAGTTCAAAATCCAACAACTCATACTAACAGAACAAAGAACGTTATTGATATAAGACTGGAAAACCAAGAACATTCTCAACATCTCCATTACAACAAGAATGCATAAATCATCCTTTAATGAAAAGAAAGCTCATGCGATTTACAAGTGCATTTACAAGTGCCTAAATCATCATCTCTAAGATTGATAGGTGATTTGATTGAATCCTTTCTAGGTAGAAAGGAATTGCTGAAACAGATCAAGGTTGATCCGAACAAACTGTGTAAAATAAAAAATGTTATAAAACTAAGAATATTCTCCGTTTGAACACTTAGTGAAAAATCTCACGGCTGTGAGGATTTGACGTAATTTGAGTTGGGTGAACCAAGATTTATCATTGTGTGATATCTCTTCTCTTATCTCTATTTACTTTCAGTATTTTTTATTATCAAGTTAAATAGAAAAGTTAAATTGTTGATTTTAACTAACCAAGAACGTTCTCCGTTTTCTGTTTTCACAACCAAGATCAATCTTGAGTTATTTTCTTAAGCTTTTAACATAAAATTTTAAATAGGTGTATTTATAATTCAAACTCACATTCCTTGTAAATTGACATTGCTACTTCACTATGTTCACAATTATGACCAATTATAAAGTAACATCAATCATAGATTATCAAATGAATGACTGATATTATGTTCACATTCATGACCAGGCACGAGTTGATTACAGAGTCAGTTTTTAAAACATTGCTCACAATAATTTTTATCATTGTTTAATTCACAATATTAAAAGGTATTATAATTGAAATTGAAAAATAATAATAATTTTGCTAAATTATCTTGGTGTGTCTAACATGATCATAAATATAAAATAAAATATCATATTCGTTTCATTTTAATTGTCTGATTTGTGTTGTATGTAATTTTTAAGAAAATAATTAATTTAGTTGATTTCAATAATAAAAATCATTTATTCAAATATCTTTATTAATTACAACTAATCGATAAATTTTATGAGTTGAAATATAATAAATAAGAGTATATTAATGAAAAAAATAGTTAATTTTACATCGGTACTCTAAAATAACAAATAAACAATTTGAGATAAATAAAATGATAAATGTGAAATTTAAAATTAGATAGATGGAGTATAAATAAATTTAGAGTGATAAATATAATATTAATTAAATAGTAAGTTAAAAAAAATAGTTGATGTGAGAGAGAGTAAGATATAAATGTCTCTTTTAATTATCATGTATATTTTACATTGTCAATTAATCATTGTTGTTTTTAAATTTCGAAAACTGTTTTAAAATCAATTTATGACATCGAAAATATTATTGGATTGATTCACAGAATAGGTTGCTCTCTTAAAGACGTTTTGTGGCACTGCCCAAATTGTGCAAGACAGATTATCAACCATGAAATTGTTGGAATTCAATTATGAGTGGTTAGTCTCACATTGACTAGGAATTGAGGAAATATTGGATATATAAGGAGAATGACCCATAAACCTAATGCCTTAAGGTTTTGGGTTGAGATGTGGTGTCTAAGTCTCTTAAGAATTCTTGATGTTTAGCCTATTTTGAATGTCGTGCTCCCCCGGACTCTCCAACAAGTGGTATCAAAGCCTGGTTTGGCCTGTTGGGGGAGCGAAAAGGACTTGGATCAAGTCTAGTGGTCAAAAAAGGACTTGGATCAAATCTAGTGGTGGTGGGGACTCATAATTGAGGGGGAGATTGTTGGAATTCAATTATGAGTGGTTAGTCCCATATTGACTAGAAATTGAGGAAATATTGGATATATAAGGAGAATGACCCATAAACCTAAAGCCTTAAGGTTTTGGATTGAGATGTGGTGTCTAACACTCTTAAGAATCTTTGATGTTTAGCCCATTCTGAATGTCGTGCTCCCTCTGACTCCCCAACAAGAAATTCCTAAGAGAAAATAATTCAGATACACTATATCGAAACTCCACTACACCGTAGAAAACGGTTCCAGAATTACATCATCAATATGGGAGTTAATAACTGTCAGTTGTAATATGGTACTAATGATCACTCAAAAGAAAGAAAAAAAAGATGAAGTAGAAAGGGAGAAGTAGAGAAAAGTGTCTCAGATTTTCAGAGAACTTTTGGTGTGTTTTACTAATTGAGTAGAGTCCTTTATTTATAGGGGAACTCAACAATTAAAGGAGAAAAAATATGCAATCTATCAAATCGGATCCACAAAAAATTTCACTATGAACTTTTCTATATTTTTTACTGAAATTTTCTATGTTTTGATCGGACAAAAAATTACAGCCCAAATCCACCGAAAATTGAAACATGAAAAACTGATGTGTGAACTCAGATATAAAATGTTGACTCAATGGAAGACAGACATGTGTACAACGTATCAATGAGAAAAAACGTATGCATATATTAAAAAATCATTATTTTAATTTTCAAATAGTAAAAAATAATACACCACTTAGCTCAATACCAAGTCCAGGTCCAGTATGAGCCGATCGAACGGCGGCGCACAAGTGTGGTGGTCTATTTGCGTGCATTTTTCACCCATTCACAAAATTGAGGTACACATTGAGGCACCCCTATTTATCATGCATCCATCTTATAAACATTACTAATGTGTCATCTCTTCTATTTAATACTTTCTTATTTTTTCAATTCAGATTAGTTAGCTCTTATTAATATTATCATCATTTAGAATAATCTCTTATTAATATCATCGTCATTTTCAACAATCTCTTATTAATATCATTATTATTTTCAACAATCTCTTATTAATATAATCATTATTTTCAACAATTATAATGATAAAATCAATAAAAATATTTAACTTTTATTTTAATTATCTCTAAAATCACGTAGATGTTCAAAATAGACTTACGGCGTAACTTTTTATACCATCTGAACATAAAAATTAAACTGATTATTATTGATGCTGGTCTCGCAAAAGCAGCCATGACAAACACATGGCTCATACTAGTGCATAGTTATTGATATGCCGGTAGTTTCACACGAAAACTATAACATGGAACTTTATTTTGTACATGAAATTAAAGAGTTATTTTTTTGACAAGAATGTTACTTTGAAAATATATTTAGTGCATAGTTTTCTTCTGACTCAATTTTCCGGCATATGTTTTATGAGCTACAATAGTAGTAAACTACTACTACCGACAAATCACAAGTGTAATGTTAAAAGGTGTCGATTTTAAGGAGCAAAATATAAAAATATTGTTTTTAAAAATTATTTTTAAACACAAATTCTATTTTTTAATTGTTTAAATAAGCGTCTTAAAATACATATTAACAAAATTCAATATTGAGAATTTAAATTCTTCTAATCAATTTTGTGAATTAAATTAATAATAGTAGTTGATTTTAGGTAATACAGAGTAGTTTGTTTATTTTTAATTTTGGAAAACTTGAGCCGAAACATAAAATACAGACAAAACCCTTGACAATATCTTATAGATGGTGTCATTTTCTGCCCTGTGGCTTATTGCTGGAAGTCTTATTAAGGTGAATAGTCAAATTTCACGTCAACTTCAATAACTGGTCATGTGATTTTAAGAAAAAATCTAAATTAAAGAGCAATAATATTATTTTGATATAAAAAAAATTTGACGACATCATACAAAATATATTTAAAGTCAGATTTGATTTTATCCGAAGAGAGAAAAAAATTAATATAAAAAATAAAACTGTATTAAAATATGTTTTCGGGTATCCGGTTAAGATTTTTATTTTTTGACTAAAGAGTGTCCAATATAGATGTTAAAATATATTGCCTCATATCAAATTTAAAACACACACATGTTATGTAAGCTGACATGACATATGTGTTTAACAATTTTAATTTTTAATAATAAATTGCTATGATGAACCCTCCAATTATAAAAACATATCAACATAATGATTTAAATTTAAGCATACTCGTGCAACATTAACCGTATATAATTATGAATTTCTAATAGTATATTTTTGGTGTCGTCTGAAATTTGAGAATAGTAAAAGCAAGTGGTTGTTATAAGTATCATGATGGTTTAAGCATACTACTACATCATTAACCGTATTTTTCTTTACAAGATCATTAAACATTTATTTTTCTACACCTTAACCGTATATAATTATGAATTTGTAATAGTATATTTTTTGTATTGAGTGAAATTTGAGAAAAGTAAAAGCAAAGTGGTTGTTATAAGTGTGCTTTGTGCTAGGTGGTGAAAATTAATTTTAAATGTATTGAAAATTAATTTTAAATTAATTGATTGTATAATATTAATTTTGATTAAATATAAACTTATTAAGTTTAGATGTAATATTTTTAAAATAAAAATTAATTAAACAATAAATTTTGAGATTAAAAACTAATTATAAAAGATATATTTTAAATTTCAACTTCAAATTAGATTTAATTCTAAAACTAAAATCAATTTTACTCAAAAATAGGCAAAATGACAAAATCAATTTTTGTTTCTCTCTCAAAATTGAATTCAAACAACAACAAATGGTAGAGCAGAAAAATTGAATTTGATGGTACATAAAAAGCGTGGAGTATTGTTGTGGGAGACATGTGTGCATGATCTTGGCCACACAAGTCACTTACAATAGTAGCTATATTTAATTTTAAGTCACTATAAGCTTTACGCTACAAGGGTCACATTAAACACTTACAATTATTTACACTTTAGGAGACATCCATGACGTGGGAAGATAAAAAGAGTTTACTAGGACCTCCTAAATATGCTGGTTGATTATGCTCATTCAATATTTACTCAAAATGCCTAAAAAAAATACTGTTAAATTGAAACTTCCATAAACATGTTAATTTTTTCATTGTCAATAACACTGCTTTGAATTTTTCAAATTAACTCTCTTGAAAGATAAACTTATAAAAACAATATAATTATTAACTAATTATTAACTAATTTAATCCTCATGGTTTAATCTAGAGTCCTCTATTTATATTTAAGAAGGGAAGTAGTATTTGATCTTATAGCATTAGATAACACCAAGTCATCAACATGTGAGAAAGAAAATTTAAAAAAGCATCACTATAAAGAGCTGGAAGCATAATCCTAACATCAGCAGTAGTTGAATTAACCACAAATTCATGCAGCATTGGGCGTTGGAGGCGCTGCAAGTGAAATAAGACCATCGATGAACATGTATGACAAAGGAGAGGGTGGAAGTTTTGGAGACAGGTTAAGCATTTCCAAGGCCTGTAGTCTAAGCTCAACAGGGTAATCAGCAACACACCCAATTCTAGGTCCAGCTCCTGTTGACCATTTCCGCGAAAGTCTATGTCCCAATTGGTAGGACTTTGTACCCTTCTTGGAATTGATTCTTTGCAGTATAGAATTCTTTGGCACCTCAGCTGCTCTTGGACTCTGAAGACCACCTGATAGACCACCGGATAGAGTCCTGTTATAAATACCAACTGAGAGTTGAGGAGGATCTTCCTTATCTAGAGATGGAGCATTCTCAGTTTCTTCAGAAATTCCAAGCTCAGTTATGGTAGTAGTCATAGAAATTTCAGATGTTAAGGCTCTCTCACCAAGCTTGCCTTCCTCATAAATATCGGCATCATCATTTGGCTTGCGTATCTAAAGCGAAAAAAGCAAGTGTTATTCTCAATAAAAGATGTACGAATCCACATGCTTCCACTAGGTCAACCTCGATGTGATAAAATTATATTTCGCAATTAGCTATCAAAAGTTTGGCCAATATGAAATCATTGATCAATAACTTCTTGATAAAAAACTATGATAACACTATAGTCAAGTCATGAACATGTGACGATAATCAATTACCTCAACTTCATCAAGATTGACACCATTTTCCTTGAGATATGATAAGAAGGTGTCGAGTGTTTCGTCTGTTGGTCGATAGTGTCCACTATATGCAGAAATGGACTGAAAAGTCAAATCCACTAAGAATCAGACACTTTTGTCATTGCTCATAAATTGGAATGAGCAAAATGTCTACAATTTAATTCAACGTGCATAGACACATATACACAATAAAAGAATACAAAATAAAAAAGATGATTGCATCATATAAGATTCTTACAAAAGTTTCAATTGCACAGTCAATAATTGATTTGAATTAATTCATTTTGTAAAATTGATTCTAGCTAAAAGAGACATAAATCTAAAGTGATTTACATTTAGATACATTCATATAAAAAGTGAGTTGAGTTGAACAATAAAGACGAGGCTAAAAATCAATTAGAGGCAAAAGCTCCAAATTCAAGTTTAAAGTTTGAATCAATTTTGGAAACAAAATTAATTTTACACAAGTACAATCAAATATGTTAAAAATAATTATACATCTCTGGAATCAACTTTGTCTTATCCAAAAGTAAAACCAAATATAGACGAAGTTAATTATACCTTCAGAATCCCATCGTCAGCTTCCAGCCGTCCAGCAGCTAAGGTAGCTCCACCAGCCAAAAAGGAAGAATGATGGAATAATCCTTTCTTTTTCTGCAAGGTTATAACAATGTATCAATATGACTAAAGATTGAATAAGAAAATTGTAAACTAGAAACATTGACATAGCTTGAATTGTTTGTTACCTTGCCAGCATAAAGTTTCTTAGAGGTGCTCATTACAAATATCCACTTAGCATCTTCAGAGTCATTTTTCGTATGAAGAAAATCACCAGATTGCTTGTGGATAATTTGTCCCTCGCAGACGATATATTCATAGTGCTCTCTCTCTTGCTAAATTTACAAAATTATTAAGAACGGCCAACTAGTTAGAAACGCAAGAACTTTTGAAATAATGCAATATAAGTCAATATATTCAATGTAAACTACAATCAATAAAACAAAAAGCACTAAATTCAATCAGCAGATGCACATACAGGACCAAGATACTTTATGCTTTGTTTTCGGAGCTTCGATCGGGTACACTTTTCAAGATCAAGAGTTTTTCCATTTCCCAAATCCAACCTATAAATGGAGAGAGAGAAATTCAGTAAGAAAACTCAACACTGTGTCCTGTGATGCAAATAATCCATCATCTGATCTGAATATGATACTTTTTTTTTTCTCCAAAAGTTTGCAAAATTCAGGTGAACCTTTATAAGTGAGTATAAATACCAACGCCAAAAACAGTTCAAATTGAAAAGCATATTGATTTCAGCATGAAATTCCAATTTGTATGCACAAGCATATTCATTGAAAGTGACGAAAACACCAACTGAATTACTAACGCAAGAGCATATTCATTGAAATTCAACACTGTGTATGCTCAGTTCTTTTTAAAATGTCCAAATAGAGCCTAAAGAAAAAGAAAGAAAGAAAAAAACAGATTTTCCTATTTCCACAATGAAATCATTTAATATGAACAGAAAATTAACAATAAAAAATTGTTATATTACTAAAATCACACCCAAATCAAACTTTAGGGAAAAAGTGATCTCACCAATAAAAGAATGGCTGACCAGAATCAGTCTTGCACCATTCTTCATAGTAATAATGCAAGTTGTGCCCATAACGATGGCGTGGATCAATCTACATATCTCAAAACAAGGCCAATTAAAATTGATAAACTATAATAATGAATAATTGGTCATCATACATAAAAAATAATACAACTAAAATTTTAAAAAATAAAACAATCATACTCACAGCTTCAATCCAATGCTGAAAAGCCAACTTTTGTGCTTTGGCGTCTAAGGACAATCCTTTACCAACCTGCCCCAAAATACATTTGACTTTATAATCCAACTAAAAAATTCCACAAGTGTTAGCTTAGTAATAAAAGTTTTATTTTATAAAATGATCATTAATAATAATTCTTTCCTTCCCCATATTTTTCGAAATTTCAGTGCAGTCGGTGAATTCACGCAGTCACACCATTGGAAAATCAATGACCGTCCAATCATCGGACGGTCTGAAAAATGCAGATTTTAATTTTAATTATATAATTTAAAATACTGAACTTAAATCTAAATCATCATATCTTTGATTGAAAGGTCATATTAAAACCTCCAAAATCCTACCTTTCTTAAACCAAATAATAGATTCATAATAAAAACCAAAATCCTCTACAGAGATACCTTATATACCCTCTCAAAATACAACATGAATAGTATATACGTACACACAAAAATACATTAAAAAAAAAAAACTGATATTTTTTTACAACATTAAAAAATTGATTAAAAAAATAGAAAAAGTAAATTATTAGAGAGAGAGACCTTGGAAGCGTTGAGTTTGACTCGAGTCCACCGAGAGGCAGCAGTTTCAGGCAAATTAAAGAACGAAATCGTGCTGTGATTCAGCCTCACGAAATCTATCGCTTGCCACCTTCACAATTTTCATCTCATTTTTCAAAATTAATACTAAAAAAATTCGCAGTAATAAATAAAATATAAAAAAAAAAAAAATAGAGAAAGAGAGAGATTGCATGCAAATTGAAGACAAGACTCACCATAGCTCCTCCGCGACGACGGCGGAATCAGCCAACCTCCGGCGCGTACGATAGCCACGGTAAACCTTCTGCACATGAAGAGCAGCTTCAGTCTCAGCAGACGCGCTTTGAGGCGCGTCTGAGTCCGACGATTGAAGAAAGGAGATAGAGAATGCCGGGTCAGAGTATTCGGAGGTCCGAAAATCAGACGGGTTAATGTCGTTGAATGAAAATGAAGGGTTGGGATTTGGTTTAAGATCAAAGGCAGAGTGAGTTTCAACCTCCATTCAAAAAAAACTAGACAGTAGAACAGTGTTTCTTTTTTTTTTTTTTTTTTTTTTCTTTCGGAAAATGAGTTAATGTTATGAGAGAAGGTTGTTGTTGTTTGTGTTGACAGCAATGAAATTGTTTGTTGTTGTTATTGGAAAACAGAATGCTTAGTTGTAATGTGAGAATGGAAGGCTGAGAATAGGTAGTAATTAGCTAAGGTAGTTTATATGTATATTTATATGTGATGAAGAGAAAACCCAATTGTCTATTTCTTTACTATTTTTTTCATTTTTATTTAGACAAAGTTTAATTTGAGTGTTGTTAATGTGATTTTCAACTTCAAATATATTATATTTTTTATAGTTAAAATAAATTTTTAAAAGTTCTAAGTCTTATTTAAATTGGTAGATATGATATTATTATATTTAATTTTTGTGTCGAATTTAAGATTTTCAGTTTTTTAATTTATTATAAAAATATTTATTACCTAAACAAATTTAATCATAGATAATTATGAATATAAATTATATCAAAAGCTCCTTAAAAGGATAGATTTATATTTTTGGTGACTTTGTCTTGCCACTAGCTTCTTCTTCCTTTTCCTCCTTATTAGTAACTAAAAGACAGAAATCTTCAATTCAACCACTTCGAAAACTTCTGTTTACTCAACTTCGATTATATAATAAATTTTAAAAAAATATAGTTATATGTCTTAATTTTCGATGAAAGTTTTGTTTTAAACTTATATTTCGTACTACAAGGTTTAGGCTTTGTTTAATTATAATATGAATTGATATTTTAATTTTAATTTTCGATAATATTAGTTTTTTTTAGATTTTTTAATTAAAAATAATAATAATTTAATATATTTTAAATAAAATAGTATATAATCTCATGAAATAAAACTATTTAAATAAATTAATTATTTATATATTATTAATTAAAATATAAAACTAAAACCATAGTTTGTAGAGATTTTGATTAAATTTCTATATGTATTAATCATTTAAAATTATTGTATTATATATTGTATCATTTAAAATATGTCACATTATTATTTTATAATTAAAAAAAATATAAAAAAAAATCAAAATTACTTAATTTTAAAATAAGAAAATCAATTTTCGCAACTTGAATAGAAATAAGAGAAAAAAACTACAATTAAATTTATTTATAATTATGTTTATTTAGTTTAGTTTTTAAAAAAGGGAGGGAAGAGGAGGGAAACGGAAGAAAGATATATATATGTTTTGTTGAAAAGAACACATGAGAGTGACTTTAATTAGTTTTGTTGAAAAGAGCATTGGGGAGTGACTTTAATTAGTTTTGTGTTTGGTTTAAAACATGATAAATTTAAAATAGTTTATAAGTTATTTTAGTGTTTTACCATCTAAAATTAATGAAGCAAAACTAAAAATTCCTTCAATCATATTTTACCATAGAAGAAAAATCTTGTTTTGGTTAGCTTCGCCGTCAATCCATCAAAAGCAAGGCAGACAATCCATCAAAAGCAAGGCAGACAATCTTAGATAGATGGATTGTTTCTTGTCTTTCCCCTCGACATGTTAATAGATTGGTGTGTGATACCCTTTAAATAGTAAAGTAAAAATACAGTAATACTTTTAGTCAAAATAAAAACTTTTAGAATAAAGTATTCACAATTAAAAATGTAAAAATAACAAATCAAATGAAAATGGATCAAAACCTCAATTGTCCTATATTCTCATAGTCAATCTTAACATCTCAAATCAAACAACTAAAAACCAATCAATACAAGAATGATGCAGATAACACATAATTAATTCTTTTAAACAAGTAATCACTGATTTTATCATATGATCAATGCAATTGAAGAGAACCTACTATAATGGCATAATCAAGACTAGATAGTTGCAAACACACAAATAGGTCAAATAAATTGCAAACCAAATAACAAAAAAGATAGCCACTAATATACAATGTAAAAATATATATACCCTTAAATCATCTCAATACTTGACATTTGATATATTATGACTATTCATTGACTCCGTTGGAGTGCTAAATCAATATATTAGTCATACTACTAACTATTAATAATATAAACACCATTATTAAATAATCATAAGATAAATATTTAAATTTGATATATATAAAAAAAATACTTATCGATAATAGATATTAAAAAACCACGTAATCAAATATTTCTCACTAATTATCAATTCTAATTTTATTGGTCGTTATAATTTTTTTTTATAGAAAAAGTGATTAACTATTTTTATCGATCTCCTTTAATTATCATATAAAAAACTAGTAACAGTACAAGTGTGGAAGCATCTTACTGGTTCATGGAAATAAAATGTCAAAATTAAAAATTTATTTCAATAATTTATAGTACGGCATGCGCATCCGTGGAGTTAGTCAAATTTGAACTGCGTGGATATATTTCGAGGTTTGTTGCATTCGTCATTACCTTGCACCTTCTTCCTCAAAATTAATCTCTAAAAGTAATATAGTGGCCACGTGAAAATATTATAATTTGAATTTCTATGGTCCCATATATAGATTGTGTACTTGTCAATTCTTGATTCTTGAACTTGAGCTGCTAATACTACTTCGTAGTGTTTTCCTCATCTTTCATGATGGGCTAATATATCATTTTTTCTTCTCATTACAAAACAAGAGAGTAGTAGGTTACGAACCACAGAGTCACTTGTCTACCCTGAAATTGTAGTTTTTAATCAAATGACCCAAGAAAATATAATATAATATGACCAGATTAGAGGAAATAATCATTCATTTTAATCGAAGTCGTGAAAAAAAAAATTAAAGATCTTATCATAAAAAGAATAATATTAAAATCATTTTAAATTTGGTCATTTCTAAATATTTAAAATTAAAAATACGTTATATATATATATATATATAAAAAAGTAATTAAGAAAAATATATATTCAGAATTTTTTTACTTTAATACTATTGTGAAAAGGTTTCACAACTAAAAGGACTATTTGAAGCATTCAAAGTATCGTTGATTCACTTGGTCTTTTAGTTGATTTATTGTACAAAGAGCAACAAACATACATGAAAATGAATGAAGCTCTTAATTTAGAGGAGCAATATTGACATCAGAAAACTAACATAAAATGACATTCAGCTGGTGATAGGAATATCTCTTTCTTTCATAAAATTATCAAAATCAGACAGGCTTCAAAGACTATTTCTATCATTATCATAATAATGTTTTGATTCAAGACAATTTGGATATAGAAGCCATATTTGTTTCCTATTTTGAAGATATCTTTACTTATAACAATAATTGTGTGAATAATGGTTTGGTTGAAGACATCATTTCCATCTTGTGGATAATTCCATGAATTTGCCTAGCTATGCTTACTAATTTGTCTAGCTTTAAGGAAGTTAAAAATGTAGTTTTAGACATGAATCCTAATAGTGCTCCAGATCCTGACGGCTTTGGTGCTTATTTCTTTCAAAAGTATTGGGATGTGGTTGGTTAGGATGTTTTTCATGTTGTTATTCAATTCTTTGTGTATGATTGGATTCTTTCAAATTATAACTCTAATATTGTTGGATTTATTCCTAAGATTGTTGATTCTAATAAAATGGATCATTATAGGTCTATTGCCCTTTCCAACTTCAAATTACTACTAAAGTTCTAATTGATATATTGACCTTTATTATGCTCACTATCATCTCTTTTCATCAAAGGGGCTTCATTAAATGTAGGAGTATATTAGTGATTGTATGTGTCTCACTTCCGAAACTATCTAATATGCTTCATAATATAAATTTTAGTCAAAATTTGGCTCTCAAGATTGATATAAGAAAATTCTTTGACATTATAGATTGGACATTCCTTATTAAAGTTCTAAAAGGCATTTAGTTTCACCAACAAATTTTGTCATTGGATTAGAACTATTCTTAAGTCTGCAAAACTTTTTATATTTGTTAACGACAAGTGTGTGGGTTTCTATTCTTGTAAAAATGGGTCAAACAAGGGGATACTTTGTCAATTGTTCTTTTTTGGTATTTATGAAAAGGCTCTTGGCATTGATATATCCAAATTGGTTGATAAATGTTATTTTTCTTTCATAATGGTTTCAGAGGCATTGTTGTTCCTTCTCAGGTTTTGTATGTTGATGACTTAATGATTTTTTGCAAGGCCACTATTTTCAATGTTTACAACCTTCAAAGCCTATATGATAAGTATGTTGTTATTTTTAGGCAACATATCAATTGTAAGAAATCTTCTATTTATAGTGGATCTATTTCCAATAGAAGACAAAATATCTTAGCTGACCTTCTTGGGTTCTCTATTGGTTCTCTCTTTTCCATATATCTTGGAATACATATTTTCAAAGGAAAATCTAAATTTGCTTATTTGCGACCAATTTTTGATCGAATCAAGGCTAAGCTTGTGACTTGGAAAGTCCATCTCCTCTCCATGGCAAGTAGAATTTATTTGGTGAAAGGTGTCATTTAGAACATGTTGATTTATAACTTCTATATATATTCTTGGCTGACTTCTCTTCTCAAGGAGGTAGACAAAATGGATTAGGAACTTCATTAGGTATTAATACATTGAGCAGAGCAAAATGGTTGTTGATGCTTGGAATAAAATCTTCCATCATTTTTTAATGAAGATGATCTTGATACTAGGTCTTTGAGAGACATTAGTAATGTTGTTACTATTAAAATTTATTAGCATTTAATCACTTCTAGTCAACATAGGATGATTCTTCTTAGAGATCGAATCTTTAGAAAACATGGGCATATCGGATATGACATAGATTCCTCCATCTAGACCGTACTTAAAGTTAAGTTACCTATTATATATGAGAACGACAAATGGCAATAGTGACAATATTAATTTTTGGGTTAACACTTGGTTGAAGGATTCTTTAGTTTCTATTTTTACCAGTGATGATGAGATGTAATCTCATCTTTATGCCACTGTCATTCATTTCATTAGGGATTATCATTGAAAATATCTTTATGTTATCTTACATAATTACCCAGACATGGCTACACTGTTGGCCAAGGTTACTATTCTTACTTTTGATTGTGATGATCATCTGATTTGGAGATTAAGCAATTTTAGTGTTTTAAGCTTTAAATGAGTTTATTTATTCTTCAAACATTTGGGGCAACAAATTCCTTTAGCAAAATCCATCTAGCATAATAGCGTTCCCTTTCCAAGTCTCTTAGGTTTTGGAGATTGTTTCATAATGAGATGTTTGCTGATGATAATTTAATTTCTCTTGGTTTTCAAATTGTTTCAAGATGTGAGCTTTTTCGCAGTGCAACAACGACCAACACCCATATAATTCTATCATGCTCATTTGCTACTAGGATTTGGTTTTGGCTCAACATCTTCTTATCATTTGTGACAGATGATGGTTTCATCAGTGCAAAAATGTTATTTTGGTAAACATCATCTTTATCATTTACACTATTGATATTGTAGGAATCAAACCCACATTGATGGTAAAAGTCTTACTTTTCACTTTGCCATCAATATAATTATTATCAATGTATCATTATATGACAACCACGCTTCTAGCATAATATCTAATTATATGCAGGATTATCAAATTCTCAAGTTCTTCCAAGTTAAAATAATCCTCCAAAGGTTGTTGTATTCAAGGAATTGATTTGACATCTTCTCGATGATTATTAGATCAAACGTAATATTCATAGAGCTACTTCTAGTTGTCTTGATCTTGCTGTTTGTGGATGTATATTAGGAACAATTTTACAGCTTCTCAGCAATTACAATTGTGTTGCATGCTGAGCTAACTACGATTGTGATTGCTATTGAAACAACCTATAAAAATGAATGATGTTTTTTATGAATTGAATTTGACTCTCAATTAATTAACAAATATGTCTTTTAGAACTCATAGTCTTGCTCTTTGGTCTAATAGATGACTTAATTGTTTTAATATTGTTTATCATCTTACATATTTTAGAGAATGTAATCAATGTGTTGACAAGATTGTTAATTAGGAGCTTCATGTTGTTAATACTTGTTTATCAAATATGTTTCCTATTAATATTGTAGATGTTTTCAATTGAAACAAAATGTTTTCAATTGAAACAAAATTTTTTCAATTGAAACAAAATTGATCTTCGTGATTATAGATGAATACTATTTTTTCTTTAACTATGGTTTTATCCATTTGAGTTTTTTTGGTAAGATTTTTAATGAGACAAATAGTTTGTATCCTAAAAATTGTTTCTTAGGTTTAAATACACTTAAAAACAATTATATTTTTCTATCTATTTTAATATTAATAATATTATAATAATACAAATGATAAATAATTAACTTTTAATTATCAATTTAATTGATATGTTAAGCTAATCATATGATTCATGCACTATATTTTTGCCTAAAAAAATACCATTTACTATAAAAATAAAAAATTGGAAGGAAAAGGTATGTATCGTTTTCATGGCACTTTTACTTTTGTTTTTTGTCATTTGTCGCAATCCGAGTTTCGGATCGATTATTGCAATAATTTAAGCATTATATGTGATGGTTGTGTTTACCTCAATAATTTGGTTTGTTAGCAAAACTGTACTTCGAGATTATTGGTTACAATTTAATATGCACTGTATTGGATTAGATTCCCCACCTAAATAAGTACTACACTAGTACTACTAAACTAATCAAAAAACATATTCAGGAGATTAATTGTTTTAGAATTTTGTTTATCTATGTGAGCAAAATATTTAGGATTTTTTTCTTTTATATTCTTTTTTATTTAAAATGATCTATTATACCTTATGTTAAAATTCATGTATCAAAAGTGTTATTTTTGTTTTTGTTATTACATGAGTTCGAATTTCCACTCTATTTGAAGGATAATTTTTTGGAGTAGGAAATCGCATTCTGAAAATACAATCACATGTAGTCTTTTATTTTATTTTTTATTTTAATAAATGAATAATTATTAATTTAATATATAAAAAATATAAAAAAATTATATTAATAAAATTAAACAAAATATATTTAATAGAAAAAAAATACTTGCAATTAAGTAGATGTGCCAAGATAAATAATTATATTATTTTAACAACTTCATCCTATTTTTAGCAACTTCATTCTATTTTGTTATCAACTTTCTCTTATTTTTCTTATAAATCTAATAAATAAAAAATGATAAAAATAATTATTAGCAACTTCATTTTATTATTTTTTTTATTTATTAGATCCGAATGAAAAATATGAAAAAGTTGTTAATTTTTATTTATTTTAATTTTGATGTATTTTTTGATAACTGCAGTAACTTTGATGTATTTTTCTATTAAATATATTTTATTTAATTTTATTAATATAATTTTATTTTTTTAATATTCAACTAACAATTATTCATTTGTTAAAAAATAAACTATAGATTGTGCATCCA
>JBBPBS010000968.1:10438346-10499460 GCA_037974835.1 Cicer judaicum
GAACAATTTTTGTTTATGAACTGGAATATTATGATAAAAAAAAAAATAACACTATTTTTTATTAATAAATCAACTCATCGAAAGAATTTACAGAATTGTCAAAAAAAATATATAAATCTAAAATATAATTTGAAATGAACTCTTTTAAGAATTATCAACGATAAAATTAGAATTCTTTTTGGCATAGTTAATTTTTTACATTATTGAACAATACAATACAAAATAAAATATTATATGTGTTTATACAAATTTCACTTAATTAATTAGTATCAAAAGTAGTTAGTAAAATTAAGTACGAAAAGTAAACAAAATAAGTACAAATAAGGTTAAGATATTAATTTTTATACTAGTATGATGTAATTATTTTATACATGCATGCATTCAATCAATTTAAATGTCAATTTTGTAACTTTGTTCCTAAACAATGTTAGTTTATTTAAATTAAATCTTAAAACTAATACTATTAGTTTAATTAATAAATAAAAAGATGTTTGATTTAACATTTGCGGCCAAGCCCTATTCTAGGTAGTTTTTGGTTATCTGTTTTAAAATTTTCAAAAATTTTAGATTTAAGTTTTCATTTTTATTTTTGAGTTTTTAACTTTCAATAGTGAACTTTAATTCTTAGTTGAGATTTAGTTTTATTACTCGCTTTATCCTTTCACATTATGAATTTTCAGCAAATATAAAATAAAACTGATAAGTAGAAATAATAATAATGAAAAAAATATTAAATTTTAGTTATTTTAAAATAATATAAAATTATAACTTATTTATTTATGATAATTTTAATAATAATAATTAAAACTAATTATGAAACATAACTATCGTAATAATGATTAATCGTTTAAAACAGCTGCAACGCTGGAGTGGACTTCCGTGAGAAGCTAGGGGGCCGGGGCATATAGCTTTTTTGAAACTATTATTTTCATGCTACAAATATAACATAGTATCCTATTGATAACTGATAAGTCACAAGTATGTGGATTGTAGTACTCCATGCTGAAGATTTTGAGTTGAATTAAACTCATTTGTACTTAACAATAACAAATAAAATTTTCACTAAAAATTTCCTTACTTTTTGCAACTTCAAATATAATATTAATATATTATTAATACAGTTAATTGATATAAATTATTATTTTTTAATAAAAAATATGAATATTTTCTTTATATATATATATATTAATTTTGATATATTTTCGATATAAAAAAATTAATATTACCAACTGATTACAAATCACTCTTTTTATAATTTTGAACATAAATATTATAAAATTAAATATTTTTAATGATCAAAGGAATATGATTGACCGACAAATATGCAAAATTTTACATTCTCGACCAATATATACAAATTAAATCTCTTAAATATATTGACCACTCCAAAAATTTAATGCAGGTTTCGCCATTGCGGTAGAGATCAAAAGCAAACATTGAAAGTTGGAGGTGGTGGTTGAAGTGTGATTGACGGTGAATGCAGTGGTGGACATTAATGGTGCTAGTGGTTGGAGGTAGGTGTCGGTGGTGATGGCAATGATTGAGGTGGATGTCGGTGGTGATGACAATGATTAGAGATGAGTGGTTAGTGGTGTTGGTTGTGGCAGGAGATGGCTGTCAGTGGTAGTGGTGATGAGAGGTGAGTGGTCGGGTGATAGGAGATGGTGGCAGTGAGAGGTGGTCATATATGATGTTCGATGATCATGGAGGTGGTCGGAAATGATGGTGGTGGTTGTTAAAAGTAGGTGGCTGGTAGTCGAATGGTGATAACAGTGGTCGGAAGTGGGTGGTCGATGATGGTTGCAGTGGTCGGAAGTAGTAATTAGAAGTGATGATCAATGGTTATTGAAGTGTTGTTTATGACTACATATAATGAGAAGTTAATTTTAAAACAAATACAAAAATTATAAAATCTATAAATTTTTATTTTGAGTTTTAAGAAAAAATTGTTTTCAAATTAAATAAAAAACTAAAAATAATACAATCACCCCGAATGGACCCTAAAGTGTTATGCTTTGTTAAGAGAAAAACACAACCAAGACCACCAAAATGTTGAAGTGAACTTGAGTGGGCAAAAATGATGCATTAACTGTACAAGAAAAAGAGGAGGATCTATCATTGATAAATGAGAATTATTATTTTTTTTAAATTATAAATTCTCTTAAATTGTTTTATTTTTGAGATAAATTTCTCTTAAATTATTTGCCCTTTAAATTTAGGAAATGACAAGTGTTTTGGACAGATCGAAAGTCCAATCTACCTTAACTAAATACGTTCAAGCAAACAATGACACTAAGAATCTCATTGTATAGCAACCAATCATAATTCTAAAGATCTAAACTAAACAAGTCGAGAATCACACTGCTGGACTTGAATATTTTGTCCTCAACGGATCCAAAATCTTACACTATAAATATCATAGTCCTAACACTATAAGATTTATACTTTTTCTAGACTCATACACTTCTTGCTCTCCTTAAATAGACATATACTTAAGCGTCAAATTATTTGTAAATATCATTCTAACTTTAGGAACGAAAAATTGTTCATGATTCAAAATTCAACCGTCGTTCTCGATATAATTCGAAATAACAAATTAATCCATAAAATTACTTTTTGCTGATTTACATACCTACTAATTATAATTTTAAATTCAACAAACTATTAGTTAAATGCTAGAGATTATTTAAAAAACAAGTTGTTGTTCCTTGTAAGAAATTGTTGTCCAATAATGACAATGAATTGCAGTTCCAAAATGGGATGATTACAACTTACCTTTGCTGGTGAATGGTAATGGTCTAAAATATTTGAGGCTGAGATGGTAAAAAAAAATCATCTAATTCAACTCTATTTAATATTATTGTTTCAAAAATGCTTTTATTAATAAAAAAAAAATCAATGAACGTCTATTTATTTAATTGATAAAGAATTGACTCACAATTATAAAATTGTAAATTCAATTTTTGTTCTTGATGTAAAGATTTCTTTAGTAGGTGATTTATAAGTACATATGTGAGCCTTTTTTTTAATCTTGAGATTATTCATTATATTGATGAATCAGAAATTCAATTCATCTAAATTTTAGCCATAAAAAAGTAAATTAATAAATAAAAACAAAAAGTAACTTTACTAATTATCCTATTATCTAAGATAATTATATAATTTAAATATAAATTTAATGTAATCATTATTATAATAAAAATATATTTTTAGTAATTATAATTAATTTTTTAATACGGGTGAAACAAGAAAATTTTACTTCAAGTTTGATACAAGATTTATTCGTAATCACTTCAAGTTTGATATAATTAAGTTTTGTGTGGAATTCCCAACCACTATCAGCTTTATAAGTATTGCTTTCTTTCGATTTTAATTATTCTCAATTTTTAAGTATGGTGTCAAATTTATGAAAGTTTATTCTCATTTATTTCACGGACTTACTTTTAACAATTGACACGGTTATGCTTCGGCAGCACGAAACCATTAATGCTATTTTGTTCTAGGTAACTAGGTAAGTGCAACTCTATTGGCCTCTTTATTTCATTTATAGTTTACTCATATTCTTTGAACATTGTTGTATTTGATTTCATCTCCAACAAGTTCGACGGTGTTGGATCAATGAGGTGAGTTGGTATTCCAAAAATAGGGAGATGTAGATCTATTAGTGTGGTGTTTGCCTTTGGGCATACCGACATTTGTGACAATTTTGTGTTGCAAAAAGTAGCATGTCACATAATTAAAGATGCTCATAATATGAATTGGGCTGGTTTTAATCAAAGTTGTATCCTAACTAATCAAATTTATTTTGAGTTGGTTTTAATCAAAGTTGATGTCTTAACTAACCAAATTTATTTAGATTGAAACAAGTTTTTAATCTATAATTTTTACATTAAATCTTAATTAAATTAATTCGATTAAAAGCGATATGACTTGTGGATTGTAAGTAAAAAATATTTTTAATATTTACATATTTTTAAAATTATAAAAATTTATTAAATATAATATTTAATACTTAAAATACATCTATAAAATATTTAAATTAATAACAAATTTTCAAATAAAATTCAATAACTAATTATACATTAATAATAGAAAAAATAAATAAAAATATCTATATTATATCAATGAGTTGGTTTTACGGATTTAAAATATTAAAACTACTATCAGAATAGAACACAATTGAATTCAGACGAATTACTTTAAATTAGACCAAACCTTAAAATAAGTTTCATAAAAAAAAACAAATTGATTGAATTTTCAACTTTAACCTACCCTTAGACACCCCCTACATAGAATAGGGCCAAGTGGAAGGACTCTCTTGCTTTGTATCCTCTACGTTGTTCACGACTCTCATTATAATTAAACACTAAAATCTATTTTCTTTGAAGATTTTGGTTTTTTTTTTAATTAACCCATCAATTGAATGATTTTCATATCCTTATCTTAATTATAGTCTTTCTATAAATTTAAATGAGTTAAATATAAGAGTTAATAGTGATTAAATAACCTTAGGGACATGGATTATCTACTAGGTGTCTGGTATTGCAGATGAGGATATTTAGATTAAGAGAGAGAAATAGTACTCTTAGCTATTACACAATACAACAATAGATGATCCTAATTCCTAAGTCCTAACACAATAACCTTATAGTTGAAAACATAATTATAGATTTTCAAAATCTAGGTCCATACACACTATTGCTTAGAGTGGTGTTTATTGAAACCGAAATGGAATACTATGTTATTGAGAAAAAGTAAATTGGCATTTAATCATACACAAAAAAATGTAATTTGGTCTCTAACATTTTCATTAGGGCTTTAAATTGCTAATTTAAACTAATAATTTACACACTTCTAATGCGTTAAAGTTTAAAGATTTTGAATATTTTTGTCTATAAAAATTTAGATTCTTTAAGAAGTCATTCACTTTGAGAAAGAAAAAATGAAACAAGAAGAAAGAGGAAGAAGATTGAATTTTCCAATTTAAAGAATTCTAAAAATTATATTGGAACCAAGTTGTCTCTAAATATAAGTATTATCTAAATCTAAATGTCCCCGACATTTCTCTTACAAACATGTCCATTTTGATAGAGGCTAATTAAAATTTTTTTTTTGGTTAGATACCAAAATAAATTCACTCCAAAATATATTAACTTAATTGTAATTTCATCTCCAATCTCAAATAACTTTTTTGAGGAATTTAATCTATATTCACCATCCTCGCGGCGAAAAATTCTCTATTAATGAGTTCCAAACAATGTATTTGCCACAGGATCTCTACATTAATGTGAAAATTGATAGCCTAAAAAAGGCAGGAGTGGTGTGTACTGAAAAAAGGTAGGTGCTAAGAGTATTCATTTTAAAGTTGAAAAAGCCCACTCATATTTCTCGGTCCATAAAATGGTCCATAAAAAAATATAACACGGAAACCTATCAAAGCCCTAGAACCCATTATCCAAAACCCGAGAGAGAAAACCCTTGAAATCTTTAGTTTCTGAAACAACCGTAACATAACTCACTGCGTTTGCGTCGCTTCATTCTCTTTGCACTTGAAATCGCCGTTGGCACAAAGATGAAGGTTGTAGCTGCATATTTGCTTGCTGTGATTGGAGGCAACAACAGCCCCTCCGCAAAAACCATCAAGGACATCCTTGGTTCCGGTTCGTGCCGTCAATTCTTTTTTTTTTGTATTTAATTTTTTTATTAATATTATTTTGTTTGAAATTCTGTCGATAATTATTTTTAGGGTTTATGATATTGTTATGCCGATATTAATAAAATTATTCTAATTGTTAGTATATGAAACACCCACACAAACACCGACATGACACTATCCCAAACATAACATTGACAATACGATAGTAGTTTGAAAATTTTTAAGACATTGAATGTAGCTTGGAATGTCGATGTCTTTCGCGGACACTAGACACGCCTTCAGTCCATAGTGTTGGACACCTTGGTGCTACATATGTTATTGTGTATGAAGCATGGATATGACACTAACACGCAGACACTAATGAAAATTTGAGAAAATTAATTCATCGAACGTAATCAATATTTCGCATGTCGCCTTTGATCTGTTGGTGCTATGGAGGTTATTGTTTGGCCTGATTGATTTTTAATGATTTTGGGGAATCTTCTAAAGAAGTTTGGTTATTTATTTATGCAGCAACATAAATCTCTAATCGCATGAATTATTGAGTGTTTGTTGATTCGAAGCTTAACTGACAGTGAAATAGTGAATTTTTAATGTGCAGTTGGATCAGAAGCCGAAGATGAAAGGATTGAATCGTTTTTGTCTGAAGTTAGTGGCAAAGATATAGCTGAGATTATTGCTGCTGGTAAGGAAAAGTTGGCATCAGTGCCCTCTGGTGGTGGTGCTGTTGCTGTTGCCGCCGCACCTGCGAGTGGTGGTGGGGCTGCTCCAGCAGCTGCTGAGGCAAAGAAGGAGGAGAAGGTGGAGGAGAAAGAGGAATCAGATGATGTAAGTTTTTTTGGCCTCTGATTTTTCATTAGTCGTTTTGGTATTCTAATTATGCCATTCTGTGTATACACTAGATGTGGTTTTAAACATGCACTTGGTTGATGAGACCATTTGAATAATTAAAACTGCATGTTTTGCACTGGCAAAGGTTTTTACTTTCTAGTTGGTTGGATTTCATCAATCCTCTGTAGTTAATACCAGCTGCTATAACAATGTTTCATACTGAAGCAGCTGTTGGCGTTGCATAGAACCCTGTTGTGTTACATTGTTTAGTAGCAGCTTTAGCTGCTAAATAGAGGTGTCTAGGCGTTACCGAAAACTGCATTGCATTGCATTTTTTAGTTGACACTAAACAGCAGCTACGACAGTGACATTCCTTAAAAACCCAAACCAAAATATGCCCTCAAATTTTAGTCGTTAGATTTGCTCTACTTTTTTTGTCATTTCACCCTAAAACTTATTTGCTTGTTGTTGTGTATGAATATTGATAACAATGACCTTCATTATGTGTATGGTACCATGGTATATGTTTTTTGTATTGTTTTGCTTAACTTTGACGTCGGCCAGTTGTTACTCACTATACCACAATAGTGTTCTGGGGGTGGGCTGCCACTCCACTATCGGTCATTACCTAGGATCAATCATATGGTTAAGGCACCTTGCTAATTACTTTTTGATATTTTTTAGTTATACATATTGTCTTGCCTGAGATTTGTGTGTGAATTACAAGCATGAATGAATTTGGCTAATCTGATATCTTCTGACTGATCTTCAACTTTTTTCTTTTGTTGCAGGATATGGGTTTCAGTCTTTTTGATTAATTCTACAGTTGCTGTGTTTGTTGAAGTTTTGTTCCAAAGAGTTAAGACTAATTGGTGTGATTTCATGTTAGTGATAAAAACTTATATTGGATGAATTCAGTTTGATATTTTAGTTTCTTAATGTTATGATGGAGTTATATTTTGGAAGTAGCTTATTTCTTGTTTTACTTTTTCACCAGACATTTTTATTGTTAGTTGCATAGCAAAAATGATTACACTATTTACTTTCAAGAGAATTCAATTCTGTAAAGTGAATAACTCACTTTATAGAGGAGAATGTGTAATATCAATAATTGATAAACAAATCAAACTGGATATTGTAAATACATCCTAACAAATCTAGAGTTTCTTAAAATAACAACCTTTAATTTTCTTCACTACATTTCTCACTAGATAATCCAAAATCCTTTTATGAAAAGCCAAAACTTGAAACTTACCAATGATATGCTATTTGTTCTGTCAGCGTTAGCATTCAACAAATCAACGTAGGTATCTCAGCATTATACCTTCCCAACGGTATTATATTCACCAATATTTGAGAATCACTCGACAACTAGGGGAGTTATGCCATCCTGCAAAGCCAGCTTCAAGCTTATTAACATTTCCAACATTTTAATAAGTCATAATTGCCCATCTTGAGAACTTAGCCATTAATCTCTTAACCATTATTATCATCATACTCAAGGTCTAAAAGCAACAAATTAATATATTGATTTTATTAAATGGAACTTAGCTATATTTGAATTTTAGCAAATCTTTTGAAATTACATCGACAATTTGACTTTGTTTGGTAAAATTGAAACTTTTGAGCTGTTTGTTAAAACTAAGTTATAAAATAGTTGATAGATAAGTGGTATTTGATAAGTGATACATGTGATATAAATGATATAGGATAAATAATTGATAGTTGATAAGTGATAAGTGGTAGCTAATAAGCGATAAATGATAAGTTATAAATGATAAGTGATAAGTAATAAGTGATAGTTGATAAGTGATACATGTGATAGGAGATACATAATAACTGATAGGTGATAGCTGATAAGTGATAATTGATAGTTGATAAGTGATAATTGGTAAGTGGTAGTTGATAAGTGATAAGTAATAACTAATAGTTGATAAGTGATAGCTGATAGGTGTTAATTGATAAGTGATAGCTGATAGGTGTTAATTGATAAGTGATAGTTGATAAATGATAGCTGATAAGTGATAAATGATAAGCGATAGCGATAAGTGATAAGCGATAACTGATAAGTGATATTTGATAAGTGGTAAATGATAAGTGATAGTTGATAATTAATAGCTGATAAGTGATAACTGATAGCTGATAAATGATACATGATAACTGATAAGTGATAACTGAATTCCAAGATCTAGTTTCCACTTATCACTTATCAATTGTCAACTATCAACTATCACTCATCACTTATCACTTATCAACTATCAACTATCACTTATGAACTATAGATATCATTTATTAGCTATCACTTATCAACTAGCTAAAACCATCTTAGAGGTTCAAACTCAATTGGTTCTATGATGAAACCAAGTAGATTTTCATGTGGCCTCAAACACTCACTAGTAACCATGGTTTTGTTTGTCATTTACATTACATACATTTCCCATGGTTTTCTTACATTGTGATGTTGTTTGTGGCCTAAATTGTCACTATTATGCTTTCCATTGCAAGTGCTTTTTTGTTTAGTATTGCTTGCATTCAAAATGGTGTTAAGATTCAGATTCAGTGATATGTATGTTTAATACTCTTATGTAGTACACCTTAACCCATCACATGAGTCAGGTAAAAAAAGTAAAACACGAATAAAAACGTTTGTTTAGTTAAAATACATAAAAGAAAAACTATTTGTTTGTTCAAATATTTAAAATTAAAACATAATACAATCTTATAAATTCAAGACAACTTCAAATGCATATTTTATTTTAAGTTTTGAAATATTTATTTATAAACTACATTTTAACTATTGTTTGTTTGTTGATCTTCATCCTCCACAATAATGTTTGTTTTTAGACTTAATAATAATAAGAACAAAATATTTCTTAAACATATTATTACTTATTTTTTAGAATTATTTTTAATTTGTCGGACAAAATTGAGATACTATAAGAAGCAAACAAAGGTACTTATTTTCATACCCTACATAGCTATAAGTCAATCGAAATTGGATTTTGTCAAACTTTTTGTCAAGATATCAGCAATTTGCTTATTAGAAGTCACAAAAAACAGATATATAATTTCAACATAAATTTTCTCTTTTATGAAGTGGTGGTTCATCTTAATGTGTTTGGTTTTATCATGTTCCACAAGGTTGTGAGCCATACTTATTGTTGTTTTGCTATCACATAACAATTTTAAAGCTGAGTAAACTTTCACTTTCGATTCTTCTAATAGTTTATGAATCCACAAAAGTTCATAGATTCCTTGAGTCATTGTTTGGAATCGGCTTTTGCACTGCTTTGAGCAACAACACTTAATTTCTTACTTCTTCAAGGGATTAGATTTCCTCAAACATACACACAATATTCAGTAGTGGATTTTTTATCATTAACTGATCTGGTCCAACCGACATTTGTAAATATAGAGGCTTCTCTGTCAATGATTACCTTAAGATTCGATAAACTGCCTACAAGTGTTCTTCATGGGGAAAATGTATGAATTAATTTACAACACTCATAGAGACAAAGATGTCAGGTCTAGTGTGGGCTAGAGAAATAAGTTGGCCAACCAAACTCTGATATCTTCCAATATCAATAGGAACACCGCCTTTCTCCCAAAGTTTAGCATATCATTCCATAGAAGTATCTTTTGGTTTACACCCACTTTTCACCATTTTCTCCTAGAAATCTAGGATGTGTTTTCTTTAAAAAACAACAATTTTCTTATTTGAGCGAACAACTTCCATACCAAGAAAATATTTAAGTGCACCAAAATCTTTCATCTCAAATTCTTTTGCCAAAATTTTCTTCAACATTTCCATTTCAACAATGTTATCTCTTGCGAGAATAATATCATCTACATTTACAATTAGAATTGCAACTTTACCTGCATATATCCTTTGGGGATTGCTTGAGACCATAAAAGGATTTTTGTATTTTGCACACATTTGAACCTAACTTGTGTTCAAAACCAAGAGGGGGCTATCCATGTATATTTCCTCCTACAAATAACCATTCAGAAAAGCATTTTTTACAACAAATTGGTTAAAAGACGAATATAAATTCCTCGCCAAAGACAAAAGAATTCTAATAGTATTTAATTTGGCAACATGAGCAAAAGTATCCAAGTAATCAATGTCATATGTCTAAGTAAACACTTTAGCAACCAAGTGTGTGTTGTATCTTTTAACTGTGTCCTCGAAATTATATTTAATAGTAAATATCCATTTACATCCAACGATATTCTTTCCTGAAAGTAAAGTCGTGATTCTATATGTTTGATTTTTCTTAAGAGATCTCATCTCCTCAACAACAAGGTATTTCTATGTTGGAATTTTTAGAGCATCCTGTACATTTCTTGGAATTTTTGCAACAGACAATTGAGAGGTAAACGCAACAAATGAAGAAGACGATTTTGAGTATGACACATAATTAGAAAATAAGATTTAGTGCATGCTCTAACAAGTTTCCTTATTACAATAGGAAAGTCTATATCATAATACTCAACATGACTCTTAAGAACATAAGAAGACTTAACTGTATCAGGACAATGCGTTGGATTATCTATTAGTTTGGAATCTTGAAGGGTTGGAGAATGAATCCTTCATTTCTCTGTTTATGATTTCTTCTTTCAAAGACGTTTCCATTCCGAATAGGGTCAATGGCAGTAAATCTGTTTTGTTCATTGTAACTGTGATTTGAAAATTTCGGCCCCGAATCTATTGGAACCTCATTCATAAGCATATTGAGTTCCAATATGAATTCTTGGACATTTTCTTTTGATGCATCAATATAAGTCTCAAAATTTTAGAACGACACTATGTCACTAAAGTAATGATATTTTTAAAAGATAAATCTTCCTTAAAATTTCCTCGAAAGATGCAGGTCACTAATAAAACAATGATTTTCAATAAAAATAACATTCATAGTTACAAAAATTATTTTTGATTTTGATTCAAAAAACTTATATCCCTTATGATTTGGAGAGTGACAAGTAAAAATAACACTTTATTGCTTGTGGTTCGAGTTTGTCAATTTGTTTATGTTCATGAACAAAAGCAGTGCAACTAAAAAAAATTAGTGGCAAATTAGTAGAGCCACAAGTCAAACGAAAATAATTTCGTAAAACATCAAGATGGATTAGAAAATCTAAAACTTTAGATGTCATATGATCAATTAAATATGACGTAGTTCAAACAACTTTACCCCATAACTATTTTAGAATCTTATTTGTAAAGAGTAAAGCTCTAGCAACCTCAAGAATATGTATATTCTTTCTCTTTGCAATTCCATTTTTATTGGGGTGTATTAACACAAGAACTTTGATGAACAATCCCTATTTTCAAGAATTTTTTTGACAAAAAGAATATTAAAATATTTTTTTACCATTGTCACTTCTGAAGACTTGAATATTTGTTTGGTATTGAGTTTGCACTATTTTAAAGAAATTTTTGACAACCTATCCAACTTCAGATTTTTCTTTCAACAAATAAACCCAACAAATTCTAGTATGATCATCGATAAAAGTTAGAAATTATTTTTTAATAGAAAATGTGTTTATTCTACTAGGACTCCAAACATCATTGTGAATAAACTACAAACAATTTTTCTTATTTATATAGTTGTATAGTAAAAGAAGAGTTGTGATGTTTAGCAAATTCACAAGTTGTACAATGAAATAAAGACAAATCAATCTCATAAAATAGTTTAGGAAACAAATGTTTCCAATACAGAAAACTAGGATGTCTTAACCAAACATAATATCACCATTATTAGAAGTAGCAAAAATAGATTCAAAGCACATACTTATTTGAGGTTGATATTTGAAGTCAAGTCCATTGTCAAGATAATATAGTTCTCCACTCTCTTTAGCATTGCCAATCACCTACCTTGTGTTCAAATCCTTGAAAGTGGAATGATAATGAAATAAGTTAGCTCAACAATTTATATCATTTGTTAATTTAGTAATGGATACCACATAACACAATAAATTAGAAATATGTAAGACATCTTTTAAGATTAACTAAAATGACATAATAGTATAACATTTTTTTTTTGTCGTGGCTGAAAGAGAGTTATCTACAATTTTAATTTTGTGGTTACCTGCATAAGGACTAAAGAGAAAACAAACTTGACCCCTCAGTCATATGATCAATAACACCAGGAAGGAGTTTGTACATTTGGTTTAATTGTTCCTTGACGAAAGTAGATGAACTTGAAAGAGACTACTTTTCTTGATCATAAATACTAGCTTATACTAATGGAATACTAAGAAACAAAACTAAAGCAAAAATGAAGGTATAGTTGAAGGAATGCATGTGTAGTCATTTTCTTTAGTATCTCAACAACTATTCTGCTTCCTTTTTATTTTAATATATGTATATATAATAAATAAATAAATACGCAAAAACTATTCCAATTCTAATATTAATTGCGTTCAAATACTTTTACTCTAAATTTGATATATCTTTAGAAATTAAAATAATAGTTTAAGTACCAGTTGTTTAAATAAATTAATTAAGCAAACACGTAAAAAATTATCACACTAAGACAAATATTTATATAAAAAATTAATAATAGCACACACTTAAATATTCATCTAATTTTTTTTAGTGTTACAACTCTTCCCTCTTAATAAAATTTATGTCCTTAAAAAATTACTTGAATTGAAAAGTTCAGGCTAAAACTCCCTCATTTGACTCTCTAGTTCCCAATTTTCACTATCATAATTAGCTTACTCTCAACCGACTTTAACCAAATGAATCTTCTCCCCCCTTAATTGCTTCACCTTTCGGTCCTAAATATGTCACAATAATGCATCATAAGTTAAGTTGTCCCTCACTTCCACATTATCCAACTCAATCATCAACGAAGACTGCGAGAATATATTTTTGAAGTTGGGAGACATGGAAAACAATATGAAGGTTTGAAATTGATGGGGGTAAAGCAATTTGATATGCGACTTCGCCAACTCTTTTTAGAATTTGATAATGACCAATAAAACAAGGAGTAAACTTACAAGATTTCGAGGTCCGACTAACTCCAATCATAGAAGTGACTCTCAAGAATACATGATCGCATTTTTTAAACTCAAGAGCCTTTCTTCTTTTGTCGTAATAACTTTTTTTGCTAAGTTTGGGAATTCTTCATCTTTTTTGGACTATCTTAGTTCCTATTACAACATTTTCACCAAACTCAAATCAACATAAGAGTGTCCTACACCTCCTCCAATATAGATCTTCAAATGGTGTCATTCCAATGCTAGAATAGAAGTTATTGTTATAAACTCTCTGAGAGGTAAGAAATTATCTTAGCTACCCCCTTGCTTTAAAACACAAGCTCTCAAAAGGTCTTGTAAAGATTGAGATGATAAGTAGAACTTAACCTAAGTGGTTCCTAAAGATTGATGCAAGCTTTTCCAAGATATTGAGGTAAATCTAGGGTCTTTACTAGAAACAATACTAGACTGGACAGCATGTAACTTCATTATCTCACTAATATAAAGTTTAGTCAACTTCCTCAAAAGATAAGTAATATTAATTGCAATGAAATGAGAAAATTTGGTTAGTCTGTCCACTACGACCCAAATAGAATCACAACCCCATGAGTCCTAGAGCACTCAGAAGTATCAGGCATGCGCACAACCAATTAGCGCAAAACGACATCAACAACAAGAATTGTGGGGGTGTGATGGGATTGGTAGACCTCAAATATACATAATGTGTCTTTGGTTTCAAAGCTCGCTAACATAATTCATTGTGTGTTAAGTCTTATCGATCTAAAACATAACATGATATTGTAGAAAAATCTTTAGAGCACCCATGAATACCAGGCATACGCTTGACCAATTAACGCAAAACATCATCAACAATAAGAATTGTGGGGGTGTAATGTGATTGATAAACCTCTAATATACATAAAGTGTCTTGGATTTCATAGCTAGCTAAACTAATTTATTGTGTGCTAAGTTTTATCGGTCTAAAACTGGTTCCATAGCTTGCTACACAATTTTGATGCATTACCTCCATGATATTCACCTAGGAAATATTTTTTCGGTGTTTTCTTTTTAAACTTTTGAAATATGTTGGAGTTTGTTGTATATTTTATATTAGATTTCAAAAGTTTAATTAAATTGTGTTTCATATTTTTAAGCGAGAAATATTGAAAAATATTTGATAAGAAAATTAATAGTATTTGAGGTGAGATTTGACTTAGTCCATCCATTTATTCTTATTTATTGTGGACTTGGTACAACCTCACTTACACCACTTGACCAAACCTACTACTCACACTAGTCCTTTTACTCTTATGAGTCTACTCTCTCTAGTTCTTTTTCTCTCATCAATCTACTTTCTCCCTATTTATTTGAGAAACTGACTTATCAGTACACTTGAAAAATGTTTTTATTTATTCCATTTTATTAATTTTCTTTGTTGGTAATATATTCTTGATCTTAGAGATAATCTCTTATGTTTATGTATCATTCAATTTTGGGGAATGATTTGTTGAATCCTAGGAGATTTTTGTCGATGAGGCAGATAAATCCTTAAAGACAGTGACTTCGTCACACCTCAAATTTTATGCAACTAATCATTGTTTTGCAAGTTTAATTAGAGTTGTTGATGAAAGATGTCAATAAAAGTATATTAGTGGTTATATATATATGAGGTTTGTAGTTGTTGTTTCAAATTGGAAGTTTGATTTCATATTTGGGAGATATTTAGTCTCCACAAAAAATAAAAATACTAATTTAGTCCTCACAAAGTAGAAAAGTAACAGTTTGATCTCTTAAAATTTAATAAACTTAATCTTTTATTGATTGAAGAAGAAAATAAAAATTAAAGAAAAATTTGCGATGTTTAAAGTTTACATGTTTTGATTTTGTTTTAAAATTTGAGGACCAAATTATTCCCAAAATGTTGTTGCAGGGACCTAAATTTTCCCTTATTTTTGTTTACTGTACACACGTGAATCATTCATTATATGAGAAGTGAGTTGTGACATAATCTAGTCAAAGTTCATAGAATAATAAAATTGATTAAGAAAAAATTTGACAAAAGGACTAAATTGTCTTAGTTTATTTTTGTCAGGATTAAAAAGGATTTTTTTTTTGTCAAAGACTAATTTATCATTTGTGTTTTTTTTTTGTGAGGGAACAAAATACTTTTTTTTAAATAATCTATTTTTTAAAAAAAATTACTAATATATCTCCTTTGGAAAAATATATACCAAACTACTCTATTTTTGAAGAAAAGGGGATGTGGTCATTTGTAAAATGAGACTTCCTCAAGAACATCTCATTTTCCAATAGCGATTTTGTGTTGTTCTTTTTCTAAAAAAAAAGTATGGAAGTTGCCTTTTGAAAAGGAACTATATACTACCCAAATTTTGTATTTTTTTTTCTTTTTTTATCAACCATTAAACAAAAAAAAAAATAATATCATTCATTAAAATTGATAAAAATCAAACATTTTTTCAAAAATCAATGTCCAATGTAATACAATAAAATCAATATTATATACTAACACCGTCCGACACTCAAGTGCCTCCTCATATTTATTCTCACACACCACATCAATCATATATGTCCACTTAAGAGGAACAATTTAATTTCGTCAACCAACAACAACAAAAGAAGACAATCGTCGATTATCCGTTACATCAAGCAAAGAGGCATTATTGTATAATATATTCAATACTTATTATAATACACATTCGTCAACTACTCAGTTACCTAATGACATGTATCAACGAAGCTACTAGATTCTAAGCTTTGGAAATCCATATACTTCATTGAATCAAATATACAATTAGACTTAAAGTGGAAGTAGTTCTTCCGCAATACTTCCCCTCGACATTCTCAGGAAGATGAAGATAAGGAAGAAGAAATACATGATGTATCAAGACATTGTCAAAATCTCGTACGTGTGAAAAAATCTTAGTAATATAGTTTAAGAAGTCTTCTTTGTAAACGAAGACTACTCCCTTTCTCAAAAAATAGGATAGTTTAGTATATTTTTTTTTTAAAGAAAATAATACTGATAATTTTTTTTAAATAGTTATTTAAAAAAAAATCTCAAAATGGATTTCACCCATTAATTTATTTTAGAAAATAAATTAAGTCAAAGTTTGACTTATTTATATACAAATTATATCTCTGTAACAATGTAACCGTATATTTTACATAGAGAAAGGGTAGAGTGAAGCATCAAATAATCACTAAAGCATTTAATATCTTCATAAATAAAACTATTGTGTTATAATAAACTTACACAAGGAATCAAACATGTGATGGTGGTGGTGTCATATCCTCAGAAGGCCTAGTAGAAATATTCAATTTTATTCCACTTTCACTTCTACTATTATCAACAAATTTCAAGCTTCCGTTATGAGACCCTTTTCTCTTTATCCTTTGAGTTCCATTCAGCCAAATAATAATCCTCTTCTGTCACATTTTTAGATGATGGACCAAAAAACATGCCACCCCATTGCGGGAAATGGATTAAGCATAATGGTAAGGTGCATATTATGATGATGACACCCATTAGAGTTATTCCTCTTTCTTTTGAAAATCTTGATCCTTTGAAGAAAATTAGTTGTGTTAGAACTGCACCAACATTTCCTCCTTCTCCTGTCATTCCTGATATCACCCCTAAGGACCTGGGGATGCACATATTCATGCAAAATTATTTGAAACTAAGCAAAAGACTTTAATGACATATTGTATTTTTTTTATAGGCAAATTTTAGTGATTTAGATTTTCGACATAACAATGTACATATTAACGTAAAATTATTAGAACTCTCTTTTTTTATATAAAAAATTTAGGATTAAGTGATGATAATTGAGTATTATGTAGGGAAGATTTTAAAATTAAAAAAAACACTAACAAATTAATTTATATTTATCTTCTTTTAATAGAATAAGCGGAGTTCGAACGCAACAATATACAAATAAAAAAATCATTTGGACTAAGCAAAAGAAATTATTGGCATATTATATAATCTTTTTTTATATAGACAAAACGTTTGCAATTTAGATTCTGTGATCATTCTACTGCTTGCAATTACAGAGTTTTGACTTTACATATATGAAATCAAAGTTTACTGATTAGTCTCACAAAAGAATAAAAAATATGTTAAGAAATAAATATTAAACTATCAACCTCCTCCATGATATTTCTCCCTAACTATTGACTTATTCCTTTGAGGATATTATTTGGATTATGCTAAGAGATTGTATTGGAATCTATACTTAGCTTTGGAATCATTTGTAAGTCAAAACAGAGTTTTTGAGTTACATTCATGCTAACTAGCCTAAATATGGTCAAATCATATATGATAACCCTTCATAAGGGTGACTTTGTTACTAATACTCTAATATGATGATTTCAAACAAAATAAGCAATTAAATTAGCAGATATTTTGTTGTATTTTTTCCCTTCTTTTTTGGGTGGTTGATTTCATTTTGAAGGTTGACTATTGATAATATAATAGGAACTTTAAATTTGCAGTTTTAGAAAAAGCATTTCATGAAGTGGTAGACTTTTAGTTTGAAATGTATTAACATGTATTATGTGTTATGAGTCACATGATTAGATATTTTTTACAATTTCTGCTAAAGAATGCTTTTGGTTAAAAAAAGAAACTGCTAACTTTGAAAATTATTTCTCTGAAAATGTGCATTCAAACACTTTGAAATTTTAAAATTAGTTATTTTTACATAAAATTTATCTTACATTTTTTTTTTTGGTATTATTTAACTAGTGCACTTCAAGAATATATCTTTCATCAATAATTTTATCGACTGAACTGGAAAAAAAAAATACATTTGAGAATTAAAGATATGTTTAAGAACTAAAACGACTAACAAAATATATATTTAGGTATGTTTTTAAAATTTTAATACATTCAATACCGATTATAATATCGTCTCACACATTCCAAAATTAAAATAACACAAAAGACGTATTTCAATATCAAATGAGAAAAGTTTATAAAATCAAGTAGGTGAATAATTAATTTCGACATATTTAAATGTGTTCAAATTAAATTTAGACTCTCTCAAATGGATTCTAACTTAAAATTAATAGTTTGAAATTTTTACTTTTAAAAATTATTTTTAACTTCAAATTTATTATTCAAACTTATTGTTGTTGTTTTTTTAACGGTATTATTCAATTTATTGTTACATAATAAAAATATATTTAAATATAGATTATTTTACGTTCAATATACTTTTAATTCTAATAAATTAATTCAAAATAAATGTTTGTCAGATTCGGATAACCAAACACACTTAAAACAAAAAATTGAGAAGAATGAAGAGAAAAACATACCTTCTTGAGACGAAAGGAACAATTCTAAAAGTCATTCCACAAGCCGCTTGAAATTACATTGCTTGTGCAGTAAATAACCGTAATAAACTTGAATCAATTTATTCTTTGCAATTCCAATTCCTATGATTCCAAATTATGTTCTAACAATTGGCATCTTGGATTTTAATATAGAGAAACACGAGTGAAAAGTGTGAGGATCTTCGATTCATGGAAAACACAAGTGAGAGTGAAAGAAGAAGAAAAAATCATGAATGGATTCGAAAATTTTCCATCAAATCTGTCAATACTTGATGGAAAGAACTGGGAGAAATAGTGTGCATCTATGAGATGATTCTTGGATTTCAAGAGGTGTTTGAATTGGTACAAGAAGGCTATGATTAGCTAAGTACAAATCCAACAAAAATGTGAAATGAAATGATTAAATCGTTTTTTTTTTCTTCTGAAGTTAGTGGCGAAGATGGCTAAGATTATTGATGCTGGTAAAGAAAAGTTGGCATCAGCCCTCTAGTGATGGTGTTGTGGTTGTTTCCGCTGCACCTGCGAGTGGTGGTGGGGTTGCTTTAGCAATTGGTAAGATAAAGAAGGAGGAGAAAGTGGAGGAGAAAGAGGAATCAAATGATGTAAGTTTTTTTTTTTTTTTTTGCCTCTATGATTCTTCCTTCGTCGTTTTGGTATTTTATGATGAGACCATTTGAATAATTAAAACTGCATGTTGTGCATTGGAAAAGGATTTTGTTAATAATGACAGACAGAAGAGAGGAAGATGAAGAGACTAGGAAGACAAACAACCCGTTAAGGTTTCATAAATCAAATGAACAACTTAAATGTTGTAGGATTATAATATGTAAATATACAAGAGAATAGAAAAGTCTAAAATACCTGTACTACTAATATATAATAATATTATCTTATATCTCTCCTCAAACTCACGATGCATTAACATGAAACATCTAGAGTTTGTCAACCAAAAAACGAAAACTTTTAATAGAAGACATCTTTGTAAATAAATTAACAATTTGTAAGGAAGAAGAGACGAATGGTAGAATAATGGTTTCATGCTGAAGATGATGACGAGTAAGATGACAATTAATCTCAATGTGATTGGTGAGTTCATGAAAGACCGAGTTATGAGCAATCTTGTTATCACAGTGTATTGGAGTTGGCTCAGAAAGAGAGATACTCATATCAGATAAAAGCCAATACAACTAAATTATTTCAGCAGTAGTAGATGTCATAGCATGATACTCAGCTTTTGTAGAAAAGCGTGAGACAACGTTTTGCTTCTTACTCTTCCAAGAAATAAGAGAGTCTCCAAGAAAGATACTGAATCATATGGTGGACTTACGGTTTATGGTGTCACCATCCCAATCAACATCATAATAAGCATGTAACTCCAATGAAGACGATGACGGAAAGAAAAGGCTCTTAAATTGAGTTCCTCCTAGATAACGAAGAATATGAAGAACAACTGTCCAATGTACCATATTCGGAAAGACAACAAACTGATTGACAATATGAACAACATAAGCAATATTAGGTCTGGTAATCGTAAAATACACCAAGTTGTCAACTAAATTACGGTACAAAGTGGGATCTAGTAAAGGAACACCATCTGAGGGAGCGTATTTCACATTCAACTCAAAAAGAGTATTTGCTGCTCTATTATCGTAAATACAAGCATGTTCAAGAATGTTGACAATGTACTTAGATTGAGAAATAAAGTAGCCTTTAGAAGAGTAGGAAACTTTAATCCCTAAAAATGGTATCGTTTCATATTAGTGATAAAAACTATATTGGATGAATTCAGTTTGATATTTTAGTTTCTTAGTGTTACGATAGAATTATAATTTGGAAGTAGCTTATTTCTTGTTTTACTTTTTAATTAAACGTCTTTTGTTATTTGAAGTACAGAAATGATAGAACTATTTACTTTTAAGAGAATTCAATTTCTCTAAAGTAAGAGCTCATTTTATAAAGTAGGATGAGTATTATCAATAATTGATTAATAAACCAAAGTAGATATTATAGATACATCCTAACAAATTAAGAGTTTTGTTACGATGACAACCTTTCATTTTTTTTCAGTTTACATTTCTCACTAGATGATCCAAAATCCTTTTATGAAGCCAAAACCTGAAACTTACCAATGATATGCTATTTGTGCTTTGTAAGCATGAGCATTCTACAAATGAATGTTGGTTTCTGAGCATTATGACTTCCCAACGTCACTATAGTCACCAATATTTGAGAATCACTCTCAACAACTAGTGGAGTTATGCCATCCTGCCAAGCCAGTTTCAAGCTTATTAACATTTTCGACATTTTAACAAGTCACAATTGCCCAGCTTGACAACTTAGCCATTAATCTTCTAATCATTATTATCATCACACTCAAGATCTAAAAGCAAAAACTAATATATTGATTTTATTATCTACATCCTCAATGTTGCTACTCACCATATAAAATTTTCATAAAATTGAAATATTCAAAATGCTCTTTCTTTATTTGTCTCATTCTTTGAATCTTAATTTTTCTTTTTCTTTTTTCATCACCATTACTCACATTATAATTCATTCATAACTCACATTATAATTCATATTTATTTATAATTCACATCATTCGCTCATAACTTACACCTCATAAATCTTCTCGTTATATTGTGGTTAAAATATCCAACAAAGTACTCTTATTGAATGCGTTTAAGTTTTTATTTTTTTTCTTCAAAATCTAAAAATTTAACGTGATTTGAGTTTACGTACATTGAAAATAATATATTGTACTTAAACTTAAATAATATATTCATACATAATTTGTTTTTACGAGATAAAGTAGTATATTGTACGTAAACCGAAATCATGTATTCATAATTGATTTATTTTAATATACGAGATGTTATTTAAGAAATTATATACGATATACAAATACAGTTAGTTCACTTACATCTACGTGAGTTGAGTTTATATATGTAATAAAGTTTAAGTATTTATGAAAACGTACATCTAAGTAATATGAGTTCACGTAGTTTGCGTGAATTCAATTCAAGTAGTTTAAAGAATGAGACAAATTGGAACATTTTAGATATTTTAATTTTATGAAGAATTTATGGTGTGTGGATAGCAAATTGGAGGCTGTGGGTAGCAAAATTGATAATATATATCTATATATATATAGACTATATTTAAAATAAAAAAATCATATATGGCAACGGTTTCAATCCTACCTATGGGAAAGCTAGCTAGAGGTTTCCTACAACTATCATCCATGGATGGTGGATGGCGATTCCACTTAAATAGGAGATATATTTTTATAATTTCCTATAACTAATTGTTTTTGGACTTGGCTTCTCTAAAGCGTGTTGTTTATAAAGTAATAAAATTATCGAACGATATTTTTCATTCACGTATATTATATCAATAATTATTATGTTTGCCAATACTTATCTACCATTAGACAACAAATGTAGTTATTTCTGGATAAAAAGGAAAAGGAAATTTGTAGCGAGAACATTATAGTGAGAACATAATTAGGGTATCGTTAAGACTTTAAGAGCGTAAATGAAGAAAATTGAGCCAACATCTTAATCACATTTCAATCCTGCAAAATAAGAAAACTTGATTTATATTTCGGGATCTATCAATCTGAAATTGTGTAGTACGTGAGTGGGGTGATTCTTTTCTCTTGATCCTAAGTTGTTACCACTCAAATGGTAGTATATTTGGGAGTTTAGGAGGGGAGGTTGAGGGGAGAAATTTGAAACAAAGGAAAACAATTTAAGTGGAGGATTTTTTAGAGTTTTGATAAGTTTTTCAAATCCAATTTATATTATTGTAATATTCTCAATATTAAAAAAATATTAATCCTAAATATTTATTTATTATTCTATACAAAAATACTCTAAAAAAAGATGAAACATTTATATATTTTTTTTTCATGTTAGGTCGAATTTGATTGGTTTGATTTATACTTAATATGAGAAGAATAAAAATCAAACCAATTAAATAATTTGAATTGACTATGGTTCTGACAAGAAGACCGGCATTATCTTCCAAATGGTTTCAAAAAATTCCTTGTTCACAATGTTAGTGATTTGGAACTTTGGATGGACAACAAGACTTAATGTACTAAGATTGCACACAAATTATCCACAAGAAAGAGAAAGGGCACAGTTGAGAGAGCTGCACAACTTGATGCTGTTGTTACAAACAAAACAGCCAGGATCAAAATCTGACTATTGCCTTTTGTAACCCCATTTAAACTCCTATCCTCTAATTTATTAAAAATCCAATTTTATTTTTTATAAATTCATTCATATGATGTGAGCGGTAAAAAAAAATTACCTCAAAATTTAACCCCCTCGTTGAAATTTCCGGTACGTAATTTTAGTAAACAAAATTTTCGGTAGTTATATTTTCAATACCGAAAATTTCAAATTTCCAGAAGCTACCGAAAATTTCAAAAATATTGAAAAATCTGGTAGTTTGTTTTTGTTTATCGGAAATTTCATTGTTTGAATTGAAATTTCCAGTAGTTAGTTTTTTTTTTTTGAATATTTTTTTAACTTGTTTATTATTTTATTTTAATTTTTTTTTTTTGAAATAGAGATGGAAAACAAACAACCAGTATTTGTTGGCGTTGTTGTCGCTACCCATCATCATGAGGGCTACCTTCCATGGGTACTGTGTGCCATAGCTCAGTAGGTTGGAGCGTCAAACCCTAATTGTGGAATAGTTGGAGCGCCAAACCCTAATGGTTGTGGAAAGGTTTACAGAACTCTCTTGATACCATGAAATTTCAAAAAGGACTGAAATACACAGTGTACCGGAAATTTCAAAAAGTGCTGAAATTTCCGGTAAAGAAACCGGAAAATTGAAAAATTCTGTAGTGAAAAATACATACAGGAAATTTCATTTTTGAAATTTCCGGTATTGATTTTGAACTACCGGAGTTTTCAATTTTCCGGTGACCTTCTTGGAAATTTCAAAAACGAAACGTCCGATACGTATTTTTAATTACCGGAAATAAAAACTGTTACTTTTTACTGAATTTTTTAAGGATATTTTGGGTATTTCACTCAAAAAACATTAAATTGGGGGTAGGAGTTTAAATGGGGGTATGGATTTTTGTAGTGACTTGAGGCTTCCTATGTACAATTAACATTATGTTCTTGATATTTCAATTGTGTCTCAATATTAACTGTTAATGTTCTGCAGTTTGCGAACCATATGAAGAACAAAAAAGAATTGGATATTTCATTTTATCGAGTCACTAATTAGTTTATGATTACACTTTAAATAAAAAATTTATTGGCACTTATTATCAATTAGTGACACGCCTTAAAATACACCTCTTATATAAAACACTTCCGTTAGAAATCACCGTTGTTTTGAAAAATAATAATATTAGCTAGAATAGAAAGAAGCATTTCAACAGAAGAAAAAAAAAATAACAAGCGCAACTAAAAAAAAAAACAATATGCAAACCAAATGGAATTTAGGTCTTATTTCTAAGAGGTTTATTTTTTGGTTTTTGACTTGGGGTAGAAACCCTAAAGCATATCCCACGCACTCATATAAAACAAAGAACCACAATATAAGTTCCCTATGATATATAACCTAGAGTAAATTGCAACCAATACAGATATATTCTGTGCAATCATCAAGCAATTTGTCCTTCCCAAAAATATCATTAAATTTTACTGGCAAAAGAAAGGCCTTCCTTTGCAAGTTGACTCACATCCTCCACTGCAGGCAAAACCCTTGCAACTTTGGCAATAGCCTTGTTCTCATCAGGAGTTCCACCCTCCAAAAAGGCCCCGATAAGTTTCCCATCTTTAATCCAATATGTCCCAAACTTAGGCTTTGATGATGCAGGATTGTTGTCTCCAAATAGCACTGTGTCACCGTCATTATCGCCATAAAATTGCCAAGACAGATCGAACGAACGGGAATAGAAGTATGGAAGGTAATCATACTCCTCAATTGTTTTTCCTGTCTCTGCAGCAATGATGGCCTACAAGAAAAAGGTCATCACAAAATTATGAACAGCACTGAAACGCGGGACTCTCTACAAGAAACTTCCCTATGACGGATTAGAGTTCATGCATGTTCTACTAAGTAGTAGCTTGAGGAACCAAAATGATTTCAAAACTGGGTGCCTCAAGGGGGCACGCCAGGGAAAATGATAGCCCCTCCGAATTCAAATGAAAGCAAAAAAATCATGTATTTGGTCCAAAAATCCATAGTAGTGCATGTGTTTTGAACATAATTGGAGAATCTAAAATATAGGGAAGTTGCTTACCTTAACAGCTTGCTCAGCTGATTTGCGAGCATGATCAACATGTTCAACTCTTCTCACCTCATTGTACAATTTCAAAGGGAACGTAGCAACATCACCAACAGCATATACATCAGGAACACTTGTTTTGAAGAAGGGATCTGTCTGCAATGACAACAAATGATATCATTGATATTGGTATCAAAATATTTATTAATCATAACGTACAGGATTCATCACTAACCTTGAATCCACCCTTCTCCTCTTCAACCTGCCCTTTGAATAAGGATATTTGAGGCCTACCTCCAACACCAACAACAACAATATCTGCTTCCAGTACCCTACCATCCTTTAGTTTGACTTCTTTTACCTGACAGATGGATGAAAGTCAAGCTAAATTTGATATTGAACTTTAAAATGCCATCACATGACACTGACAGTATTCCAAGATCACATGGAACCATACCTCTCCATCGGAGTTAGTAGTGAATCCAACAGCAACGGTTCCTTTAATGATGTTGATACCCTTATTTGCATAATATCCCTCATAGAACGCAGCTATTTCAGAAGTAAAAAGTCTAGGCACTGCAACATTGGTTTAAAAATATTGGTTTAAAAATATTAGTTTAAAAATTGAGTACATGCACATTCACATGAGAGGTGTAACGAGAAACATTTATAAATGTGCACTTACTACACCAAGGTTCTGGGTAGACCATGGTAACATCAATATTATTGAGTTTCAAAACTGCACTAATCTCTAGACCAATGTACCCTCCCCCAACAACCACAGCTTTTCCATTCTTCTTTGCTTTGATTGACTCGTACAATTTGTCAGCATCATCAACCTCCCTCAAATAAAATATATTTTTGGCATCAGCTCCTTCTACACCGAAATCTGTCAACCTTATAACCTGCAAAACAAAGTTATTAGTACTAGTAGTATGCGCTAGAAGGATAGGAAATAGGAACACTGAATGTAACTTCACTAATAATCTAATATCAACAAGGAGCCTTACAGTTGAGCCAGTAGCGATGACCAAAGTCTGGTAGTTGAAGTTTTCTCCTTTTGCACTTGTCAGCAATTTTCCAGCAAGGTCTGCTTTTACAATTTCTGTATTAAGAAGCAACTGTATCCCTGCAATCATCCGTTCAATTTCCAATTTGACATCAAATAACTGTTTTCAATTCCCATTCTTATATTTACTTATCTCTTCCTTTAACTTGACATGGTAACCTAATATTCATTCTGAAAACCATCCAATAGTAGTGCTGAACAAAAATAGTAGGGTTGAAAGCCAAATCACCTTTCTCATTGTACCACTCTGGAAGCAATCTTTCTCCTCCACTTCCAACACAGGTATGGAAGCCAGGAAGTCTAGCAGGAGCTGCAAAAATCCAATTGTGACATTAAGTTAAATACTAAGAGAGACAATCAAGGCAAGCTTCTATCTAAACTTCATTCGAGAATTCATCAAAGATAACAAGCCCAGGATTTGAATTAAGGTTTAGGGTTTAGAGTTTAGGGTGGTAGCTCCACTGATTTGAATTAAGGTTCAAAAGAGTTGAAGGAGTTAACAGACCTGGGTTCAAACCCAGGTGAATGAGAAAATATGAACATAACAACCAATATACTAACATTTGTCAATTCAAAAAATAAAAAACAAGTCCAGGTTTAACAATGAACACAAATAAATATATCCTTCACTAGATTCAATTTAGAAATAAATTTACAGAAATGCAATCAAATTAACAATATTACAGCATTGTTTCTATCAAGATTAACCCATGACAGAATGGGTAACAGTTAAAGGAAGAAAGGGTAATCAAGTACAAATAATAATAGCATTACAAACTTACACTCTGGAAAAAGGTAAGCCTTGCTTAGAGCAGGACGTTCATAAGGTGCAACCTGTGCAGAGGTATGATAAGTAAGGGAATTAGTAGCAAGATAATAACATCACAAAGCTCAGCCAATAAATACGTCGTACAAAATTTGAAAAGAGAAAAATGATAAATATAGCAGCAGACACTTCAATTCCTAAAATGCAAACATTGCCCATCACATTAATCATTAAAACATTGGACACAAAATCAATACTGGTGGAGTAAAAAACTTACGTTTTCAAAGAATAATATGTTCCATCACAAAGGATCTATTTGATTGGAAGTATAAAATTACATTTTTCACTTTAAGGTCACGTTAAATAAGAAAAGTATTTAAGTCCAAACTTCAAATAAATATTCTATCCTCTCCAAATTCCTCTACTTTTGGACGGAAGTTAAAATTAGAGAGGGATTTTGTTCCCTTCACCGCTCCTTTAAAAAATTGAACCAGACAACTCCAATTTTAAGCAGTCACTCCTTCCAGTCTCCCCCATTTCCCTCCAACCAAATGGATTCTAATTTCTTAAGAAGAATATGGATATTTACTCACAAAATAATCTAGACAAAGGAGACCCACTACAATTCTACAAACAATGATAAATATAAAAACAATTTGTTTCTAGTAGTGAGAAACTAAATGCATACTTAAAAATTTGATAATAATAAACAACAATTTAAAACCCTACAAACAACACGCAACCATGTATTTGCCCACCTTAACCATCAAAAAATTGTAACCAATTATAAGAATTAAACAAAAAGCAACAAACACAGTTTAAATATGATTCAAACTGCAGTTCAGAAGAATATACCGCTTCTTTGGATATGATTGCCAGCTCCCCTGGTTTAACTCCTTGGTTCACAAACTCCCTAGCTGCATAACCCTGCGATTTCAATAAAAAAAAAAATCTCAATTATTCTATCCAAAAATCAAAACACAACCAACTCCAAGTTCACATTCACATAGTATTAAAATTAAGTATAACTTTTAATACCGATCACCAATTTTCACAATTTCAAATTTGACAGATTCTGATCACTTTAACAAAATTATAACATAAACACCATCTAAATTCACTTATAACTCTAAAAAAGTAATTCTCATATTCAGATTGCAAATTCACAAGGATCTAAGCTAAAATTTCGAAGATCGATCTATTCAAACACGAATTAAACATCGAAATTGAAAATTGATATAGTTTAAAAAAAATGAGGTAAGAATTTAGAAGTGAAGATGTGAAACTAACAGCTGAAACTCCTCCTCCAACGATGATGTACTTGAATGACTGAGCCATTTTGATTGACGTGAGAAATGCTGCAAATTCGGCTTTGTGTTTAAAATGATAAGTAGAAATGAAACTATATAGTTTTATTGGGCCTTCGATTGTTTATTGGTCAGATCTATTTTATTGGGTTTCTCGGTTTTGATATTTGAAGGTTATTTTGGGAAATGCATAATGTGTGAAAGGAATCCTACTGACGTGGCAATTTAACAGTTGCAAACTCCGTTTTTCCCACTACCACCATCAAGTCCTCCGGGACTACCAAAATTATTTATTATTGTACAAAAATTGTCATTCAAAAGGTACAAAATATACATAATAAAATTAATATTCAAAAAGACGATATTTGTTTTAACAACTGCCATTCAAAAACGCAGATATGAAGTTTTAATATTATTCTAGTTCTACATATTCGAGATAAATGGGTTTTATTTTTAAATTAGTTTCTAAGTACATGTTATATATTTACTTCTTACAAAAATAAAATATATTTATTTAAATTTATAAATATTATATTAATTAAAAAAATATAATTTAAAGTATTTAAATAAACAAACTCGCAATAGATTAATAAAGTAAAAAACAACGTATAAATTTGTTTCAGATATTATATTTTAATAATTTGTCTGAATAAAATTAATGTAAATTTCACCTAATAAAAAAATCACTATTAGAATGGATATTGAAAAAGTTCATTCTTATCGCTTCTCCGTCTATTAACCACCAATGTATCTAATAAAATCAACTTCTTATCTTTTGACTATATAAAGTCGACTCTTTTTAATCAATAAAATCAACTTCTAGTATAAACTATAAACTAGTGTCGGTGATAGAACGTTATTGAGTCCAGGTTCATCTATAAATGCAAATCTTTGAAATAAAAAATATTTATCGAAATGAAATCATAAATACTTTCTTTTAACATGCATAAATCTAAAATGAAATATAAATGAAAATAATTTTTAAATAATTACTATATTTGATTTATAATTTAAAGTAAATATATTAGCTTTTTAAATTTTGATTTTGTTTATATTATATTTAAGAAGGAATATATATGTAAATTAGGTAATTTAGTCGTTATACTAGTGTAGGTGCTTTTTTTTTTTGTGATTGATTGATTGTTAATTTACTATACTAGTGTAAAATACTAAAATTTAAACACTTTTACATTACATAGTAATTTTTGTTAGATAAATGGGCTTTCTGCCCTTTGATTAAAATGAGTTAAAAATTAAAATATTAATGGTATAAATCCCCGCTACTTAACCGCCAAAAATAAATCCACCATGCTTTAATCTTCCATATTATATCTCCACACTTTTAAAATAAACAAAAAATATATATATAATTTTTTTAAGTTCAACTCAAATTTCGCTTAAATCTTTTAAATTTGTTTTATTACAATTTAATTTTTAAATTACATTTTATTTGTATCATTAATTATCTATTTCAATTTTGACAATAATTAATTTAATCAAAAGTTTTTTATCATTTAAAATTTTATCAAATGTTTCAAAAATATATCTCTCATACTAATTATTAATAAAATACTCATAAAATTTTATAAATAATATATATATTTTAATTTTCTCTACAATAATTTAAATACACATATGACTTTAAAAATAAAGTAATAAAGATCTATCTACGAAAATAATCCTTTAACTTCCTTCACATGCAAAGTAATTTGGATAGTCAATTTATTGCGATGTTTTGATTAAATCTTAACATTTTATGATACTAATTCGAGAAATTTTTTAAATTTAAAAGACTGCATGCGTAACTTAGTAATTCTTAAAGAATAATAGCGCAAACGAATGTAAATTAAAGGATTAAATCATAATAGAAATAAAAATTAACTTAAAAAATCTAAATAAAAATTGAACTAAACTTAAAAAATAAAATGTCTACTTTTCCCTTTAAAATATTATAAATAACACTTTTTAAAATATTGGATGTATATTTATATAAATAAGTAATGTATAAAGTATTGATTTTTTTATAGTTTTTTCACAAATGTTTTTCTTATTGTTGATTACACAATATGACAATAGTTAAAGTTATCAATCATGTAACATTCCTCTTTAATATTAATAATTATTTTATGTCTTATTTATTAATATACAGTTATAAGTTGTAAAAAATAAATAATATATATTTTGGGTTATAAATAAGGGAAATTAGAAGAGTCAATAATAAATAGTCTGGATGAAAACTCCATCAAGTCGAAGTTAATTAATTAAATCTACACTACTTATTTTTTATTTTTTTTCATTTCATTTACACAACACCAACACAAAACACACACACACCAAAATAAAACACACATCACTAAACTAAACTAAGAGAGAGGGAACGAGGGAGATGGAGGGAGGTAACATTATTAATTAGGAGAGAGAAAATAAAAGAATAAGAGGAGGATAGAATAAGAGGGAGAGGAAGAAGAATACAAAGAGAAAGAAATAATAATATTTAGCAAAACAAGAAGAGAAAAGAATAGTGCACTTTTTTGCTAGAAGTCAAGATATACAAAGTCAATATTATCATCATCTTCTCAATTCTTTTGGAAATCAAAAGATAAATTTTCATTTTCCTATTTTCCTTCATGCATGTATAAGATAATGTTTACCATAAATTAAAGATTCGAAGTTTAAGATGAACAAAATAATTTTTTTTTTATGTTAGATTTAGGGAATTTCGGAATAGATGGTTAAAATAGTTCATGCATGTGAAGTTTTACAAATGAAATTGAGAATAGATTATAGTAGAGTTGAATTTCCTTGATGACATGAAATTATGTTCTTTTGATGTGTTTGAAATTAAAGACCTTGAATTTTACTATTGTGCTAAATTAGGTTGAGTAAATTGACATTGTGATGTTGTTTTGATGTACCCATTGTTTGATTCATTCATAATTTATACTATTTGTGTTTGTAAAAAATCATTAGGAAATTAGTGTGATTGAATGAATGTTGTTAACTTAAAATTCGCAGGACATATGTGTGATGTTTTGGTCATAATGTTTTCTATGTATCTTAGTTTTGAATGATAGTTTGTTTTCTGGAAACGACATTCAATTACCTTCAATTTGAGTATAAATGTTGTGATATTTGATTGAGTATTGAGGCTTAAAAATGACTTACAATGTACACCAGAGATGTTGTCTTGTTTTTATGACCTTGTGTATTATTTTGATAAACTGCAAGAGTTTGAGGCTTAATTTCAAAAAATAAAATTTTATCTATAAATTAGACATCATAATATTTCCAAAGAGTTATTGTTTACTCAATTATGACACTTATAAGTTCATGTCAGTTGACTATGCAGTTAAACTCAATTTTGCGTTATTTTAACATAAATTTAGAGCTGTTTTGAGAAAAATTAATTATTAATCATTCATATTTTTATTTTACCTTATATAATTAGTATGATGTAATTGCCTTAATAGTGTATGTTATCATAAGAATTTGCAAAGTGGATATTGTAATTAATAGGTAGTATTATATATATATTATAGATGTTTAAATAAGGTGAGAAGTATATAATTCATTCTAGCTAGATGAATTCTCAGTTTATATACAACGAAAACGATGGGTAAGAAAGGGTAAGTGAGACACCGCTTACAGACGTAATTACCTACTATCATGCCAAAATAAGGTTATTAACAAGAAGATGTCATTGGTAAAAACTAATATTGTCTCTATGACATGTTTATTAGATAGAGTTTAAGTCATTAGATTATTCACTTCTAATGGCTTAAATATTTAGAAAGAGTCAAAGTTATACATAGAAGAGATAACTCGATAGTAACTATAAATGAATAGAAACTCAAGTGGTAAATATATAATTGAACTATGATGTTAATTGTTTTGGTTCCATCTTATGGGATCCACTGAGAGTCAATCTCATTCTACGTTATTTAAATATTTTATAGGTAAAAAGACTTAAATCAAGAGCAGAAGAAATGAAGCATTGCAGTTTATGTTATAGTTTGGTTAAAAATTTTAGAAAATCATTTTAAACCATGGATTTGTTATGTACTCCATTGTTTGCTCTTTCTTTTGAAGGATTAGTATATATATTAATACATTTGCATAACTTTGTTTCATAATTGTATTAATCGTCTCTTTTATCGAATTATACTAACAATCAAATTATATTTTAAATAATTAACTTATGGTGTTACAATTATAAACATTCAATTTAAATAATTGGTTTAATAGACAATTGATGTTTATCAACTTAAAAACTAGAATATAGTAAACAAATATAAAGCATGGTTAAGTTAAAAAATAATTTTAATTATTGCTCTATAATAATAGAAGAGTATATTGTATAAAATAATGGAATGAATAAATTTGATATTATATTTTGAAATATATAATGTTAAGGATACATATATTCACTTTTGTTATACATAATAAGAAAATATTGTTGATAATTTAATATTAAAATTAATAAATATATCTATTGAATGATTCTATTTAAAAAAAATAGATGATTAATCACGATTATATTAATTGTGATTAAATATCCAAATTTGTATTACAAGTAGTTAACATCGTACATCCTTTTAAATCATGGTTATTTTTTTACTCCCCTCTTTAAATTTTTACTTGCAAAATTAACTATGGCTTTGTACTAAAAAAAGAAAAAAAAAACCTATGGCTAAATTTTTGCAATACCCCTATTCCACGATCATGTGAAATGCGACAAAAAAAAGTCAAATAGATCTGTTTTTTAATTATAATTTATTCTTGCATATAGTGTACAGAAGAGAGAGATATATTGTCCGTTACAAAGAAAAATTATGTTTACAATTTGTTGATATACATTGTGTACCATGCGTCAAAAATATAAGTTGTATAACATATAGATACTTGGGGTGGACATAGACCCTAAGTCCGACCCAGAACCGACAAAACCGTATAGAAAGTGAAGCAATCGGGTAGATGGAAGTTGGGTCACGGGTCAACGTTTTGAAAAACTCAGTTTCATTCGACTTTATTTGGACTGGTGCGGGTACTGAGATTCAACTTTGTTGGTGTCCGAAATCGATCATATGCAACAAATTAACCTAGCGCCTCCTCTCAATCTTTCCCCCTCCTATGCTTCAGTTCATCTTTTTCGTAGAACTCCATTATCAACCCCTCTCACAACACTTTCGCGCTCATGCACAACATTGTGGTAGGTTTAGTTTTGACAAGATTTTCCCAACACAACATTGTTGTTGATTCCAGATCTCTTGTAGGCTCATCTCAATCTCTCTTATTTTGTTAGTCTCTACATAGATCTAACAATTATTGCATCTCCTATCTTCTTCAAGACCAGATCTAACCAAATTTCTACCTATTTCCATTATTTACTCCATTTGCACTTTTTAAGTTTTAGGTTTTGTAGTTATTATAAATTTGAAATTCTTTTGTATCCATATTAATTTTCTCAATTTCTTTTTTATTAGGAGAAAACTTTTATGATCAAATATTTAGATATTTTTTTTACATTAAAGCCGTCAAACTGTCAAACCGACTCAAGTTATTCGACCACCCGTTGAAACCGTCAAATCGCCACCCCCAATAACTGATGCTTCAAACAATCGGAGATGGACCAAACATTCTCAACCGCAGATTTCCTTTGATGTTCTATTTTTAAACTGAATCCAACCGTTGTCCACCCTTAATATTTAGATACAACAATAATAGATTGATGATGTGATTGGTTTCAAATCTATAATGATTAACAATTGTTTTGTATGTATTTAAAAAAACGACGTGGATGTGTTAGATTTGATTGTACTTTTGATTTATTTAATTTTTTAATTGTACAATTTTAATCATTGAATTTAAAACGAGTGATTTTGATTTTATTTTTACTTTCTTTTTTACTTTGTAATTCTTTATTCATTTTTTTAATTTTTCTGTGATATGGTATGATATGTAAACTTTAGTCAATCAATCTAAATTTTCTTAACATTTTAAGTAAACATCTTAGAATCAAATTATACAACCTTACTCACCATCTTCATCATTGTTTATTTTCTCTCCCTTCCTTCTCTTGTTCCCTTCTTCCTCCTCTTCTTCTCCTTCTCTTTCTTCCTTCTTCTCTTCTCTTCTCCTTCTCTCATTCTACTCTTCTTTCTTTGCTCTCCAAGTTCAAATACTTCAAATTTGAATTAGACTATTTAGACTCGTTATCCTATGAATCTGAACATGAACAAGAGTTTGAATCCAAACCATTGTTATATTTTCTACATGATTTCCATTTCCTCTTCTATCATTTTATCGTGAAATTTGAGTTCTCTTGAGATTTTCTCCTTGAACTGTTGTGTTTTTTTATTGGTTTTTAACTACCAACGTCAGAATCTTCTTGCGTTATTATTGAATCTCTTTTTGACAGAGCTTCGAAGTTGTATTTTTATAGGCTCGAATGGAGTTGGAAATAGAAGTTTAGGGGGCAATAGTGTGATTTGACGGAAGTAATTGAATAGTTTGTAGAAATCTCAAAACAAAGAAAAATTATCAAAGATTCTAATTTTAGATTTTTTTTTTAATTAAGTAAATATAATTTGTTTTATTTAATGCAACCGTATGATATATTTATATATATATATATAATAGAGTTCAATCCCTTTCGTAAAATGAAAAAAACTTTCGTAAAATAATATATTAATAGCAACTGAATGTAATTATTAAAAAAAAATAGTATTGAATGTCATTAGTTAATTAAATTGTTTGAAACTATTATATTCTATATTACTTATTAAATTTCATACCTATTTATTTATCTTTTATAAAATAAAGAAATTTTTATATGATAATTTTTTTATCATAAAATCTTCAATGATTCGATAGAAAATAGTTGCAGTTTAATTTGTTCTTCAACATCATAAAATAATTATTCTAATTGCTAGAAAATAGTTGCAGTATTGTGAATCTGCATGTCTAAAAAAATTCTCACTAAGGAAAGACTTGATATTTAAGTGTAATAAGGTAGTTATTCTCATTTTGCTATGAAAAAATGTCTCAAAGAACACCAAACAAGCAAACTCTAGGAGAAATTCAAATGGAAAAGATGAGAAGAAAAATCAAACAGTTACAAAAAATTGTGAATGCACAACAAGCATTGATGGAAGCCCAACATATACATCCAGATGATGATGAATTCAGTAGTGATTTATCATCATTGAAAAGTTGTTGTTCATAAAGACAACTATTCATAAATGATGATATCAAGGTAGACATTCATGATTTTGAAGAAAGACTCCAACCTAATGAATTTGTTTATTAGGCGATTGACTACAAATTGTTGAAATAATATTTGAATACAAAGAGATAGCAAAGAAGAAGAACATCAAGATCATTGTCATCAAATTAAAAAAAACAATATGCCTTCATTTAGAATGAGAATCTTATAAAGAAGCGAGCCCATGAAGGAAAAAAGCAAGATAACAAAGACTTGGGGAGAAAATAGGTCGAAACTAACTAAAAAGTTCTTACCATCTCACTATTATAAAGATAATTTTAGTCGACTGTAAAATCTTCATCATAAGAACTTGTTTGTAAAAAAATAAACCCAAAAATTTGAGAAGTTGGCGATGAAGTGTAACATTCATGAAGATGGGAAGCAAACAATAGATCATTACCTTAATGGATTAAACAATGATAATGTGTTGGTATAAGTCCTAGAACCAACTTATTTTATATAGATTATTATTCGTATCATGAATTTAAATCATATATATAATTTTGGTTATATCTAAAAAGTATCATTTATTATGTTATTAACAATATAATATAATAAAGTCCTTAGAATAGATTGTTCGTTTAATATAAAATCAAGTGTGACTTGATCATGAGACTCTATTGAGTATTAGAACATCATTCTTAAAACATCTATAGTCAAAGTATTATTGTTAATTAGGATGAGGATAATGCATCAAGACTATTATGTGAATAGATTGATGACCACATCTCGGATCATAAATATAAGATATCAAGTCATCACATATTAGGTGTAACATTTAAACTAGATTGACCTTCCATGATAATGCTATATAATTATTGTAAAAGTGTCATTAGTGATTCTCATGCGACCATCGTGAGTAGTTCTTCGACTGGAAGTTACTACAATCTCTACATGGGGAGTTGTAGGCTATAAGGCCATAAAAAATTGTCTATAATAGAACAATTGTAAAAGTGGTTATTAGATCTACAATCAACCATGTGGAGGAGTGAGATGATGTAGATAGGTTTTGTTCCTCCTACGTAATAACAATTATTTCTTGGATCACTCGATAAAGTGAGACCATGAAAATACATGGCTATGCTAGAGTGGATCAATATATGATATTGGGTCTATTGCTTTTACACGTCTACTATGAGATCGAGAAATAAAGAATTGAGTATTGCAAGAATGACACATATTGTGACTTGCATTCAATTAAACATTTGGACGAATAGACTATTACTGGACAATAAATAGTGGTAAGACTTAATTTGTAACACCAATCATTTGGACCAATTTTTCTCATGATTTGAGTAGCAAAGAAGCATTGCTAGATACCAATCATTGTTTATAATATTTTATAGGCTAAATTACATATGTGGTCCCTTAACTTAATTTCAGATAACGTTTTAGTCCTTTATTTTTTTGTCCCGAGTTGGTCCTTTATTTTAATTTTAAGTGACAATTTGATATTTTATGTTTTAAAATATCAATAATGTTATCTTCTTTTTTTTTTACAAAAATTCACAAAATTCATCAAATTTTTCTACCAAAACCCATAAAATTAATAATCATCTTCAATATAATGCAAATTTTATCAAATACATAACTCAAATATTCAAATAAACTCATATTTTCATCTCCAACAACATCAAATAAAGAATGAAAATATGAGTTTATTTCAAGATTTAAGTTATGAATTTGATTAAATTTATATTCTATTGAAGATGATAATGAATTTTATGGGTTTTGTTTGAAAATTTTGATGAGTTTTTTTGAATTTTTGTAAAAAAAAAGGACAATATTGTCGACATTTTAAAACATAAAATATCAAATTGACACTTAAAATTAAATTAAAGGACCAACTCGAGAAAAAAAATGATAAAGAACTAAAATGTTATCTAAAATTAAGTTAAAGAAATATATATATATATATATATATATATATATATATATATATATGTAATTTAGCCTATTTTATATTATATAAATTATATATAATATTTAATATTATTATTATTTTAACGAGAACCTTTAAGGGTCTCGTGCGTAAAGTATTAACAACGGAACAAATGATTAAATTAAATAAGATTTGATTTAATACATTAACATATTTCTAATTTATTTAATTAAATATAATTTGATTAAATAAATGAGCGTTAATAGTTAATTAAATTAAATATAATTTAATTTATTTAATAGTTTATAGTTAATGAAAAGAGTTTAATTAAATATAATAATTTAGGACTTATTTTTGGTCGGGTCTAAAATAAGTATTACGGTGTTAGTGGCTCATTTTCTATAAATAGAAGAATAACATACTCCCCAAGTAATCCTAATTCCCACCACTCTTATAGAATGGTTAGCATCACGTTGCGTTTTATACTCGCGTAGACTATGTAGAAACACCGGTAATTTCTATGTTGGTGATATACGGTTTAAAAACAATTTAAGAGAGATTTTCTATGTTGGTGATCGGTCTCCTCAATGCTTTAAGAGGTAAATACACGAATCATTCTAATGAAATTTTGTGCTTACGTGATGCTTGATTAAATTGATGTTACACTCATGAGAATGACCATTAAAAGAGTTTTCAAAGTCTATCTCATAACTACCCAACATATTGTTCATAATGTTTAGCTCTAACAATATTGATCGTTAGACGATGTTATCTGTTTGGCCATGAGAGTAGATAAACAATTACCCAAGAGACCTTTTTATAGGAATTTTTACTCCATTGAAAACTCCCCTTATACTCGCAAAGTACCGGTTGAACAAACTAGTACCTCAAGTAAACCTCTTTCTAAACCCATAAAAGAAAACCAACCAAAGGCATCCAAATGCTTTAAATGTTTGGGTTTTTGACATATAGCCTCAAACTGTCCAACTCGAAGAACCATCACCAAACTCAAAGGAGAAGTATATGAAGAGCCTGAAGAAGAATAACAAGCTAAAAAAGATCATGTAGAAGAATAGGTAGAGCCATTGTATCATGAATAACTCATTGTTGTTGATCACAAGCAATCACTTGTGATTTAAATAAGCCTACACACAATGCCAGTAAAGGAAGAGCCATGACTAAGAAACAATATTTTCCACACAGGCAATGTTGTAGGAAAATTTTATGATGTTATCATTAACAATGGAAGTAGTGAAAATGTGGTGTCTAACTAAATGGTTGATAAATTGGAGATACCAACCGAAAATCATTCACATCCATACAAATTAGAGTGGTTCAACAAAGGTAATGAAGTGAAATTCATGAAGCGTTGTCTGGTGAACTTTTCCATTAGTCCAATGTATCAAGATAAAATATGGGGTGATGTGATTCCTATGGATACATGTCACCTTCTACTTGGGAGACAATGGCAATATGATTGTTGTGCCTTATGTGACAGTTATGCAAACACATACTCATTTGTCAAAGATGAGTAAAAGTTAAGCAAACTCCATTACCTCCATATGAAATCATTGAAAGCAAAAAGAAATCCACATCATTGGTATCTTTGGTAACAAAGTAACAATTCCATATGATAGCATAAAAATTTCAAACCATGAGCTTTATTATGTTGTTCAAAGTAAATGTTGAAACTCTTATTCAAGTATAAATTGAACAATTGCTCACTGAGTTTCTTGATGTTATACCAAAAGGCATTTCTCATGGACTTCCACCTATGCAAGACATCCAACATGCTATTGAATTTTTTCTTGGAGTTATCATTCCTAATAGATCTGCTTACATAATGATTCCACAAGAGCATGCAGAAATTCAATGTCAGCTTGAAGAACTATTTTTATTTATTTTTTAATTAGAAATAGCCTATGTGAATGAATTGTGATTCCCTTTGGTTTAGTCAATACTTCTAGTACATTCACGCGTCTCTTGAGTAAATTATTCTAACCCTTTATTGGTAAATTTGTAGTCTTTTACTTTGACAATATTTTGTAGTTTTGTATCATTCGAGGGCGAGTTACAACCAACCCGAGAAGGATGATACATAACTAGATAACTCAATTGTATACCCTATCGATTTCCACCATTCTAGCATGCTAATTTCTCCACCATTGCACCATAACTATTGACTTTACGCCACTTTTTTTCGCAATTTTATTTTTGCTAAATCATTTTTAAATTGATATCATTAATTACTACTACTAATTCAACTGTAAGTTGGCCCTGATTAATATAAACAAAGTTAATCTCTCCATGTATTTTCATGTTGAAATGTATACAAATTAAGTATTATCTTTTGAGAGTTTGAGAGTGGATTCCCTTTAGGCTTCTGAGCCATTTTTCTATTACATTATTAGGGGTTGATGCAAATGAAGCACTCACCAAGATGAAGGCCGATTGAGGGTGTCCATTTTGGATATGTCTGAATGTAGGATTGGTACTTTAGAAATTGTATTATGCAACTTTAAGAATGCGCTTTTAGGTATCCTAACCACTAACACTCAAATTAAGCATATACATTTCCTCCTTTTTAGAATAATTGAATACATAAGTTTCAATATAGTTATAATGTTATATTTCTATATTTAGACAATTAGTATGTAATTCTAAGATACTTGTTAACATTTGCCTTATAATTTTCTTAGGAGTTTTGGATTTCTGTGCAACATAGTATACAATGAAAAATATTAGATGGTGATTAAAATTGATTTGAAGAAAGCGTATAATATGTTAAAATAAAGTTTCAATTAAGATGTTTTATAAGACATTTGCATTTTTTAAGATTTTATTGAGATTATCTTGAATTTCAATTTATCACATGAAATTTCTAAGGAATAGAGCTCTTGAAGGCTCTGTATCTCGCTACCTCTTTGATCTTAGCATGTGAGAGATTTTACATCTTGTTCACTAGGGGAAAATAAAATTTAGAAGTCTTGTTAGACTCCTAGAGGAGCACCAAAATTTTCTCATCGTATCCATACAAATAAGGGTGAACATCGGGTTAGGTTTGGGCCAAAACAAAACACTGGTCCAATCTACAAATGGTGTCTATTAGTCCAATCTCATCCATTTGTTTCTACACATGTCGGGTTTAGGTCATCGGGAGTCAGTTGTGGATGGGTAATAACGAGTTGGACTTTATTGGGTCCTTTTTTTTTTGCATCTTATTTAAAAGAAAAATTAAGTATCAGATAGTCCTAACCATGAAAAATAATATAGCTCTATATAGTTTGTTATGTATAATACAATTTTGACCTATTAAAAAAAATTGGTCAACCTGCCAATCATACATCATATTTGTTTTATATCTTTAATTTTTCAAGATCACAATTTTTTATAACAATATCAATCAAAGTTTTGTTATATCATTGTTCACAAAGACAAGACATTTTCCATTAGCCACATAATGTTTAAGGTTAATATCAAATCACAAATTCATCAGCAACATAAGTCACAATCACATGATAACACAACCAATACAAATTACATCCTCAAGTATAAATTACATTATGATCAACTTATCAAAATTTGACATTAATCAAACGAAGACAATATTGTTACATCATAAGGATTTACTAGGTGATTTCAACAATAATAATATTTCTTCTTATGCACACACATAATATGAATTAGAAGAAAAAAAAATAAGTTGTAGAACAAAATAAGAGCAGCGTTCAAATTAGAAAGAACTAGTGATAATTACAGAACAAAATAACATCAATTGGTAGAAAAAACACATTATATATGATATAATTCATTCAACAACAAAATCTGTAGAAAAAATACACCAAGAGTAGTGAGAAATTTGCTTCAGTTTTATTTTGTTCTGATAGTAGTGAGACTCCAACATGATGTATATGTTTCAAATTTTAAATAAATAATTAAATTAAATTTTCAATATGCATTACATATCCAAAATTGAATTGTAACAAAGTTGCAAAGATTAACTTACATAGGTTTTCTTTTGTCAATTTTGATCAAATGCCACAAAAATAGAAGTTGATGCAAATATATGTTAAGCTGGTCCAATGCCACAAAAGTAAGAGTCAATTAGTTTGTAATTTATCCTATATCATATGACAAGTTATGCGATAAAATACCATCAAATCAAAACTTACATGTAAATCATCATTAATGCAAGCAATAACAAGCTCATTCAAAAAGCTTTTTGCTCCCTCTTACCTAACTCATTCAACAACATAATTTGCAAAAATAAATCATAAATATAGCAAAAAAATATTGAAATCATTTACAATAAACCAAAATTAAATGAAGTGTCTTATGCACGAAACTTTTTTATTCCAAAATCCAAAATCATCTCCCAAAAAGTAATGGTTTGTTGCTTGAATGTGCTATGACTAATGATGAGTCTTGTGTGACTCCAAAAAATTTGGCAGCCTACAAGAAATAAAAAAATGAACATAATTATGAAAGGACAAACTAGAATTGGACCTAACAATTTAAACATCACCTGAAGGTTGTGATTGAGAGGAAGAAAGTGAGACACTTCCACCTGAGCTTCCATTTAAATCTATGATACATTAAAAAATAGTGAAGTATCATGTTAGACATATGTAAAGATTACAAATAACAGTGAATACCATTTTTTTTAATAAAAAAAGAAGCTCTCCCGCTATTACTTCCTCTGAAATCTCATACTTCGCATCAAATATGAAGCCTTTAGATTGGTCACAAGATGGATTCAACCAATTCTAGGTGCAAATTAAAGCCTCCAGTATTTATTGATTTAGGGAGATTTATATACTGCTAAAATCCTACACTCGATGTTAAAAGCATTCTCATAAGTCATAATAGAAAGTGACGTAGGCACGATGTCTCTTACCATTCTAGATAAAATTGGATACTAACAAGCATTGTATTTCCACCACATTAGAATCTCAAACTTTTCTACAAACTCTATACACTTCAAATTAGTGTATCTCTTAAGCTCATTTTCAACATCAATTAAATCCTTTTCTTTTAAATGTTTTCGGAAATCATTTTTCCGTTTGTAAGTGTGTGCTTGTGTGACCAACAACGACTCTTTCACCAAGGAAACAAATGATATGGTTTGTGCCTTTAGCAACTCATAATTTGTTTTTTAATCAAAAAATTTATTTGATTTTTTGATATGAAACAACTCCTAAAACAAGTTAAGCTCACAATCATATTATTTTATTTGATTTTTTGTTATCATATAAAATTGATACAAACTAAAAGAAGTTAAGCTCATAATCATATTATTTTAGCATAGCATAAAATTACATAATCATATAACTTCATAATCAAATTCAAACAAACTGAAACTTATAATTAGGTTCATTCACAGTTTGGTTTTAAGAGAAAATTGAATTGAACCACAAAAACAATTTGAAAAAACTTAACTGTAATGACTTAATCTAAACTAGAGTGAACGGTTTTGTAGTTTGGTGCACCGTGGTTTTTAATGCAGAACTGAATTAATTTATTAACTTATTAACAAGTATACTTCTTATTTAAAAGTCAAAAAGTATTGCATGAGTTTGTGAGTTCAAAATGTAAAAAAATATGTTCAATGTATTAAAAAAAATTCTATAAAAAAGTGAATTTTCTTAATTTCATTAAAAAAAAATCATCATTTGAATTTTCCAAAGGAAACAACTCTTCCATTGAGTAATTGATGGAGATGGAGTAACTGGTTAGTGGCGAACGAAAAATTTCAATTAATCAGTTGACTTAATGAAAAGAACAAAGAGTTAACAGTTCATTATAATGAATTATAGACATGAGAAGTTCGGTTATTAAACTAATAGCATTAAACTTAGTTCAGTTCTTAAGTTATGTATGTAGCTAAGTCTTTTTAATCACAGTTTAGTTCAGTTAATGGTTCAATTTGGTTCAAAACAGTTATTTGAACAACCCTACTCATAATCATAACACATAATCTAAAAAGTCAGATTATTAGCATAGACATAATTACCAACTGAAACTAGATTTATGCAATTGATTTAATTACCATATGATATGAGGCAAATTACTAGCATGCACTAGGCAGTTGACAAGTTAAATTATTCTAAAAAATCATGTAGTATAAAACTAAATACACGATCTATTTTCAACAAGTTGATTAACAAAATATTTATAATATGTTTAACTTACATTTTTATGGCCTAACTCCTTGCATGCTCCTACCTCCTTGGCCTTGCTTCATTATTCCAATCCAGAAAAATTCAAAAAACACTAAGTAAGTAAATATTTAGCAGAACCTACAACGTAAAGCAATATTTAATTATAAGGAGGCAAACATGAATCTAAAACTAAAAAGAATAAATAAATCAAACATGAATATTAAACTAAAAAAAATAAACAAATCAAATATGAATCTAAAATTAAAAAGAATAAATAGCTCAAACATAAAAGTAAAAAGTAAAACTAAAAAGAATAAACATAGCAAACATGAACATAAACTCTGGAAATCTAACTTACAATCTTAAGAATTCTCAATACCTTAACCCATAAACTTCCTTAAAACTTTAATTGAAATATTACTTAAAATCTTAAAAAAAAAATAAACATATCAACCATGAACATAAAACTAGAAACCTAAACTCACAAAATGCAAGAACATGAACCTTATAATAGATAATACAAGATCATAAAACAACAACCTACAAAAATAGAAAATAAACAAATTTGTAAATAACTACAAATCTAAAGTTAATAAATGTAAATCTACATAAACTAAATATGAAATCACTATCAATAGAAAAAAAATTACAATAAATTACACCATTTTACAAGAAACATGAACAATGGTAGTATAATCAGTACTTAAGAAATTATATATTAACCTTAAAAACTTAATAGATATATTAAAAAACCTTAAAAGAAACTCTAATAAACTAACCTTCTCTAAAGGTTCAACAAAGAAATGAGATATGAACAATCTCTATATTATAAGTACCTAAATATAATGGAAACATTATAAAATAAATGTTAGTGAAAAAAGATCAAATTCTAACACAAAAAGAAACTTCAATAAGAAGAGCAAACAAAAATACATAAACATATAATATCTTTCAAACAAACAACTGAATAAGGTTCTTCGTCGAGGAGTTAAAGAAGAAAACAAGATTTTTAAGATAAATATTGAATAATTTTTTTGAGATTTGAGGAATATGGTCTAGTATAAATTTCAAAGAAAACTTATGTTTGAAATAAATTTTGATACATGTTTGATTTTTAAACTATGGTGAGACGGAAGTGATAGTAACGACAATGATGGTGATTATGAGCGACAAACACGACAATTTGAGAGAGACAAGAGATAGTGAGGGTGGTTGAGTCTAAGTCTCTCAGAGTTAGAGTGAGTGTGTTTATTGTTGACTCTAAGGGTGAGTGTGTTTAATTAGGTGCCTTTCAAAAATTCAAAAAAAAAAACAATAAAAATGTGATTGAGTGTGTTTAATTGGACTTTCTAAGAAGAAAAAACTTACCTTGCGTCAAAGCCACTAGCAAAAATACACTTCACTTAGTATTTGTGTGTGACTACTATTGTGTGTATATTAATATATAATATAATATAATATAAAAAATAAAAATATTATAATAAATAATAGGCTAAATTACATCAGTGGTCCCTTAACTTAATTTCAGGTAACGTTTTAGTCCTTTATCTTTTTTTTTCTCTCGAATTAGTCCTTTATTTTAGTTTTAAGTGACAATTTGATATTTTATGTTTTAAAATTTCAACAATGTTATCCTTTTTTATATAAAAATTCAAAAAAATCATCAAATTTTTCAACCAAAACCCATAAAATTGATAATCATCTTCAATCTAATGCAAATTTTATCAAATTCATAACTCAAATATTCAAATACACTCATATTTTCATCTCCAACAACATCAAATAAAGAATAAAAATATGAATTTATTTCAAGATTTAAGTTATGAATTTGATTAAATTTGTATTTTATTGAAGATGATAATGAATTTTATGAGTTTTGTTTAAAAAATTTGATAATTTTTTTGAATTTTTGTAAAAAAAAGGACAATATTGTTGACATTTTAAAACATAAAATATGAAATTGTCACTTAAAATTAAAATAAAGGATCAATTCGGGAGAAAAAAAAAAGATAAAAGACTAAAACGTTACTTGAAATTAAGGGATCACGAATATAATTTAGCCTTAATAATAATAATAATAATAATAATAATAATAGAAATAGATTTGATCAAATTTGGATACCGAGGGGTCCAATTTAATCATCTAAACTCGACTGTGTATACGTATCCAAGCCTTTACTTTTCACATGTTCATTCTATTAATTTGCTAAAACTCGATCGCGTACTTTAATTTTATCTTGAGTCGGTCGAGTCTGCTTTTGTTGTCCACCCCTACATGCAAATGATATGATCTTTTTTAGAGCAATCAAAATCGGTTAGTCAGAATGGGCTAGCCCGTCTAGCCTGCTAAAACATAGAGTTTTGACTTAATAATTTCAGTTTGGATTTTTTTAAGGCTTTTTAGCTCGATCCGAATAAACCCGCTACCCATCAGATTAGCATGTACGGGTACCAAGTAACCCACAACCAGCATAACCAATTTTAAAAAATATAAATAGTAAAATTGGTGAACCCAAAAAAATATTCAAAAATTGATTATATATATATATATATATATATATATATATATATATGTTTGTGTGTATATTATATTTTGTGATATAATATTATCTTTAGTTGGTTATATATTTTTAACAATCAATTTATTTATTTTCTTAAGTGTAAAATTATCCAACACTTATTTTAGAGTCACATTAGAATTATATAGCATTCTATTTGAGTTTGGATTATGTTAAATAAATATAAATTAATTTGTGTTATTCTAGATAATATTTTAAACATTTTGACAATTTAAATTTATTTTAATTTGTATGTTGTTTTAAAAATTTTGAATTGAGTTTGTGTTAATTGAAAAATTTAAATTTAGTTTGTGCATAAAGAATAAACTATAAATTTTTTTAAAAAGACATTAAAGAAAATGAACATTCAAATTAATTTATATTTAATGCATAAGTAATATACCATAAATTTTTTAAAATGAACATCAAAATAAAAATTTGAAGTTAAAAGAATCGCAAAAAAATTAAAAATATAATAAATAAATAAAATATTATTAAAAAAAAATGTTGGTTATCTGCTGTACCAACAATATTTTATTGGTACATATTATTATAAAGTTTTTTGATTCGGGTTGAAGAAATCAAGAATATGTTAAGGACAAGCCCTATATGGTAGTCCATTTTACCATCTTTTAAGCTGAAAATGATGTGCATCAAATTTTTAAAACATCTATGTATAACAAAAAATCAGCGAGATTAGTCAGAAAAAATAAAGATCAGCACTCAGCTGGATTTCATGAAATAAAAAGATCGATGAATGTGGTGGGAAGGTTGGACTTGCTTGTCTCCTTAAACGATGGGCCTATTATTTACAGTCCTTCTGACATGGGCTGCCCAACAATGGTAATCAGTAATCATAATAGGAAAAATGGATTTTGTCTTCTATAATTGAATTTGTATTCCTTATTTAAAAAAATTATCTTTTAACTTACTAAAATACTTTTAAATATACAGTAAAAAATTTTAAACAATTATATATTTTGAAATTTCCAAAAAATATAATTTTTTTAAAAAAAATTCTCTTATCAGACATTTTTTAGGTAATTATTTTTTAATATCAGAAATTTGAAATCTTCGGTTGAAACTCTCGAAAATTTTAAAAATAAAATTTTTGATATTGAAAAATAACTACAGAAATTTGAAATTTTCGATTGAAACTCTTAAAAATTTTAAAAATAAAATTTTCGATATTAAAAAATAACTACGGAAATTTAAAATTCCAGGTTGAAACTCCCATAAATTATTATTTGTTCTTGAAATTTCCAATACAAGTTTTTTTTTTAATTATAAATTTTTTAATTTGAGTAGAACATAATTAATTACCGGAAATTTGACACAAATTTCTAGTAGAATAAAAGTAACTATCGAAAAAAAAATACAAAATTTCATGGTAGTATAAACAATGGATTGGAAATTTCAAGACGTGAAATTTCCGGTAGTATGAATTGTCAATTGAAAATTTTGTAACTTGAAATTTTCTGTAGTTACTTTTATTCTACTGGAAATTTGTGTCTTGAAATTTTCAGTACATAAATTTCCGACCGTTCATTTTATTTTACTAAAAATTTCAAAAAATAAAAAAATTGTATCGGATATTTTAGGAACGGTTGAAATTTCTAGGAGTTTCAACTAGAAATTTTCCGATAGATTCGACTAGAAATTTGAAATTTCCGATAGTTATATTTCAATATCTAAAATTTCAAAAAATGAAATTTTTGATTGAAAACATTTACTTAATTTTCAAATTTTTAGATAAGACTAACTTTTAGAAAAATAAAAATTTCGATATTAAAAATTAACTATCGAAAATTTTGTTCTTCGTTCTTGAAATTTCTAGAAATTTTCGGTAAGAGAATTTCAGGAAAAAAAAATTAAAATTAATTTTACTATATACATAAAGGTATTTTAGTAAGTAAAAGAATAAAAAATTTAAATGAAATGATATAAGTTTAATAATGAGATACAAAATCCAATCCTCTCAAATTTTTTTAAATTCTTCTTTCACCTTATGTTTTTAAAAGTCTCTAAAATGCATTCTTAATCCAAAAAGATGAGAGCATAAATTCTCTATTTATTTATTTTTTTATCTAAAACTCAAACGAAGTTAATTTTGTTTTGAAGAACCTAAACCAAGTTAAATTGACTTAGTAAAGTTTCTCAATTTCATTAATTTATCTGATGCTCGATTAGGGGTGTTTGGTAATTTCAAAATTATATAAGGTAGGGGTGTTTGGTAAAAAAAAACCTCTTTTTGGGCAATATTATATGCATTTCGGTAAACAAAAAAAACCTAGTAATAATACATCGTAAGAAAACTAGTTACGCTAGTCCATCCATATTAAAATAAATATAACAATCCAATATGTTTATTAGCTTACTTTGTTTTTAACTTTTTTTTTTATTAAAAATAATATTTTTATTTAAATTGATAGAAATTACATTATCAATAATATAATTTAAAATCATTAAAAAAATTTATAAATATAATAAAGTTAATGTGTCTGAAGTACTCATATTTCTAAAACTGTAACATTAAAACGTCAAAGTTATTGATTGATTTTTTACTAGATTAAAATTATTTAATAAATCAAACTAAAATTTGCAATAAAATAGAAAATTTAAATAAATAAAAAATCAAAATATTATACTAAAACTACAAAATCATAATAAAAAAAATTTAATTATATAAAAGTTATTTATTTAAATAAAAAAATGAAAAAAATTATTTAAAAAGATAATTTAAAATCAAAAATTAACTCTAAATCATTTATTTTATTTTTAATCTATAATTTAATTAATATATACTACCGTTGTTTGTTAAATCATAAAAAACATTAAACTTCAATTCTTTTTATCTAAATATACTTTTTTGATTGATTGACTTAGTAATTTTTTAATCTAAATGAATGATTTTTACTTGTGCGACCAACTTATTAATGATTAATGGCGCCGCACATTTTGAAAGTAAAAAGCTTTTGACTCGGTCGGTGGCTCTCGGACACAAATTCCATACGTAGACATCACTGCATGTTACTTGTCATCATAATAAAAAAACCAACAATTATTTGCGCACAAATACTGCATTATTAATGTTATTCATAAAATTATAAAATTCATATTATTTTAGAATAAAATATAAGTAAAATTATAATTATGTATTTTGATTTTAATTAAATATATTTTGGTCTTAATTTTACATAAATATAAAAATAATTATTTAATTATTAGTTAGTTTACTTATATCTACAATACTTTTTTATTGAACCTCACATCTATACGACATCGATTTAAGAATTTCGTCAACTTAAAACAAATGCATCGCAATTGAACATAACCTCGTCTATTACGTCAAACTATTCAAATAATCTCTCGTTCAACTCTAATTGACTTGATCATAGCATATCCTGCAATTACATGTGAACAAAAATATTAAAATTATTTAAAGTTGCATCAACAAATATTTAATTATTTTTTTTAAGAAAAATAAAAATAAAAATATACTTTATTTAAAAAAGAATAAGAAAAAAAGTCATGAAGAAAATATACAACTTCTATGACACAACTCTTTATTTTTTTTCTCACTTAAAATGTCTGAAGGGTGTTGGGTAATTTTTTTCTATTTGAAAGGACCACATTCTAGTTCACATTTCTATTGCTATTTACAATGAAAATCTTTATTTGAGACTCGTGCATCTATTATTTTTGGACCAGGAAACTAAAAAGGTTCTCTGAATCTAAAAGGTGATTGCAAATTGGACACAATGAATATATGTATTTAAGCCCTTTTAGGCTTAGTTGCTTTCCAAGTACAAAATTAACAAACTAGTTTTTTTTTGTTTCTTTTGGAAATATGAAACAGCCAAGGGAAGGAAGGTTGCTTTTATTATTAGAGTACGTACCATTATTTCTAGTGTGCCATTCTCAACCAGCCATCTCTTTCCCGCAAAGTTAGGACCATGTGGTGTGGTGAGGTAACGCTAAGAGTAGTGATAGGTGTACACCCTACCTACCCCATATGGGGATCTATTTGACACCCCCTACTATTGGTGGTGGTTGATGGTAAAAAAAAATTAAATGATAAATAAAATTATTTTAATTTAAATATAATTTTGAATTTTTATTTTTATTTAATATTCGTTTTGGTCTTTATATTTGTGTGTGTTCATTTTGGTTTTTTATCTTTTGTAAATGGTGTAGTTTAGTCTTTTTCACACAACTCTTTCAAATAAGTATAACTATTGTCATGAATTATTGAAATTAAATCTTGAATTAACTTAAAGATAAGTGAACAATCTCGATAAGAATGATGTGAAAATACAGGAAACTCTAATAAATATTATTTTGTTTCAAAGATGCAGGAATAACTTTTTCAAGTGCATGTCTATTATTAGGTTAAATGGATGTTTTTTTTTTTGAAAAAATAATATTTTTTTAGGTACATATTGACAATTGTTAAAAATTATTTAAATAATTGTATATTACTATAACTTTTGTTGTGATGGTGACAATAACTAAAATATACCACTTATAAAAGATACAAGATTAAAATGAATCAAAATAAATATAAACAACGAAAATAAATATTAAATAAAAGATAAATGACCAAAATTAAATTTAACTTAATTTTTTTTATATATTAAACATTTTTTTGGGATGTCAAATAGGTGTACACCAAAAATTACTCCAATCCTAATTCACTTGCTTGTTTTATTTTATCATAATGTCCCATGATTTATTTTATGAAAATATTTTTTTTATTTGTTAGCAAGATTATAAGATATTCTTTAAAGCGGATGATTATTTTTATTTTTGGAAATACCAAAATTGATAAAAGAACAATCACAATTAATTTTTTAAAATGTATCTCATTCATAGTTGACATTTATCTTCTCAACTTCCATTATAATTGTTCATTTTAAAAGTTTCTCTTATTCAACATCAAGTTTCCCTATTGGAATGTGAGAAAAATTGTTTATCATGATACAAGCTTAATCCTACAAACTTTTTATAATAAACACAAACTTGACTTTATTTCCATTGCAGAACTAATTAATAGTGTTTTTGACAATATTCATCTTAATGATAAGAGAAATTTATGTATTTTTCTTTAACTTTAGAAGTCATGCACTACAATAAAAATCTCATTCGTGGTTAACTTCAAAAAATAATTTTAACTATTAAAATATTCTGACAAATTAATGACAAAAATAACTATGTGAAGATTTTATTCAGTCATAAAACCTGTTGTTGGATTTTGTGAGAGCTTAAGGGACCATAAATTTAGTTATGGAGCAATTTGGGAGGCTTTGGCCGTCACAAATTTATAATTGCTTAGGTCGTCATAAATTCTCCTCTAATTTCTTATATATATTACACTTTATTCTTCTAATATTTTCTTTATTTTTCACTTCTATCTTCTTTCTAAAACTTTCCTCTACCTTTCACTAAAAAATTTCACTTTCTCATTTTCTCCCTTCATTTCTTACTTCTTTCTTCTTTCAGAACTTTTTCATTGCCTATTCTATATTTTCTCTCTACTATTATTCTCTCCTCCTTCTCTCTATATTATTTTATCCCCAAATTATCTATAATTTTTATTTTTATTTTAAATATTTTTTTCTATTTGTATTTCTTCTTTTTGTTTTTTAAATTGTGTATATTTTTTAAAATTACTTCAAATTACTTTTTCTATTTAAAAAAAATATATTTTTAAAAATATTTACTCTATTCTTTGTAAAAGAATTGATCATTTGTGGTGGTTTAAACTTCACAAATGATAATATTTTTTATTTTAATAATTTTTAAAACTAGCAAAGACTTTGTGAGGACGTAGACCCTCAGAAACTTATGATGGCTTTGACAATCACAAATTTATGAGGATGTAGCCCTAAATTATCATAAAGTCTTTACAATATTTAAAATAACATAATCCATTTACAAAAACACAAACTATCACAAGCTTTGTAATCAACTCAAATATGAGGACTTCTTGGCCACCACAAATTGATGATTTATGGCTCATTTTTCAACTTTGTTAGGGTTTTTAGCTACCACAAAATCATTAGCCTAACCTTTGAATCATGATGTTTTTGTAATGTTTCTTTTATTTATGCTAGCACATATTATGGGGCTAGAAGAAAGCTTTGGATGGAGCTAAATTATCTTCAACAAAATCATGTTGGTCATTGGTGTTTATCTAGGAGAATTCAATTTAGTGCTTCGTGCGCATGAAAAGTTAGGGAATCATATTTTCAATAAGACTTCTTGTAATGAATTTTTTTTCATAGAACTGATTATAACAATTTGATTCATTTGCCCACTATTGGAGCTCAGAACACTTGGAATAATGGTAAAATAGAATCATCTCATACTAGTTTAAGGTTGGACATGTCCATTTGCAACACTAATTGAATTGATTTCTAGAATATAGTCTCTTATTGTACTTTGATTAAGTCAAAATATGCATATTCTCCTTGCCATTTCTACTAAGGTAATTATTATCATTCATGCCGAAATGTCTAGCTTTAAAGAATTTAAGAATATTTTTAATATGTAAGATTTCTCTACTCCAGATCTTGATGGGTATGGTTTTTATTTTCAAAATTATTGGGACATTGATGGGACTAATGTTTTTAATGCAACTTGGTTATTCATAGAGTTGTGAATTGTGTATATCTTTTACGAACATTACCTTTGGCGAAATGATTTTGAACTATGCTCATCAACAAGAGGGTGTTTCCACTTTTGTTGGTTGCAATAGTAGAGCATCCAAGTTTGTGACATGCTCTGGGGATGAAGAGTTGCAGTGTCTATTTGTGGGGTCTCCATCAATTGTATCGTGGTGGTTTTCACTTAAAATATGGGGGTTATCTCTCGTCTCTTAAGTCATTGCTGATGAGATGACATAGTTGAGAGTATGTGGGATTCCTCCCTATTAGTGGATGAACTTTACTCCCTCGATAATGGATATATATCCTCCACCCTAGATGAAGATATGGAGGTTACTATTGCAGTTGTTGAAGATCTCTAATATTCTTTTGGTGGAATAGTTTTATTACTTCATGAACTTGTTTATCGATGTAATTTATGTTTATTGTGATATGCTAAGTACTGATGTATGAATCCAAGTTTTACCTTAAATTTGATTTTCTTTTTAACGTACGAAATTGATGTATGGATTTAATAGTTTGTTATTTTACATCTTCTGATTTATGCAAACGATGTTAGTGCAACGTTTTTAGGTGGTTATTTCACATTTTTCGATGTATAGAGTTGATATAGTGTTAATAGATGATTATTTCATATCTTTCGTTTATGGAGTCGGTGTAGCATTGATATATGGTTATTTCATATCTTGTTACAAATGAGTCAATGTATTGTTTAAAGATGATTATTTTATATCTTTAATGTATGTAGTCGATGCAATGTTTATTGATGGTTATTTCACATCTTTTGATTTATGCAAACGATGTTTGATTTTTTTTTATTTATGGTTATTTCACATTTTTCCACTTAAAGAGTTAGTGCAACGTTTTTAGGTGATTATTTCACATCTTTCGATGTATAGAGTTGATATAGTGTTAATAGATGATTATTTCATATCTTTCGTTTATGGAGTCGGTGTAGCATTGATATATGGTTATTTCATATCTTGTTACAAATGAGTCAATGTATTGTTTAAAGATGATTATTTTATATCTTCAATGTATGTAGTCGATGCAATGTTTATTGATGGTTATTTCACATCTTACGATGTATGGAGTTGGTATATGAATTATTAATGCTAAGTTGATGAAAATAAATACTTTATCGATGTCCACACATAATGATAAATGTGCTTCGTTAAAACCTCCAAGGACCAAAACCCAATGGGAAAAATATTCGAGAAGGGAAACAAGTACATCTGCTAAGATTTATCTAAAATAAAATTTGTGGTGTATGGCATTCCATGACCTTAAAATGAATCTTATGTCAAGTTCTTCAAGCTTGTATGCTACTTTGTCAAGCTATGCACTAATGCAAAATGGTCTTTCTCAACTCGCGTCTAACTTTCCATGTTGTTTATTTTTATGAGCTTCATCCATTCTTATAAATACAATATCTTCTTCTAAAAATATCCCTAGCTGTGACCTTTGTGTTGAACTCGTTATTTGATTATAAACTTCTCAATTCCCTTAGCTATACATATTTGGCTTTGTACCTGAATTCACATCTTAGGGATGTAAACCTAAACTCTACTAGTACCATTTTAATAATGTCATAAGTCTACTTGAATGGAGTTTCTTTGGTTGTTGTTTGAAGTGTGGTGTGATAAGTCCACGATACTCCATTGAATTCTTCTTTCCACACTCCTTATGTTATGAACACAATTTTCCTAAGGCAATTGAGAATGACCATGTTAGCTCATATGACTTGGCCACTTGTTTTCCTTGAATCAATGTTGAGCTCGACTCCTAATTCTTCACATAAATCTTGAAATCGCTAATTAGATAGTTAAGTATCGTTGTTTGTTATGATGGTAGACGATAAACCGTATCAACATATGACGTTTTTCCACGATAACTTCTTAACTTGATCAACCATTATAACTGTTAAGTTTTTGGTATATATCCACTTAGAGAAATAATTAATAGAAACAACTATAAATTTAAGGTGACATGGTGTTGGTGGAAGGACATTTGGAGGTTGATAAATTGAGTTTGAATTTTTTTAGCATTTATCACTTTCTTCTTCCAAATCTATGTAGTTTGACATGAGTGTAGGACAATAATATCTTAACTTGAGAACTTTGGATGTCAAGGTCCTTGCTCCACAGTGGATTCAACATATCCTACATGAATCTCTTCCATTACGTGCTTAACTTCTCTGGGTCTAAGCATCACAATAAAGGTTTAGAGCATCATATTTTGTGGAGCTTTCCAACGACAATGATGTGATACATTGTTGCTCTTTTGATCGTTCTAATGTCTTTTTTCCTGTTAGGGAAATTTCCCCTTGTTGGTTCATGATCTCATTCTTCCAAGTTTTTCTCGTTGTAATGGCGCAAATTCCTATTTCAGGTATGCTTAGTGACTAGATGGTTTGAAACATCATTATCTTTTGTTTACTAGATTCCTTCATGCTAGCCAGTTTTTCCAGTTCATTACTTTTATATTTTTTATATAAAAATATGTTTGTTTGGTATTCATTGAACTTTTGTATAAGGTTCTTCATCTTTTATAAGTACATGACCAAAGTTTCTTTTTTAGCTTGGTATTCTTTGTTGACTTGGTTTCACGATCAACTATGAACCATTTTTAACATGGAGAAGACTAGCTCCAATTTCTCAACCAAGTTATAGACCTGCAATTAAGGCTTCATGTGTTACTTGATTGTTGCTAATTTTGAACGAAAATTCGAGAGTTGGTTGAATGCTCAGGTTTCCTAGTCCTTCTAAAATGACTCAATGTAGATCTTTTTGTTGAGTGTGATCTTCTTTACAAAAACCTTGTTGACCAATCTATGATACATTGATCATTCATTTTTCAATTTGAACGACGTGACTCGATAATAGTAGTTGGGGTTGTCAGTCATGAAGGTCATCTTTGTAGTCTTTGATCGATTCATCATGATATGGTTCTATCTTGAGTATGCATCTAGGAAGCTTACCGTTTTGCGTCTTGATGCCTCACCTACCAACATGTCTATGTTTGGAAAGGGATATGGATCCTTCAAGCAACCTTTGTTGTGATCACTGTAATTTGTGTACATTCACCACTTCTCGTTGCTCTTTTTAACCATTACAACGTTGGCTAACCACGTCGGGTATGTGGTTTATTTGATAAACTCAATTTTCACTAGTTTCTTACTCCCTTCTCGAACTACTTCTTTCTTTACTCTAGCAAGTCTCCTATTCTTTTGGACGATTGGCTCCAAAGTATCGTCCATTGAAATTTGGTGAAATATGAATTTAGGTTCGGTATCTAGCATATCAGTAGGGCTCTAAACAAATTTAGGAACTGATGCAGGTCACCTTCATAGGTCATGTGTGCTCCAATTCTTTGAGTTAGTGGTTGCGGTAAATGCTCATTGGCCATGGGATCTAACTCGAACCACTTACATTCTTCTCTATCTCTTTCGATGTTTTCATGGTGGTCTCATGCTTAAATAAGGTATCTCTTTTTGACCTTTAGGCTGTTGACGTAGCAATGTCGTGCTACGAACTGATTTGAATGTATTATTGGTATCCTTTCACTTTCTAGTGAGAATTTCATCGTGAGGTGTGGGGTTGAGACTAATGACTTCTAGAGCATTCAGTGTAGGTCTCCCGATGATTATGTTGTAGGTGTCGAATTTTATTTCTACTACCAAGATTTTGGGTTGAACGTCTTAAGTTTCGACATTTTCTATTATTGTAACCAATATGTCTATAAGTCTAATGAATTGAGCGTTGTCTCTTGAGAATCCAACCAATGTGTCGTGGTAGGGCTTCAAAAGGGTCTTAGGTAGCTTCATCTTTGAAATGGTTCCTCAAATATAAGATTTGATGAGTTTCCCTAATCTAAGAGATTCGTTTAATGTTGAAATTAGTGATGTTCATCGAGATTAGGGCTGGACAAGGGGTGCGACCCGCCCGCCACCGCCCGACCCGCTTCGGGTGAAAAAGAAATGGGCGGGTTGAAACGGCCCAATTGGGTTAGCAGATGATAAATTAGGATTTGTGTGGGTTGACGCGGGCTGGTTCGGGTCCAATATTTTAAACTGTCGGTGACTGACCCGCCCATATAAAAATATATATTATTATTAATATTAATAATTAATCATTTATTTATTAGGCTGGGTCACTTACCACTCCAAGCCCAACACCAATTTCATTGTCTTCTTCTAAACCCTAGTCGCCCACTTTCACATCCTCCTCTCTTCTGTTTCTCTCCCACTTCCACTTCAATCGTTCCACTTCATTCTCTCATCAGTTCACACTTCTCTTTCTCTCCCACACTCAGAGTTTCACTATCATCTTCAATGATTCGCTTTGGCTCTCTCTGTCACTCAACCCTAAAAGAGCAACCCCCATTAGCGTGAAATGAAGGATACTTTCAGGTTTTTTATCACCTATCTTTTTTTTAAAACTACATGATTTCGCGTTTTGAACTATATGAGTCTTGTTTAAGTTGCTGTGTTGATAAATTTTAACTATTTTTTTTTTTGCATGTAATTTTTTTTTATAGGGTTTGACTAACAATATTTTTGCTTTTATTTTATATGCTTATTTGATTTAAATTGTGGTCAAAATACTCAGACTTATGCATTTTCCAGATTTTAGGGGTGATACATAATCATAATACATTTATTATATTTTTTATTTACTGATTTTAATTTATATGACTAACTTTTATTTTATTATGTTTGTTTAATGTTTTCCATGGAATTGTCTACGAGTTTTCCATATATTTGTGTAATTTTCACATATTTGAGAGGTAAAATTAAATCTTAATATATTTATTTTTTAGATTTACCAATTTTAATTGGAATGAATAACTTCTTTCTTTTTTTATTTCATTTTATTTCCATATTGGTTTTACATTATATATTTGTGTTCTTTTTTACATGTTAATGTTTGTGATTGTTTTGTAGATTTACTGCCTTATAAGTCTTTGTTAATTTTGTTAATGTTTGTGATTGTTTTGTAGATTTACTGCCTTATAAGTCTTTGTTAATTTTGTTAATGTTTGTGATTGTTTTGCAGTTTTACTGCCTTATAAGTCTTTGTTAAAAGAAAATAAAGGTACTCCATTTTTTTTCATTTGAAGCTTTGTATTACATTTTTTTCAATGAATTAAATTTTTGCATTTGTAAAGATAATTAATAATTATGAATATGATTTCTTTGTTGCATAGTTATTTTGTACTCTAATTAGCATTACTAATTAATTTTTGTTCAATGTTTTAGATTGGTCATCAAAGAGAAAGGGTGAACATTCATATTATTTGTACTGATTTTTATAAGGACATTGAATATTTTAATTTAAGAAGTTTCGATTTTATGAACATAAATGTATGATATGTATATTAAGTTTACATTTTAATGGTTAGAATTATAAATATGTTTGCATTTCAATAATAAATTGGTAGAGTATATATCAATGTTGAGAATTATAAATATAGATTCTTGTTATATGATTTGTTAATTTTCCTTGCATGTTAGTAATTTAATTAGTTCGGTGTTTGAGCTTCGTTGTAGTTCTGGACCTTGAGACTATCAAGTTCACAGTTCTATCTAGAAGGGACCAGTATGAGATTAGGGAAGTTGAGGTAACCTATATAACTAATTAATAATATTTATGCTTTTAGTTCCCTTTATCTTATGATATTGAATTTATCAGATCAATTCGAGTGTGATTTCTTCATGTTCTCACTTGGGCATACGCCTATAACATGCATAGGTGTTTTCCTTCGTAAGAGTATTTTCTTATTTAATAACCAAGTGTTTATTTCAGTGGAAAAATTGTCGTAAATTTGAAGCTATTTTAAACTAGATTCTAATATCAGAATTTAGATTTATTATGTTACACTTCTTGCATTCACTTTGAAGCTATTTATAACAGTTGAGGGACTGTGGTTGACGAGTAATCTCAATTTACTTCGTATTCTTAGGCAGTTGAATTGATGTGCTACACAATTCCCTTTAAGTCTTTGTTAAAAGAAAACAAAGGTACTCCATTTTTTTTTTTCATTTGAAGCTTTGTATTACATTTTATTCAATGAATTAAATTTTTGCATTTGTAAAGATAATTAATAATTATGAATATGATTTCTTTGTTGCATAGTTATTTTGTACTCTAATTAGCATTACTAATTAATTTTTGTTCAATGTTTTAGATTGACCATCAAAGAGACAAGGGTGAACATTCATATTATTTGTACTGATTTTTATAAGGACATTGGACATTTTAATTTAAGATGTTTAGATTTTATGAACTTGAATGTATGATATGTATATTAAGTTATAAATATGTTTGCATTTCAATAATAAATTGGTAGAGTATATATCAATGTTGATAATTATAAATATATTTGAAAAATGTATTATGACTTTAATGGTTATTTTTATCTATAACATTTAAATTATAAAAAGAAATTGAGAAAAAATTGCTCAATTTAAAACAAAAAATTAGAATAATTAAATAAATAGAATTTTGGAAAAATAAATAAATAAAAATAGATGAAAAGTGACCAGAAAATAAACGGGCAAAATAAATAAATTGGCCAAAAAAATGTTATTGGACCAAAAAACTAAATATGTAAAAAAAAGGTAAACCCGCATGACCCTCCTGCCTAATCCGTCACCCGATAACCCGTTACCCGACTAACCCGAATTCTTTATTGGGCGGAAATAAGTATATATCATCCACCCGTGGTTTGGGTCGGTTGAAGTTTTTGGGTCCGAATCCGCCCTATCCGACCTGCTGTCCATCCCTAATCGAGATAACCTTATCTTACTTTCTCTGAGTTTATTTGCCATCTTTCTGAATCTATCTCTCATAAATAGTTGATAAAATTTTTAAAAATATTTAAATATTAATTTATAATAGACCAATTATGAATGTGGTTAAACGTGGCTTGATAACATATATCTATATTCGTATAATTTATATTTAGCAACTGTACGAGATATTGATTGGGGTGAAAGAGATCTATCAAGGGTGAGCACAGGTTGAGAGCGAGGTGGGGACAGATGAAGAACGTGTCGCTGTTTATAATAAGATGAAAATGATATCTGACATTTTAGCGCAATAGTGGCTATGAATCTCTTTTTGAAAATTTCATTTTCTTTTTAAGTTCAGAAATTCATATCTATACACGCCAAATAATGTGGGGACAGCATGAGGAACACTGCAAAGAAAAGCCAAACAAAGGATCAGTGAAATTTGCGTTCTCTATTTAATGGTGCACAACAACACCATCTTTATTTCGCTTTCAATGTTATCGATCTCCAATTATGGTAAATATAATATTATAATATATTTGCTGAGAATTAATTCATAATAAAAACGTGATTTAAGATTTTTACATATATAATAAAAAATGTAATAGTTAAAAAAATATTTTATTAAATTATTTATTTTAATTATTAATAGATTTTTAACTATTATCAATAGAATAATATTTTAAAAATTGTGTATATAATAATTATTAAAGAATAATATAAAAAAAATAATTAAAATTATATTGAAAATTATTAATAAAATTTATTTTAAATAAATTATTTTATTAAAGTGACATTCATTATGAAATAGATAGATTATTTTCTCTGATTCTTTTGAAAATAGACATATGTGAAACAAAATTATTTTATTGACCAATTTTTATTTTAATTGTTTTTTATAAAAAGATCATGGGAGAAAGCATAAATGTATTGTGATATAATAGTATCTATATGGAGAAATTCTTCTAGAAGATTTTGTCCACCCAACCCAATTATTTCTTATCTGTGTGTCACATTCACACCTTGTGGGTATTCTTCGTCTTGATTGAAAGAAAACAAAATACGTGATCGGTTTTAATAATAATTTTTTTAAATTAACGAGGTTATATAGTTTTCATACTTCGTTAGGTCAGCTTCACACATCCTTAGGTGAGAATTAAAATTAGTCACTAATTCCCACTCAATTTGACTTCTGATTTAAGTATTTGAATAAGACCATAGAATATTGTTATTTGATAATTTGATTTTAGTAAGCTTTGACAATTGGTTAGCACTATAGGGGAAGAATTTGCAGTCTTACATTAAGGAATTTTGATGTCTAAAATGGGTAAAGTGTGAAAGGAGAATATTATAGATTATTATGTTAAAAAATATATATCCTTAGGATTAGGATGTACAAAAAATCTTAAACAATAAAAACATTTAAATAACAAGTTTCTATAAATGATTGTTTTAGAAATGAAGTTCATCTTCTAAATGAGATTAAAGAAAATAAAGAATATGGCTTCCTAATGTATAAATTAATTTTTAGATACATTATAGAAAG
>JBBPBS010000968.1:10499587-10579964 GCA_037974835.1 Cicer judaicum
AAAAAAAAAAAAAAAAGAAAACTACTACTACTATAAAGAAATAATGGTACACTAATAAAATGTGACACAATTTACGAATAATAAAGTTTTCAAACATGTAATCACGAGTTCAACTTATAATAAGTGTATATAGAATAATATTTGTACGGAGATATCAATCACTTAAGTAGATATTTATATGATAAAGAATTTTTTTTACTTTTGATTGGGATATCTTGAAAAAATTAAAATAAATATAATTTCTTTCCAAATGATGTTCTTTTTTATTGAGTCAAAGTTGACATAGATACGTAGATTGATCGTCAATAATTACCCCCACAATTTTTATATTCAAATTTAATTTAAAGAAAATGCTAATAAATATTTATATATATATATATATAAAAAAAAACAAACTGTAGCTTACTAATTAACGAGCTATAGGTAACAAATGAACATATGTTTGGCGATTGATGAAGGGTGATTGGTTGGTGAACAATGAAGTTGTCTCTGTTTTGGGATTCATTTATCAATCATCATTGACCATTATGGCATGGCAGAGTGCAATGATATTAGGTAACTTAGGTTCATGTTGATCACCATCCTTCCTCAATTCCAAAGGACTGCCGCACCCAACATCATAATATTGGTGACTTGTCTTTAGCAAATGAGATTTCTGTTTAGATAAATTTTAACAAGGAAATAACACTTGTCAAGGCACTAAATTAAAAACGAAAATCATACAATTGCTCTTAAAAAAATAAAATAAAAATTTATTTTGAATGGAAAATTATATATATATATATATATATTATAATTTTAAAATATGAATTATACAAATTTTAATATACTTTTTTTCTTATATTTAGACTCTTGATAAATATTTCATCGACACTTATTAATATTTCTCATTAATAAAATATTAAAAATAATATATTTAATATTTTAAAATTTTGATATTCATTGTAACATACTTTTTCTATAAAATACTCACCCAATTTTGTATAAAACAAACTTATTTATTTTGTTTAGATAGATTTTACTCATAAATTTGTATGAGTTTATTTTATATTAAAATGATAATGTATTTATACAGTAACAAAATATTATTATTTTAATTTGAAATTTAATTCAATTATAAAATAAAATAAAAATTAATCACTATGATAAAGTATTATACTCATAAATTTTTATCAAATTATGTAGATTATCTCCCATATCATAAAAATATTAAATATATGTTTCTAAAATTCAATGTTAAAACAATCCAAAAACAAAAATTAATAATTTTTTTAAAAGTCCAATCCTTCTCTAACATAATCTCTTTATAGAATTCAATCTTCAACTTCATGAAATTACTCTAACATAATCTCTATGTTGTCTCAATCTTCAACTTCATCAAATTATTCTCCATATGATAAAGCTTCTTCAATATTAAAATTAAAGATTAAATTTTAATACTTTTAAAGTTCAATCCTTTGAAAATGCCATCTCCATGACAAATTCAAAAAAACCCAAAAATCGTATCGCCGTATGAATCGCAGATGAGGTCATCATTCAAGTCATGCCAACACCTGACATTTAAGGAGTGATAGGAGTTAGATTAAAGTTCAAATTGTATTGTCACTTACGCCTTTTTGTCTTGCTATGTTTTTTTTTTCAATTTCTTCTCCAAAATTTCCAAATTTTGACTAGCATTTAAAAGGTGGACTCACCAATAAAAAGTAAATTTATTTCCTTTTATGAATTTGACTAGATTCTAACTATTTTAAACTATATTAACTTGTGTAAACTCGTTGTCCCTTACTAGTTTGACTATATTTGGTTCTACATATGAGTTAATTCGAAACCCTTATCTAAACTCAAATAATCATCTGATTCCACGAGTTACAACTCAATGGTAACAATATTGCTCTCTCATTATTCATTGATAAATAAAAAATGCTTAAATTTGTTGAACTAAATATAAACAATATCAACTAAGTTAGTCCTACTTAATGATATTATTCAAAAAATAGTCGTACATTGCTTTATTAATATTGTGAGGGGATAAACATGATAATAAGAGATAAGTTAGTAAAGTTATTGTTCTTTTATTACATAAAATCAGTAAAATTAAATATATTTAAATATTATTTTTAATAAACATGAAATATTTATTGTTGCTTATAAATGAGTCAGGAGTAGTACTATATTGTATTACTACAATGATTAATACAATCATATTATGTTATTTATTTTTTACAAAAGATTATGTTGTAAATTAATTTTATGAAATATTATAAAATTGAAACCTTACAATCATCCACTTAAACCTAAGGAAAAATCAACATAATGAAAAATACAAGATATAAATGTTTAAATTGTGTTTTTAAAACTCTTAGCTAAGTAAAAATATTTTGAGAAATTCTGGTTAAAAAACAATCTAAGCTTAAAAAGAATTTTGAAATCTTCTTTGAACTAAACTATATATAGGATAAAAACACAGTCAAAGGAAAGAAGATAAAGAAAGAAATAAACACAAACATTTATTATAGTTCACTCTCAAATTAATATTTACATTCATTTCTTTCACTCTGAAGAATTTTTCTCTAAATCAAAATGATTTATCCTTTTCACTAGAGTAGACTTTTGTTTGATTGACTATACTTTAGTCTTCTCAAATTTCTAATTTAGTATAGTTAAATTCTTGATGGCAAATTAGAAATTAGAAATCATAGTTGTTGTCATCAAAGTGATAAACATGAGAAATCATAGTTGAAAAATTAGAGTCATCACTTTAATTTCTCAACTAGAGTCATCACTTTTTATTTTCTTTAAGCTCCAATTACAAGTGAAAAGTTTTTTTAAAGAAAATATTTGAAATTTATCATCATTTGGGCTCTTTTAGAATTTTACTCTTAGTGTCTCAAAGTCTTTTCTCAATAGTTTGATCTATTTTTTATAACGAGGTAGTGTACTATTTATAGTACTCTTGGAATAACTTTGTTGCATTAAATTTTACAAATTATGATTATTGTTCTCATAGGGTAGAGAATGTTATACATAACTTGTACTTATATGGATATCTGCCAAAAATTTCATAGTCGATTTGTTACTGTAGTTATTTTTTAGGGCAATTAACTTTTTTTTAGAATATTTCAGATGAATGTGAGATTTCAAATGATTACTGTATATTGTTGATTCTTCTTGTAAATAGAACTGTCGTGGAGTTTGAAACAAATGAATTGATCAACTGGAGGGAACATTCTTTTCATAGGAATGATGTATCAGATGATCCAAGACTGTTAATCGGAGGCACATAAACAAGATTTGTGTTGCTCTAGAGTTGGATGATTTGGTTGAAAATTAACTTCAGCTAAAGAAAACTCACCACTTGTGATTAGATGATACTTTCAGAGGCTCACCAGAAGATCTACATATTTAGAATAAATGTGAGGGAATAAATTATTCTTTATATACTTTTTTATCGTCAAAACTAAAATGAAGGATCATTATTATTCAAGCTAACTTGGTTGTAACAATCTCATATTTTTTTTTATAATGATAAACACTAATGAACAATTTTTCACAAAAATATAAAATATTTAAATATATTTTTAGTCCCTCTATTTTGTCAAAAATAAATTTTTAGTCTCTCTATTTCTAAAATCAATTATTTGGTCCCCCTATTAACTAATTCTTGAGATTTTTTAAACTCCCCACCATTTTTTATTATGTGGCATTGTCTTTATTGATGTAGCACTTAAGCAAGGAGGATTTCACATTAAGCATTATGGAGGCAATGATCTCCACTTTTATTTAGAGAATTTTTTTCATACTATTATATTACGCACAATAAAACAACATACCACGAATAAAGAGATGGCTAAAATTTTGGATCACAAAATTACTACATATATATATTAAACACAATAAATAAAGGTAAACACCACAACATAGTAGAAAGAGTTAGACTACCATAACATAATGAATATGTGTTTGAATCTCATCTAAAAGAGATATTCACATTTAGTGATTGACGTATCTCGAATAGGGTTACCTCTAGTCGAGAGAATCTATGAGATATGATATTTAACAATCAAACATGTAAAATTACATTGTTATTTTATATTTAACTAACTTTTAAATAATTTAAATTTTAAATTAAATTTGCCTTAGGATTCCATTGCACAACCAAACTCATGTAAAGTGATTTTTCATCCACCTCTCCATATTTACTCGAAATGCATATAAAAAATATTATCGATTTGGAGTCTCTTGTAACATTATTAATTCCATTTTTCACTATCGATTGAAGTTTTAGGAAATCACTACCAAATTTTTCTCTACCAAAATTTAAAATTTAGAAAATCACTGATAATTTAAGGGAGTCAAAAGAGCATCGCCGTAAGAAAAATACCACATATATATTGCCTCCCCTACTAAAAATTTATGAGTTTGTTCCTGTTGGAAAAACCCCTATAACCTTATGCTCTATAATCCATGTCAATTACATGATGAATAACCAAAGGTGGAAGCGTACCTGTGGGAATTGCCATTGATGAAATCCTTGGATGATGATGATAGAGCCAATGGGTTGGATGATCTTTCTCAGCAAAACACCCTGAAGACCTTGCTCTCTTGATGGGGATAGAGAGAACCAGAGAGTTTTCACCTTAGGGTTTGTGAAACTGAATAGTCTTGTTGTGTTTGCCTTGGGGACCACTACCCCTATATATAACTATTATTAGTTATATCCCAAATTGTAGTATTACTAATTCAGACCCTCATTAAATTAGAAACCGCCTGGTATCTACACTATTAATTTTCATAATTATTATGCTCTTTAGCCATAAATTATTATATATTATTTGACCCCTAGTTTATTGGCTAATTATATAATGACCCTAACACACTTTATTAATTAATTACATATGTGACCCATAAATCTTACAATCTCCCACTGGTCACACATGTATCCTTAGGAGTGTGTTAGACTTTATGACGTCAAAAAAATGTCATTATAATTACCTTGAGCCTAATCCAAATTGTCCCGTCCATTAATCGTATCAGCACATGGAATCAAAGAGGCTTTCGTCATAATAAGCATAACTAAACCCATCAATGATCACCCACACTAACACAACTAAATGACATAGACCCATTATGAAAAGTGTAGCATGAAAATTACATGAAGTTGGTCAATGCATGTCAATTTTCAACTGGTCCTACTTTATCGAATGAGATCATACCATAACTTAAATGTACAAAGTAACCAAAACTGAATATTTTAAACTTTATTTCTGATGAGAAAATCCAAATACAATGTATTTGTATTTTACAATTAAACATAGAACATAAATTACATAATGGACGAAACTCCCACTAAAATCAAGATCCCTCAAACTGTAGCACACCCATGTGAGCAGTATGCTCATGAAAGACCTTGGGTGGTAGACCTTTAGTGAGTGGATCCCCAATCATGGAATTTGTCCTTAAGTGTTCTATGGATATCTGTCCACTTTGTACCTTCTCTTTAACAACTAGGAACTTAATGTCAATGTGCTTTGACTTGGTTGAGCTCCTATTATTGTTAGAATACAAGACTACTGATCTATTGTCACAATACAACTTGAGTGGTCTTTCAATCCCTTCAACTATTTTCAGCCCCGTGACAAAATTTCTCATCCAAATGTCCTGGTCAAATGCCTCATGAATTGCTACGAATTCTGCTGCCATGGTTGATGAAGCAGTAAGACCTTGCTTGGCACTACGCCAAGAAACTGCTCCACCAGCTAACAGAAAGTCATAGCCTGAAGTTGATCTTAAGCTGTCTTGGCATCCCGCAAAATCCGAGTTAGAGTACCCAGTGATCTCCAACTGGTCTGACCTCCTATATGTGAGCATGTAGTTTCTTGTTCTCTTCAAATATCTCATGACCCTCTTGGCTGCTTTCCAATGGTCAAGACCTGTATTGCTTAAATATCTGCCTAAAATCCCTACTATGAACGCTATGTCTGGACGCGTACATACTTGGGCATACATAAGACTCCCTACAGCTGAAGCATAAGGGATCTTTTGCATTTCTTGAATTTCCAAACTTCCCTTAGGGCACTGTTTGAGACTAAACTTGTCTCCCTTAGCAACTGGGGTGTCCCCTGGTTTGCAATCCTGTAACCCAAACCTTTTGAGAACCTTATCGATATAGCTCTTTTGTGACAATCCAAGAATACCTCGAGATCTGTCTCGGTGTATCTGAATTCCTAATACAAAAGAGGTGTTACCAAGATCTTTCATCTCAAAATACTTTGATAGAAATTTCTTAGTTTCGTGCAACATGCCTATATCGTTAGTGGCCAGCAGTATGTCATCAACATACAAGACCAGGAAAATATGTCTGCTCCCACTGAACTTATGATACACACAATCATCAATTGTATTCATCTCAAAACCAAATGAGAGAATTACTTGATGAAATTTATGGTACCATTGACGAGAAGCTTGTTTTAGCCCATAAATGGATTTTCTTAGTTTGCACACCATATTCTTTGGGTCTCCCAACACAAAGTTTTCTGGCTGCACCATATAGATCGTCTCATCAATGTCGCCATTGAGAAACGCTGTCTTTACATCCATTTGATAAAGCTCCAAATCAAAGTGAGCAACAAGAGCCATGATTATTCTTAAAGAGTCCTTCGACGAAACCGGAGAGAAAGTCTCTTTATAATCAATCCCTTCCTTTTTGAGTATAGCCTTTAGCTACAAGACGTGCCTTATATCTCTCCACATTACCATTGGAATCCCGCTTGGTTTTAAAAATCCATTTGCAACCAATGGGTTTCACTCTTTTAGGTAATGGGATAAGTTCCCAAACTGAATTATCTTGCATAGACTTATACTCCTCATTCATTGCTTCGATCCACTTATCTGAATGGGAATATTGCATGGCTTGATGAAAGTTGACCGGGTCGTCTTCCGTGATGCCAATATTTTCCTCTACTTAATTGATAAATACTACATAATCATCCAAAATAGCATTTTTTCCTTTCTCTAGTGGATCTCCGCAATGGAGTTGGCTCTTGAGGCACTTGTTCTTGAGGATCTTGAATTTGATCTGGATTTGGTTCTTCCTGAACAACCAGGTCATCTTGAGTTTATTCAATAATGGGAAAGTCAACTGGTGGAAGAATCAGTTCTGGAATTGTTACTGATTCTTCCTCAAAGACAAAATCTTTAACCTTAATCTTCCCCCCAAACTCAATATCCTCAAAGAACGTTGTCGTTCCCGTCTCAAAAATTGTTCTCAATTTTGGATCATAAAATTTATAGTCCCTTGATTTTTCTGAGTACCCTATAAAATAGCTGCTAATTGTTCGGGGTTCAAATTTCTTTTCATTCGGCCTATAAGGCCTTGCCTCAGCTGGACATCCCTAAACATGAAGGTGCTTCAGACTAGGCTTACGCCCAATCCAAAGCTCATAAGGTGTTTTAGCCGCTGCCTTAGTTGGTACTCTATTAAGAATGTATGCTGCTGTTTTTAATGCCTCTCCCTAGAGTGACTCTGGCAAGGTGGAATGACAAATCATACTCCTTACCATATCCTTAAGAGTCATGTTTCGTCTTTTAGCTACACCATTCATGTTGGGTGACCCCGGCATAGTATATTGTGCGACGATTCCTAATTCCTCTAGGTATTTGGCAAATGGTCCCGGACGTTGTTCACCTAAACCGTCATATATGTCGTAGTATTCACCACCACGATCAGATTTGACCTTTTTAATTCTCTTATTAAGTTGATTCTCAACTTCTGCCTTAAAGGATTTGAACACGTCTATTGATTGAGACTTTTCGTGAATTAGGTAAAGGTAGGCATATCTAGAATAATCGTCTATGAATGATATAAAATATTGTTCGCCATTCCAAGAAGGAGTTGGAAATGGCACACAGATGTCCGTATGTATCAATTCTAAGACGTCTGTAGCTCTATATGCGCCTAATTTCTTATCTTTAGTTTGTTTTCCTTTCATGCATGCTACACAAACATTGAAGTCTGTGAAGTCAATGGAATCTAAAATTCCATCTGACACAAGTCGTTCAACTCTATTTCTAGAGATGTGACCTAGACGCTTGTGCCAAAGCACTCCTGAATTGAGATTGTCAATTTTTCGCTTTAGTACCACGTGATTCCACACTCAAGGTTTCATTATAGTTAGCCACAGTTTCCAACAAATAAAGATTATCATAACTAGAAAGTAAACCGGTTCCAACAACATTCGAATTTAAAGACAAAGTAAATTCTTTATTCCCGAATGAACAATAATATCCTGATTTGTCCAAATAAGAAATAGAGACCAAATTCCGTCTAAATGACGGTACAACAAAAGTGTCTTCTAAATCCAAATAATGACCAGAACTTAATAATAATCTAAATTTTCCTATGGCTTCAACTTCTACCTTCTTCCCATCTCCTACATAGATGCATCTTTCAGCATCACTAGGCTTTCGGAAGTTCAGGCAACCCTTTCTTAACACGCCAAGCGTGATATTTGGCACAATCCTTCTTCACGTGTCCAGGACTCTTGCAGAAGAAGCAGTTGTTATCCTTAGTCTGCTTCTTTTGTTCTGGACCCTTAGCAGTAGCTTGGTTGTTGGGCTCCTCAATTCTTTTCCTTTTGCCCTTGTCTTTAGAGATACTAGTAAAGTGAGCGCTTTCAGTCCTATCTTGCTTCAACCTGTCCTCTTCTTGCACACATAATGAAATGAGCTCATTAAGAGTCCATTTCTCCTTTTGACAATTATAAGTCACCTTAAACTGACTGAATTGTGAAGGAAGAGACAGCAATACTAAATGAATGAGTAAGTCATCTGACAAATCAAGCTTTAGTCCTTTAAGCTTAGAAGCAATGTTGGACATCATCATAATGTGCTCTCTTATATTTCCCTTGCCTTGATACTTCATGGAAATTAAGTTCTGAAGCAAAGAACTTGTTTCAGCCTTATCACTTTTTTCAAAGCGTTTTTCCATCTCAACAAGGAAATTTTTAGCTGTAACTATCTCATCCGAGACAGCACCTCTAAAGACCTCAGGAATGCCACGCTTTATGATCATAAGATTTATGCGATTTGAGCGATCCCATTTCTCATACTCTAATTTTTCCTCAGAAGAACTAGAGTCCTTAGGAGTAGGGGGTCGTTCAATTCTTAATGCAAGGTCTAGATCCATGCAGCCAAGAACGATCAGAATGTTCTCTTTCCATTCCTTAGAATTTGTCCCATCAAGGACAGGAATAGAACTCAAATTTGCAGATATGGAAGCAATAGATGCTGAAAATTAAATAAAGAACGAAACTTATAAACTCACATTATAGGAAAATAAATCAATAAATAAATAAATACATATGTTCAAATCATGGAATTTAACTCATCTCAAGATACCCAGTGCACCATTGGTGTCAAGTCTTTGGACAGTAACACCAACTGCTAGTGGTACTCTTGTTGCAACGATCAACTATTGACAATAAGACATATCAAACAATAAACATTCCTTTGGACCGATTTACTACTCACATGTATACCAAATAATTGTCACACATTTATCATTGCAGGTGTACATGCAATTCTGCCAAATATTAACGTTCCTTTGGGCCGGTCAATACCCGCATGAATAAACATATACACAACCATTTGACACTCTTCACAAGCAATTTAGACAAGAGAGGTCACTTTGGCGACGTCAAGTTTCAATTAACTCATTCAAAATGTCAAACTTGATTTGAACATATATTTATTATATCTAAATAAAACAATATTTAAAAAAAATATTGTTCACTAATATAAACTGTGGTTCATTAGTATTTGATAATTATTGTTTTATCAAAAGAAAAAAATGATAATTATCAAAAAAAAAATTGACAAATAACAGCAACTTTCAGAATAGCAGGAAAATCGATGGCCTAATCTTATTGCAGGTTGACACTTTCAGAAAAAAGGTCAAATAACAGCAACTTTCAGAAAAAGGTCAAATCTTATTGCAGGTTGACACTTAAAAATAAGGTAGGAATACAAAAAACCAAAATGTAACATAGAGTGTTACGAACAAAAAATTTGTGAGAAAAGCAAAAAAAAAAAAAAATTACTCTGTCATATAAACATTTTATCTTACAGTAATTAGGCCTTAAACATTTTATCTTGCACATAAACTGAATAATATTTTGAAAATAGCAATCATATATCACACATCAATATGGCAATACCCAATTGAAAAAAAAACATATGCTCATAATAAAGCTTCTCCAGAGCTACCAAAGTCCAGTGTAATAACTGCAAATGTAGGGCCCGGAGCAAGAATCGTAGGGAGAATAAACATGGTGCTTGTCATGTACAATAGAACCTGTGTTCCAAACCTAATGCAGTTCTTTTTCATAATTTTTTTTTTTAAAAAAAATTATCCACCAAGTACCCAAAACATGGTGTTTGTACAGTGAACATTAGCAAGAAAATCACACTGAAACTTCAATTGAAAAAAAAAATAACCGAAATTCCCTAAGATTTCAATCATGTCAAAATTCCCAAATTGAATCCTAAAAACAAAGACAATAATCGAATTTCATCATGAATTAAACATGGTAGGCTCTGATACCAATTGTTGGAAAAACCCCTATAACCTTATGCTCTATAGTCCATGCCAATTACATGATGAATAACCAAAGGTGGAAGCGTACCTGTGGGAATTGCCATTGATGAAATCCTGGGATGATGATGATAGAGCCAATGGGTTGGATGATCTTCCTCAGCAAAACACCCTGAAGACCTTGCTCTCTTGATGGGGATAGAAAGAACCAGAAAGTTTTCACCTTAGGGTTTGTGAAACTGAATAGTCTTGTTGTGTTTGCCTTGGGGACCACTACCCTTATATATAACTATTATTAGTTATATCCCAAATTGCAGTATTACTAATTCAGCCCCTCATTAAATTAGAAACCGCCTGATATCTACACTATTAATTTTCATAATTATTATGCTTTTTAGCCATAAACTATTATATATTATTTGATCCATAGTTTATTGACTAATTATATAATGACCCTAACACACTTTATTAATTAATTACATATGTGACCCATAAATCTTACAGTTCCGGCATTTAGTAATATTCGTGACTTGGATAAAATAATTTATATATCATTATTGTTGTAATCATTTTTATTTATATTTTAAAATATTAAATTTTTTAAATATTTTATTTGAATATTTTTAAAAAATTTCAATTATTATTGAATAAACTAAATAAATTTGAAATATTTAATTTAATATTTTAAATTTTAATTTATAATGAAATTTATTTTTTAATATTTAAGTAAAACAAATATTAAAAATATAATCAATTTAATCCTTTCAAAGAGCACTTAACTTCTAGGAAATTGAGGTTTTATGGAAAAAGGACCTATTAATTTTTTTTGTCGGAATACCAATAACTTATGATACAACATTAGGTGATGTAAGGAGGAATACTAATAACTTATGATACAACATTAGGTGATGTAAGGAGTTACGCTAGCCAAATGCAAGCATATGATTTGTTTATGAGAGAGACATAAATTGAAAAATTGATATTAAACCCTCGTTCTTTTATAAAGTAAATATTTAAATCCTTTTTTATAAAATTGAATGTATCTTCAATAAGGAGTATATCAATGATATATGTTTATTGATGATCATTGTCAATAAGTTTTATATCAAGAATTCTCTTTTGAACATAATTTCTAATGAAATGATGTTTAGTCTCAATTTAATTAGCTCTTGAATACTAAATAGGATTTTTAGTTGAACATATAACAAAATGTATTATCACAAAAGATAAGAATGCTAACCTAATTCATTTGGTAGTCTTCAAGGTGATATTTCATTCCCAAAAATTGTGTACTACAACTTGTTGTTGAAATATATTTTGTTTATACGGTTGACAGCGCAATTATTCTTTGACGCTTGCGTGAACATTAAAATGGATTTTCTCTAAGGAATTGACATATACCACTAGTATTTTTCCTCTCAATTTTATCTCCAAGACTCCAACATAGTCAACTTCATAGAAACCTACTAACATGTAATCAAATGGTTTCTTAGACAACAAAACCAAGATTAATAGTCTCTTTTAATATCTTAATATCCTTTTAACAACAAGTATATATGATTTTCTAGGATATGATTGAAGTGTATCACATAAACATACACTAAATAGAATATCAGGTATTGAGGCGATCAAATAAAATAAAGAAATTATCATATCTATGTATACCTTTTGATTTTCCGTTTTATTTGATTCATCTTTGTTAAAAACACAAGTAGGATGCATAAGAGTGAACATATGTTTGCATTCTTCCATATTGGACTTTTTGAGAAGTTATTTACTATACTTTGTTCGATGGATGTAAATATCTTTCGAGAATTGTTTGATTTGAACTCTAAAAAAGACTCCAACCATACTTATTCTATATTAACTTGAAAAACTGTTGACAAAGTATTTTCATCATTAGAATCAAATATAATATCATCAATATATATTTGAACTAAGAAATTCATTTTCTAATGTTTTCCAAAATAAGGTAGTGCCCATCTTTCCTATTGTAAAATCATTTTTGAAAACAAATTTGATTAGTCTTTCGTATATCAAGCTATAGGAGTTTGTTTGAGACCATATAAATGCTTTTTGAGTTTATATACATGCTCAAAATATTTAACATCTTCAAAATTAGATGGTTGTTTAACATACATTTCCTCCCTTAAAAAAATCATTTAAAAATTTACTTTTTACATCCATTTGATATAAGATAATATTATGATTTGCAGCAAATGCAACAAAATTCTAGTTTCTTCTAACCTTGCTACACGTGCAAAGGTTTTAGCGTAATCAATATATTCTTGTATAATATACCCTTGTGCAACTAGTATGACTTATTTCTTACCACTTTTCCATCCTCATCAAGTTTGTTTATGAAAATTCATTTGGAGTCAATTGGATGTTTACCTTCTGATCGGGGAACACGATTCAACATATAATTTCTTTTGAATTGATTAGTTCTTCTTGCATTGCTACAATCCATCAGTCATCTAATAATGCTTCGATTGAGCTTGGTTATATTTCAAAGACAAGTGCAAGGAATGACTCATTTCTAAGTGAAGATATTGTTTTGATTTTGTCTCCAACATCACCAATAACCAGATCATCTAGATGAGATGATTGACATTTCCATTCACTCTTTAGCAGTGGCTAACTTTGATGGCTAGAGGCATTATCAAGATTTTTCCATTTACTTCACTAGATGGTATCGATATTTGTATTTCCATTTGCTCCACTAGAAGATGCATCATCTAATTCATCAATAATTTGTATATATGTAAAATCTTTACACAACTTTGATTTTTTATGGCTTAACTCTTTGTCATCTAACTTAATATGTATTGATTCTTCAACTATCAATCTTTCTTTATTATATACCCTGCATGCTTTAGAACGTTCAATGTATCATAAAAAAAATACATTTTTGTGTTTTGAATCAAACTTGCCAAAATTATGTTAGTATTTAGCAAGAAAAATATACAACAGTGAAAGTAAGAAATGTTTGGATTTCTCTATTTCCATAATTCATAAAGAGTCTTATTTATAATAATTGTATGATCTTGTTTTGACTTTGATTGCTTCATCACCAATTATTAGATTGTCTAGATGAGATGATTTGCATTTCCATCCACTCATTGGAAATGATTGACTTTGACTGTCAGATGCATTATCAATTTTTTGCATCTACTTCGTCAGATGATGTATCAATATTTATATTACATTTATTCCACTAGAGGATGCATCATCTGATTCATCAGTAATTTATATATATGTAAAATCTTTACACAACTTTGATTTTCTTTTTACGATATGGCTCTTTACCATCAAACTTAATTTGTATTGATTTTTCAATAAATAATGTTTTTTTTATTATATACTCTGCAGACTTTAGAGCATTCAAAGTATCCTAAAAATATATTAAGTTTTTGAGTCAAACTTGCCAATAAAATATTTGATTTGCTCTCTTTTTTTAATTTATAAGAAATCTTATTTAAAATAAATATAATATAAAGTTTATTCTAAATATAACTCTAATACTAATTGCTTCTATATAATAAAATATTATTTTTCTATTTAGTTAAAGTTGCATGTTCAAACAACTTCGAAAGAGAGTTTCATGAATTAAAATATAATTTATCCATTTTAATGGATAAAAGTGAAGAAAAAAAATATAAAATATGATATTTGTAAATTAAGCAAACTTATTTATAAAACTTTACCATTTGTCAATTAAACATCTTATAAAACTTTTGGTTTGCATTTCTCAACTTTTTATTGGAGTCACGTTTTTTTATAATGGAGTCAAAGTTATGTGAGTATGAAAAAAATTGAATTGATACAATTTAAACTGTTTAAAAACTTTAAGTAGGTTTTTTAAAATTCTTCTTGGAGAAATGGAGATGCTAATATCACATGACATTAAATATAACTTTTTTCAAATGGAAATCATATAATAATATCACTTCGTTTGTTTGTTTGTATACTTAATGAAAGAGTTTGTTTTTTTGTCAAAATAAAATGAAGAGTTTGTTTGTTATATACTTATTAAACCATAGACTAGGAAAAACAAAGAAAGAGCATAGGATACTATGTAAAGAATTTCTAGTTTAAATAATATAATTTTTTATTTGTCTGTTTGAAAAGGCAAATCTGAGATCGCCAATTTTCTAATGGAGGGGCATTATTTCAACTAAAACGCGACAAATAACATCAAAGTTGTTTTTCTATTTAAATATATATTTCGATTTGCGTGTGCTCATGCCAAGGTTTCTTTTTTTAGTATTTTTCGTTCATACATGATTACATGAACATGAAAATGAAGAAAAATGTTAACATAATTAACTTGCTAATATTTACTCATAACAAAAATAATTTACAATTTAAATGTAACTTTAGTTGATATATTTTATGTGATAAGTGATGTTAATAGGTGTTTATGGCACATATTCAAAAAATTAATTATAAAAAATAAATTTTAATTAAAAGAAACGATATTCATCGATTTAAATTGAAGAATATCTCAATGTAATTTAATTTCAAATTTATTAAAAATATAATAGATAAACATGTGAACAAATTTACAACACTCAAATTAATAGTATAAAATAATAATATAGCTCAAAATAGTAACATAACTAAAAATTCATTAATTGAATATCTATATCTCTAGATATGCAACGTTGATTACACAAAAATCGTTAATTAAAATCTATAATCCATCAAAATTATTGTATCTATTTAAACTATAGAAATATAAGTGATGTAGTTTTGTTTTTTAGACCAACTAATATTGTGGCGAGAATGTCAAAATCATATTGAATCGTCGTAATTTTAGTAAAATTTACAATTTATAAAACTCATCACATATCAAACATACATTAAGAATATAAAATAAATTTAATTTTCATACACTTTCAATATAAAATAATATTTTATGCTTACATTACATATAAATTAATTCATATAAAGTGTTTATCTAAATCTATCATACAAAGTATGATTTGTAATAAGTGCATAGTAAAAATTATTTCTCAAAAATAATATCACAATTAGGAAAATTTAAATATAGACTACAATTCATTATGGATTAATAATTGAAATATTTAAAATTCTTAAAACTACAATATTATGTTTTAATAATAATACTATAATCATCTTTATTTTGATAATTGAGTTAAAATAACAACTTAAATATTAATTAAATAAAATAAAATAAAATACATATTTCGTATTAAATCAAGATTTTATTTTATCCATAAATAAAGATGGAAATAATCTATTATTTAGAAAATGTATGACGAACCACCGATAAATTCAGCAGATAAAGATAAATACTTTGATTAATTTTAATTACCGAATCACAGCGGACCAAACTCACATTCAAAATTAATTAATCAAAATTTCAAAATATTGTTTTACTACTAATTATAGATGGATATTTTTTTTTTTTTATCGCGTAAGGGGTGTGGGACCATGTTAGTACAAAATAATCAGTGCCAGAGCTAAAACCAGAACATAAGAAAAAATTAAACATTTCTACATCTCCATAATCATCATCTTCTTCCTCCTCTTCTTCTTCTTCTCCATTTCCATGGTGGCCTAGGGTTTCACCATCTCTCTCTTTCTCCGTCTCTCTTTAACCTCTTCACCTCGATTTCTTCTAAAGTACCGACGGTTTCAACGTGTTATCGTTTCTTCACCTTTTACTTACTTGAAGGTGCGGTTTCGGATCGTACTCTGAACTGTTTGTTTTGTGTTAACTCATTTATAACCTCTCTGATGAACAGTGTTTGTTGTTCATTCGTAGATGTACTTTACTTTTGTCTGAATCTGTTACCTGAAGTTTCAACTTTTTCTATTTGTGGTTTTGGACCTTCACTTTTTGGGAACAAGTTGCTTCTTCCGTTTGATCGTACATTTCAAAAAGGAAAAAAATGTACACACACATATATGAATGTAATATTTTTTTTTAAATAAGAAGAATATAATTTTTTTTTTTTTGTGTGATATAGTTAAATGGCTTTAAAGAATCTTCATTGTTGTTGTACTTTGTGTTTGTTTTGGAGAGGGTGTCTATACCGATCTGCAAGTAAATTTGGATTACATGCTAGTGGAGAACTGGCTGACAAGTTTGGTTTGTTTGACATTTGTTTTGATTTGGTGATTCATTTGTCTGGCTGTGAAGATAAGAATAGAAAGGGGAATTGTTGTGTATTTCCAGGATTGCATTTTCTGTTATTTTGATTTCACTCACAAGTTTGTTGATTTGATTTGTTCTCAGTTTTGAACATCCTGTTATTTTTTCCCTTGATTTATCTCTTAATTACTCTTATTTGGTTATCGAATGAATGCATGTTTAACTTTTTAACTCTTGTATTGTATGAGATGGATTGCTTTGTATTCTTATCTTCACATTAATTTCAGAGTGTGTCAAACTGTTAGAACTTAGAATTATATATATATATTTTTTTTTTAAAAAGGAAAATAAAAAATATAAGTTGGAATTACTGATTTTGGAGTTTCTCTTACAGCTTTGATCATCTATTTTTCTGTTTTCTTTTGATTTCTGCCTTCCTTTCCTGTTGATTTGCATCCTTCCCTGTTTTGATATATGTTTTAATTATTAGTTTTCATATTACCTCTTGGTTTGCTGAGCATTCAACTATTGACCATTACCAGGATTTAAAGTCCCATAGATGGTAACAAAAAGGATGTACCATTCACATTTCTGATTTGATTTCATCAAAAGATTGATTTGAACTCTGAAAGGTGGATTCCTTGTTCTTGAGTTGTGAGTTTGTGGTGTCTGATGTGAAATGAATCACAATAGAATTTTGGCTTGAGATCCAAATTGTTTCTGTTACTCCTACCGCATCAAATTTAGTGGATCAATTTATCTCTAATGGGCTCATTCTCGGGCACTTGTGAAATCGTTGAAGCAAGGGAAGACCTAAATACAGTGAAAGATGCAGGGATATATCCTTCCAGTTCTGGATATAGTGTTGCTAAGAAAAATCTAGATGATGATATTAATAAGCTGTTTGAATCAATTTCTCTTAAATCTTCATCAAGGGATTTGAGCTTTCTACCAGATGGAACAAGTCCTAAGATGAAAAGTGCATTAAAAAAGCCAATCACAATAGGTGTACCACGATCCCCACGAGTTGGGACTTCTGAGCCGGTTACTTTGAAGCAGGCGTTAAGAGACCTATGTATATCTAAGGCATCAGAAATGGCTGCTATGAGAAGATTATCAAAGTCAGCAGCTTCTCCAAGAATATCAGAGGTTGGGAAGATACAGACACTGTACAATTCTGTTGTCGCTGATGCTAGGAGATCTGGGCCTTCTAATGTTGAGAGTAAAGGGAGTTCAACTGAAATATCTCTGGTGCTAGAAGAAAGCAACTCACTAATCTTGAATAAAGAATTATATCAGTCTCATCAAACTTCCAATAGCTCATCATCGAGCCAAAATTTTCATTCTTCCAAAATTGCAGTGGCTACTACACAAAATGATACGCGGGCTTCATTGATCCAAAGTGATTTGGAATGTTCATTGACTAAAGATGGGGTATCATCTCAACCATCAGAACCCACTCAAATAGAAAAACAAATGTATGCTTCTTCTTCATCTAGTTGTAACACCAATGGAAGTACAGTAGAGTTGCCTGAAAAGGATTCTTCCCTTAAAAAATTAGGAAATAAAGCATCTATATCAAAGAATGTGCGGAAAGGTACGTTAGAAACAATATCTTCCTCATCTACTTCAGTACATGGCAATAGAGTGTGCAAAATTTCACGCAATAGCACCCGAACAGTAAAATCAGTCATAAAAAATAAGAATGTGGGTAAGAAGAAACTAAAGCAGGGTTCTGTTTCCCCATCAAATGAAGCAAATAACAAGCCAGTTCCTGCTACAACTCCACTTGTTTGTGAGAGATGTTGGTGTGCAATAGAAAATACAAATACAGAAAACAGCAAAGGTATTATAACATCGGGCTCTATCAGCCCTGCAGATGGAATAAACTTGAAGAGTGTGATCTCTGGGTCAGAATCTACGGGTTGTAACAGCGGCAGAGAAGTAACAAAAGTGAAAAAGAATACCAGATTGAAAGAGCAGCTTGAATTTTCACAAAGTTCAAAGAGTAGCCAAGGTGACTACAGTAGTAGTACAAGTACCAGTGACGAGAGTAATGTCAGCGGTTCTAGTTGTGGCAATAGGCCTCACATGTCAAAGGACTTTAGATGGCAAGCCATACGAGATGCTCAAATGCAGCATGGAGTCTTGGGCTTGAGACACTTCAATCTTTTGAAGAAACTTGGTTGTGGAGACATTGGTACTGTATATCTTTCTGAACTAATTGGTCAAAATTGTTTGTTTGCCATTAAAGTAATGGACAACGACTTTTTGGCAAGAAGGAAAAAGATGCCTAGGGCTCAAACCGAAAGGGAAATATTACGAATGCTGGATCATCCTTTTCTTCCAACACTCTATGCACAGTTTACATCAGAAAACCTGTCATGTCTAATCATGGAGTATTGTCCAGGAGGAGATCTTCATGTTCTACGTCAGAAACAGCTTGGCCGATGTTTTTCAGAGCCAGCAGCAAGGTACAAAACTAAGAACTAATGCTTCTAAATTTATATCATAGGCAATCTAATGCTTCTAAATTTGTAGGTATGTTATAAAAGGTTTAATTTCTCAAAAGATATGTTTGATTTACATAGTTGTTGTGCTGATATATGCTTGAGTTTTGATATGTTGATTGGTGGTAACATATGTTGTTGCATTGCTGCACTCGATAAAATATGTTTCCGAGTTATAAAATGTTGCATATATACCCTTTGTGTGCATGCTTGTGCATTGTTGCACCTTGTATAGGTTGAATAAGTCTTTAATCTTCCCCTCAACCTAGCACAATTTCATATTGATTCATGATTTTTTGTTAAGTATCCACTCACTCTTCCTGGGTAGATATTTCTCTCTCCAAAAACAAAATTGATTGACCAGAAACAGTTAAATGATATAATCTTGCTACTAGGGGGCTAAATAACTGGGCTAAATATTTAAGGTATGAGTTTAGCTTATTTCTCAAACATTAGCTTTGAGTATGGTTCGTGTATAAACTTGGGGACCAATGGGTTATGGCACCACCATGCTTTTGGTGTGCAATAACGTGTTGCTCAACAATGGATCTAAGATCCCCACTAAAGGGCTATATCTCTAGGTATGTGAGACCAAACCTAGCCCCTCTAATCAGCACACTTAAGAAGAGGACTGGCTGTTCTGCGCCCCTTTCCAAATTGAGAACATAGGTTCTATTGCAATGAAGACAGCAAAGTGGTCTAATATCAGAGCGCAGGGTTAATCTTAATTATGACAGGTTTTCCAAGTAGTGCCTAATCATTATCTTATGATTTTGGAAATTTCCAAGAAGAAGTAATTTTTGTTTATCTTTCTACTGTTATATATATATATATCTGATTCAATGTCTACTTTTTTGTCTGCATAAATAAACTATTGCTCCCTCTCTTTCATGATCAAGATTAAGCAAATTACAAAAATAAAATAAACTATTTTAATTTTTTTAAAGAAAAATCTATGAATACAATTTTATGGACTTTATGTGCATTCCACTGATGCGCCATCTCTTGATTAATAATTACCACTGTACGTGCATGGAATGTTTTAATGAATACATCATATTACTTGTTCACTGTAAGTAGCTGTCAGTTTGCAAAATGCTTCCCTAGCAAACGTAAGTGGATGATCCTTTTGAACTGCAATTTTGTTAGTGTAACCCAAATTTTGTTGCTAAATGAAAACACATTAGAAGTTATTTTGTATTCACGAGAATCTTTGTATATGCAGGTTTTACGTTGCCGAAGTCCTTCTTGCATTGGAGTATTTGCACATGCTTGGAGTTGTTTACCGTGATTTGAAACCAGAAAACATTCTTGTTCGAGAAGACGGTCACATTATGCTCACAGATTTTGACCTGTCTCTCAGGTGCGACGTTAGCCCAACACTTCTAAAATCATCATCTGATATAGATCCTGCCAAGGTTTCCGCACAGTCAAATTGCATCGAGCCATTCTGTATTGAACCTTCTTGTCAAGTTCCATGCTTCAGTCCTAGATTCTTACCTCCTGCAGGAAAAGCAAGGAAACAAAAAGCCGATCTTGCTGCTCTTATCAGATCATTGCCACAGCTTGTGGCAGAGCCAACCGATGCAAGATCAAATTCGTTTGTTGGTACTCATGAATACCTAGCACCTGAGATCATCAAAGGAGAGGGACATGGAGCTGCTGTTGATTGGTGGACATTTGGGGTTTTCCTTTATGAGCTTTTATATGGTAGAACACCCTTCAAAGGTTCTAACAATGAAGAAACGTTAGCCAACGTTGTGTTGCAAAATCTCAGATTCCCTGATAGCCCATTTGTTAGTTTCCAAGTGAGGGATCTAATTAAAGGATTGTTAGTTAAAGAGCCTGAAAACCGTTTGGGTACATTGAAAGGCGCTGCGGAGATTAAACAACATCCATTCTTCGAAGGCCTTAATTGGGCGTTAATACGTTGTGCTATCCCACCAGAACTTCCAGACCTTTGTGAATTTGAGTTGGGAGTTTCAGACATGATCGCACAGTCCCAAGGTAGCGGTGGTAAATATTTAGAGTGTGCAACAACAGGAGAACAAGTGGAATTTGAGTTGTTTTAGAGTGTTTATTCTCTTTGGCAAGAGTGGCCTTCTTATTGTGGATTCCCTTGTTTTCTGCTCTATACTAAACCAGTCATGTGCAACAATTTATGTAAAAGCCAATGTTGTAAATTAGTTTTGGTTATAGCACAGTAAAATGTGCCTTATAAGGTGTAGGAAGTTCAAGTTATTTGGCAATTTGATAGTCGGAATCTCAAAGAAGATGAAGGTGGTAACCAAAAATGCCATAGTCCACCAATTCCTGTGCCAATATAAAGTGAAGAATTTTTTTACTTCAAAAAATAACAATAATCCCAAAAGAAGAGTTGAATGAAGATTATAAAATTCAATGGTTCGAAAATGATGACTTGAGAACATATAGTTGAAAGCATAGAAGAAAATAATTTTGGTTATGCGATAGATTAGTTCCATTGAGGTTCATCGCCCACTATGGTCCATTGTTTGATTGAATTATTGAACAAGTTACGAGGCATTCGAATCATACCACCATATGACAATTGAATTCGTGAACGGTTCAAAGTTTTTATTTTGGTTACAAATTACAATCAAGAACACACTAGTTCGAAGTAATGATCATGTTCAAGCAATACACTTCTTTGAATTTCCTTTGTTAGTTTCTAATTTCAATATTGATTCGTACTAGACTACTAGAGATGATTGAAGTCTGGAGATGCTGGTAGTGGACAGAAGTTGATGGTTGTTTAGTTCTCGAAGGGGGCTTCTGCAAGCATTCCAATGCCCAAGTCAAAAGGAGTTGGGGGAGGAAGAGGTAGTGAATGATGTGTACATGGTGTTTTGAGTACATGACCCCTTTTGTAGAGATTCTTTGGAGGTCGATGACGTGACAACAGTTATTCTGTTGCGGGGAGTACAATGCAAAAAACGAGTAGTTGATTGATCAACTGTCCTCATAGACAAGGCACAAATTCGGTGCCTCAAATGATTCACCAATGTAACACATCTTAAGTTCTATCTATATTGGATTGAGCTAAAGCCCAACATCCGATGCGCATCGAGCCTTAGTCTGATTTGGAACAAATATGTATACCAAATTCGAATTTGTTAATGGATTTGATTCATGCATCGTTTCCGACCTCTGCAATGACAACATGTAGCTTAATATACACGTTAAAATTGGTCAATTTCGAATTCAGATATAATTTTCACTCTTTAGTGGAAAATTATTGAGTCTTTTGTATTCCAAACCTGTCACAAAAAATTGTTGGTCATCTTGATCACGATCCCAATCCTTTGTTCAAAAAAATCTGGAGTTGACAAGGGCCTAATCGTCTTATTAGATTGGTTTACTATCTTAATAGTGGTTGTTGATGCTTATGGAGAGATAGGTATCAACTTGTATTCTCCCAAGAGACTCATATTGAGGATGATCTTTGGTACAAAATAACACAACAAACTTATCTTATTGATAAGGAAATTATTCACCCTCCTACTTTTAGAGAGGATCAAAGAACATGCATGAACATCGTATAATCTCCTCCCCCCTCTAATGCCTTTTAATGATGATGATACCTATAACCACAATACTGGTATCTGGTACAATATGAGATTCCAAGGACCAATTCATATTAGGGTTCTTCTCCAATTTGGGAGTTTGTACTTCTCTTTTACGTTGAAATGCGAGCTCTGTTTATTGGAATCAAGTATGCTATGGACTCTAAACTTATCTATTGGGAGTTTGTACTTCTCTTTACTTCGAATAAATCTATATCTGATAAAAGTAATATGATATAAATAAAAATGTTATAAACACGTACTTCTTTATGGGATAAAACTCTCATAAATCAACTTTAATTATGTGATACCGATGCAGATTTTATTCAATAAAAAATAATTAAAAAATATAAATGAAAAAAAAAATGTTCTCATCGTTATTTTAAAAATAATATTTTTTATTTTATTTATAGAATTTTCTTAATTAATGTAAATGATAAAATGTGGATGGAGTAATCAAATCCTTTAAAAGTGAGCCGAAAGAAACCAACCAAAGAAGCAACAACAATGTCAGAATCTCCTCAACCAAAAACGGTAATCTGCATCGGCGACATCCACGGCTTCATAACCAAACTTCAAAACCTCTGGTCAAATCTCGAAAACACTCTAAGCCCACCCCAATTCCAAACCGCCACAATAATCTTCTTAGGTGATTACTGCGACAGAGGCCCCCAAACCAACCAAGTAATCGATTTCCTAATCACCTTACCCTCCCGCTACCCTAAGCAAAAGCACGTTTTCCTCTCCGGTAACCACGACTTCGCTTTTGCTGCCTTCCTCCGCCTCCTTCCGCCGCCACTTGACGGGTCCGAATTTAGTGAGGGGTGGAAGGAGTTTGAAGATAGTGAGGAGAGAGAAGGGTGGTTTAAAGGTGATGGGTATGAAAAGATGCATTTGCAAGGTAGGAGATGGAGTGGTGCAATAAAGGCTAAGTTTAATGTTGCTAAGGGTACTGAGTATCAGGGTTCGATTTATGATGCTGGACCTACTTTTCAGTCATATGGAGTTCCCCATGGTTCCGCTGGTAACTATGCTGTTGTGAAATTTATCTGATGACACCAGGTGTTTGTGGAAATGTTTGTAAGAGCTTATAAAATTTCTTAGAATATGGAATGTTTGGATTAACAATTTAATTAAGTATTTATAACATAAACGATTATTATATCTATATAGGAAAACTATTTTCATATAAGTTATTAGCTGTTTTCATAAGCTATTATGGATAAATCATGGAAATAAGCTGTAAATTGCTTATGAACATGTCATTGTTTTAAACCGTTCTCCAAAAGAGTCTTAAAGGTGTTTATGCTAGTAGATAAGTTCAAATAAATAAAAGCAAATGGACCATGTGTCAATAAACTATTGTCAGCTTACTTTTTATGATAACTTATGAAAACAACTTACAACTTAAATGAAAATGGTTTACTTTATTGTTGTCAATTGCAGATTGTTCAAATTCTGATACATTATAGTGTTATAGCACCACTATAGCCATCATTTAACAACACTTTGTACAAAATAGCGTTTTGCGGAACAATAGTGATCTGATCAAATTCTGTACTATAGCGATGCTATTTGACAACACTAGTTTAATCGTATTATCTCTGTTGATTATAGAGACAGCTTATATAAGTGTTTAACTAAGCTGTCCACTCAAACACAATGTATAGGGATTTTTGCTGCTATGAATAAATGGTACCCTCTTGAGTTTTGTAGTTCAACGAAAATTGGTTTTTGTTAGTTCCTTTACATAATGGAGCAATTCATTGCATGCAGATTTGGTTAAGGCAGTTCCTGATGAGCATAAGAAATTTCTTGCGGATTTGGTGTGGGTCCATGAAGAGGTGGTTCTTACTTTCATTACCTCTTTGTTTCTTTAGTCATATCAGATGTCATGAAATTCCAAGTTATACATGGTTGCTGCTTGGAACAGCAGTCCTTGTTTCGGTTGCAAACTGATGTTGATTTGACAGAACACTTCTGAAAGCCCTTTGGATCATGTTTTATCAGGATGATGTCTTAATGAACACTGATGATGGAGTTAAATGCTGCAAGTTGATTGCTGTTCATGCTGGTTTGGAGAAAGGGGTAGATGTCAAAGAGCAGATGAAAATTTTGAAAGCTCAAGATACTCGGATACCTAAGTTGCAGCCTCTAAGTGGTAGAAAGAATGTATGGGATATTCCAGAGGTGATAGCTTGCTTCTTATTTTCATATTACTCAACATGTTTGCATGTATGAAGCATTGATATGGGTACTAGACAAAATGTTGACATGAGACACCAATAATAATTAAGAAAATAAAAGTGATTGATTGTAACCAAATGTGTTGGTGTCTTCATTCCTTTAATTTGAGGTGTTGGTGCTACATAGCTTTGCATGCCATGCACATTGTTAAATTTTTTCACAGTTGCTGTTGTAGCTTCTTCAAATATATTGGCTCACTGTTTTTCTTATAGGAACTAAGTGCAAGTCCTACCATCATCGTTAGTGGTCACCATGCAAAACTCCATGTTGAAGGCTATAGGTTGATAATTGATGAAGGTGGTGGGTACCAAGATAAACCAGTAGCTGCAATTGTTCTTCCTTCCATGACGATTATACGCGATACAGGTGTATTGGCAAAATAGGTTCATATTTGTGTAGTTTTGCTGGTATACTGAGTCAAGTTATTAAGCTTTGGATCTCTTAAGTGTGTATTTTTAGATGGGCGGTGAGTTTGGCAAAATCACGTCGACACTGTGATTTTGTAGAAACTACAAAGTTTAGTTTTTTACTGTGATGTTACCAATCTCACCGTCAATTCAAACATGCACACAAATAAGTTATTATTCATTGTTGTTGATCTGACACACTAGAGATAAAAGGAAATAAGAATGGTTTGTCCTCTTGTTTGAGATGAGTTAAACTATCTGCAGATTATTTTAGTACATATTAGACTCTGTTAAATGCTAGACCAACATTGTTCGCGTATAACATTGTGTTTCTCTTCTCATGTTAAAGTTTTGTATGATATATTTATTGATGTGGAGATTTTGAATTCATATATCTTTGTTGACTTTAACAAAGTGGAGTTTTATCCTAAATTGTAAATGCTTCAAAGAACTAAAAAGATATTCATTTACCATGAAAGCATCCATTATTTTCTAGGGTGTGGAGTGCACAGTGAACATAAATTGGTATTGCTGGTAGTGGTCAACCGTATAAGGCTAGGGGGTAGAGTGAAAAATAGAGTTATGCCAGTACTCCACAAGCTGCAATAATTTGTACAATTGGCACGGATGACAATCGATGAAACAACACAAGTAGGCTTCCAAACTTCTATTAACAACCTTTGTGTGAACATTATTAGTCTATGGCTGATATGATGAGTAGGTTCCTTGCTCTCGGAACTGTTTCTTTTGAAAGGAGCCGAGGAAGAGGGAAATTCTGTTGGAGTTGGTGGATTTTGGGTTTAGAGAACCGAGAAAAGAGCCAAAAAATGGACATATTTATGTTAGTCGGTCACAAATGACCAAGATGATAGTGTGGCCATGAGAGTTTCTGAGGATAGTTCTAAAATCCATGGTGCTCTTCCCAAACTTGATTTGGAATTGACACAGCTGAAATTGGTTGTAGTAACCCTTTCTGTTGGCACGTATTTTGTTCTTCAGAAAAACTCCGTTTACGGTGAAAATATTTTTGGTACAAAGTTTTTTCATGTATAGACCTGACCAGTATAGACCTGACCAGTAAAACGAAGCAACTATTTGGGCGGTTTTGACTAAGCTCCAAATGACCTACAATTGGAGTGACATGATAATCTCACAAAATGGCTTGTTGCAGTTCAGGAATATTAGGTACATACAACCTTTCATTGAAGTAGTGTAACCCATGAACGAATCTAAAAGTTTAATATACGTGATATATTTCAAATAGCAGCGATGTGTGCCGTACCTTAAAATTGCTATATCTATATAACAAGTAACAGGGTAACCACTATTATGAAGACTAAAAGCAGTCTGCAAACTAAACATAAATTCCTAAGAGTGTGTTTGGATTGAACAATTAGAAATTCTAGACAAATTAAAATTATAGACAATTCAAATGTTTCAATTGAATTTCTTTCATTTTTAAATTTTGTTGTTTGGATAAAAAAAAATTGTTCTTTTAAAATTGGACTAGTTTTATAAATTTCAAAATTTCTAGGGCATAAATGTTAATTAAATTTGGATTAAATTTTCTTTGAAAATGTTAAAAATACTACTTTACAAAAAAAAAAATATAAGGATTAATATGTAAATTTTGAAACATATAAAGTCAAAATTATAAATTTAAAAAATATTATAGGGACCATTTCATTATTATAATCAAAGAGAAAATTTGAAATTCTTAGATTTTATGTGGTATTTGAAATTCTCTAAATTTAATTTTTACAAAATACTTAATGACAAGATAATTTATTAAGGATTTGAATTCCTAAAATATTACATTTCCTCGAAACATTCCTTAAAGTCCTAAAATTAATTAAAATAACACCCTTTTCAAAATCAAATTCTAAAAGTAATTTAGATTATGCTGCCAAATATACCTCATCTTCACTTCAAAGTTCTCCTGCATCAATATTATATTGTTCATCACTTGATTAAAACTCTTGTTCTTCCATCTTATAGTGAGTTTTGATTGATGTCTAATAGGTGTTGTTGATTTAGTGACCCTAACTTCATCACCATCAACTTTCAAAGTCAAGTCATTTTCTCTCAAGATCAAATTATTTGCCAATACTTGATTTTCATTCGCGATTTGCACTAGCAAAACTCATAACAATCATTAATAGTGTTGAGATAATGAAATTGGTTACATCATTATTATCAAATCGACCATTAAGAATTCAATGGTACTTCACAAAAACTAAGCCTCGTAAATTTTGATACTCAAGTTTGTTTATCTTCTTAAAATAAATCTATTATGTAATTTAGATAAAATAATTAACTCTAAATTCACTATATATCCAACTATAAAAAAAAAGTTCACATTTACTTGCTTAGAAGTACCGCAATTGCGCTCAAATTATGATAAATTGCATACTACACTTAACACTTTTGATTGCCATCGCTCGCAATTGTGGAACATAATTTCCATACTTTGTCCACCATATATTTTAATGTAATACTTAACTAGCATTACTATTTACAATTATTGAGCATGTAATTTGTTTTTACTAAATTGAGTATGTAATTTTAAATTAACAAAAATAAATGCACTTTTAACTTATTATGGGACAAAATAGACTTCATTTTAATCATTTTAATGTCACAATATGCCTTGCACTTTTCTATATGCAACAATCTCAATTAGAGATCTATCAATCTCATTGGCATTTATGGAAAACTTCTCAATGCAAGCATAAAGTCTATTTATCACTTCCTTATCTTTGTAAACCTTTAGGTCATTGTAAAAGTGTTGAGAGGTTGAAAAAATGTTCTCCCGCATACAATGGACAATAGAATTGACACTTCAATCTTTTATCTATAATTGTATAATATAGAGTGTACATACTCTCGTTTCCATTGGAAGCTTTTGCTATAGGTTCTTTCGCCCTAGCCATAGCCACATATATGTAATCCATTCTAGCCTTAAAACTTGCACCAATGACATAATCACATTCATACTAGTTATTGCATACTTGTTATGCGATAACATGGTTTCTGTCCTAGTCTTAAAACTTGCACCAATGACCCAAATCGCATTCATGATTCCAAAATGATGTCATGATAACAATACCATATATCCTTTTCCCCTTATGTGTTCAACCACTCTTCTTATACAACCATCATTCTCCGATTGTTTTTTGTTTATACAACATTTGAAGAGTGAAAAATAATGCAAATTATGTAATTTCATTTATGACCAATTTTAGTTTTTCGGTGAACTTCCTTATTATGTTAAAGACTCATAAAATGGTTCTAGATAAACTCGTTTTTAGCTTTTATTCTAATGCAACTACATTATTAATTTTTTAAGGTACTTTTTAGTGATTTGTTGATACTCTATTCGTGTTGCAATGAATGAATATTTTAATAATTTCATATATTAATAAGTGTATAAATTAATGAGAGAGAATAATACTTTTAACAAATTAGACTATCAATTATAGATGTACTCATTATTACCATAAATGCAAACGAAAAGGTATAGACATGAAAGTGATGTGGATAATATTAATTAAAAGTAATCACTAGAAAAAAGTAATTTATGTTACATAGAAAAATAGAATGAAACATTTATTTTGAGTTTTTTTTTTACAAATGAGTCATTCATCGGGATTAGATTTCCTGCACTCAGGGATACTCACATTCACACGGTCAGAAATTGGTTACTATTCTATCAAGATTATACAGTTTAGATTTATGTTTGATATTTTAAATTATATAATAAAAATTAAAATATGTATTTTTCAATACCGTTTGATCGAAATCGGCGATCAATGATAATCCCATTGTGTGACTCCGTTAGTTCAGTTGACTGTCGTGAATCAATTTTTCATTCATTATGAGATGGAGGGAGTAATATTTTCTTATCTCTCTATTTGCAAAATTTTATTTTGTTTCTTGAAACTTACACCCTACCCCACGCTATAATAAAAAAAAAAATGCCTTTAGTTCATATAGTTAGAACTTTGTTTTATTTATTTATTTTGATTCTAGGAAGGTGTTTCACATCCCTGTAATTATAATTTCATTTTAAAATAGTTCAACTTTTTTTACAAAAACGCCAACATCATCAATATGTTTTAGTCCCACCATATGTTTGTGAAAATGCGTAACATAAATTACATAGTCGTGAACCCACCAAGCGCCTCACACAGATCACCGAGACTCTTCCTACTTCAACACAACAACAACAACTTCATCACTCCAAAATCTTAGCAAGAAGATTTTTTCTTTGCTGGATTTAATGAAACTTCCACCACCAACATCATAACCTTAAATGTATGTGCAGTGATTGAAAACAAATGAATACTTAGTTTAATAAACAATATTGAAAGAATAATTACTCATGCATTTTATTCAATATCAACATAATAAAGCCAACACGATAGCTAAATTTTCTCAAAACCAAATAACTCAATAGTTAATTTTGAAATTTTCGCATAATGTTGAAACAATTAGTAACAAAAGAAATATCAAGAAGCAAAAATTACCTCCAGTGAGACGATCAATAGAGGAAGAGAGTTGGTTTTGGCTTATGAGAGTTTGTGGTGATAAGGTTGTTGTTGTATTAAAGGAGGAAGAGTCTAGGTGATATGTGTAGGGTGGTTGATGGATTCACGACGATGTAGTATTTGTTAGCATTCTCACAAACACTTGGTGGGACCAAAACATTGACGGTGTTAAAGGACTATTTTAAAATGAAATTATATTTGCAAAGACGTAAGCTAAACAAAAAACTTATGATGACTAAAATAAAACAATGTTATAATTGTCAGTACCAAAGATATAATTAAACAAAAAAAAATCTTTACAGTTTTTTTAAAAAACAAAAAGCTAAAGTGAAAACAAAATGACCAGACAACATGCTAGAAGAAATATTTTTGGAAGTTAAAATGAAGTTCTTTTAGTATCAAAAAATTTAATTTTGGTTTTTTAGAACACTAATGTGTTTAGAAAAAAATTAGGGCACAGTTCGGGGTGGTATTGAGTTTTTTGTTTTTGAAAGTTGATTTTTAAACCAAAATTTGTTCGGCTAAAATGGGGTTGTGTTGATTTTTTACTTAATTCCAAAATAATTTTTCCTTAATACTCAAAACAAACAAAAAATAGCGTTACAATTTTTGCTTTTTCTTTTTTAAAATTAACATGTGACTAATCCGTGGATGTTAAGGGTGTACAAAGGATATGTTAGATTTGACATGTCCTTTACATAGTTTTCAAATTAGGTCTGACCAATATTTAGACATGCACTTGTCTCTTAACTTGATGAGAAATGAGTCTAATAAAGACATGATGAAATAAATATTTATTATTATTTAATAACTAAAGGTGAACTTTACATGATCAAACAATTATATTCATTAAGATAAGAATGTTCCCACTAAAGTACAAAACTGACACGCACTTGTAGAAAGTATCAAGAGAAGTGGCCGCTACAACAAAAAGACACTTCCAACTGCCAAATTAGTCTTAGACAACGTGCACGACACACAACATTTTTATCTTTTCCTCAACTTTACTAAACTATGAGCAGTCAAATTAAAATGTTATGATATCATGAGTTTTAACTAAAACTCATTGTTAAGGAAGAACAACAACTGTCCTACATGGAGCAATGTGCCCATCCGACATATTACCGTGATATCAAAAACTCCGAATGCTTTGTTGCACTATATATAGGAGAGACATCAGAACCTAAAAGACAAATAGTTTTACATCAAATCATTTTCCATTTAACCATGTGTTCATCCATTAAAAAGCTCTTCAAACAACAAACACTCTCAAGCTTGTTATTAGATTTGAGGATCAAACTTTTGTGAGTATGTTTTTATTCAAATCAATGTCATTCATCTAAAGGTTTGAAACCATAACCCAAAAACCTTCATAAACTTGTAAATATTTTCATCTCAACCTACAAGTGTAAAAGTATATTGCCAATGATTGTAAGTGTTGTATAGCCAGTTATGACTTAGCACATACAGAAATTCTGCTGAGGTAAGAAGAGAACAACTTGTAATAAGTCCCACGTGACAGAAGTATAAGATGTAGAAATTGAGATATTCTATCAAGAACTTTAGTGAAAGAAATCAATAAGTGTAAGGATTGGATATAGTCTAAGTCTGGTGAATCAGGATACTTCTTGAATCAGGATACTTCTTGTGTGTGATTATTTTTCCTTACTTTTTACCTTATATACTTTAAATTTATATCACATATGTATAATGCATTAATTGGAATATATTAAGCATCAATACATCCTGATTGATTCTTTATGTGTATCCCTGCTATAACGAGGACGATGAAGACATCAACCACGTTTTCTGCAAATGCCCTTGGACAAAACAAATTTGATTCCACTACCATCTAGAGATCAAATTTGACCAGTTATCTTTTAATTTCCCCAATTGACTTGAAAGTATTCTTTCCACACCCCCTTCGAATGTTATAGACTACTTTATCTATTTGATATAGTATATGGTACTCTAGAAATAAACTTTATTTTGAAGGTAAAGCTTTGGAGGAAAAAGGAACTATTTGTAATGCATGGCGTATAATTGAAGATCATAAGGTGATGCTAAATGCTTTCCACATAGATGGCATCAATTTGCTACCAACCTCATCTGCCAGAAGAAATACACCATCAGATAATGTCAATAAAAAAAAATGTTGATGCAGTGAACCCAATGGATGATGCATGGAGAATTGGTACTGTCATAAGAGATAGTGAAGATATTCTAGCTACTGCTACATGGAAAATTACTACTCTCATTGTCTTAGATGTAGCTGAAGCAATAAGGTTTAGATCGATACTCCATTTTGCTTTTGACTTGGGATTTTGTTGTGTCATGATTAAAAGAGACACTCTCATTGTGGCCAGAGTTATCAATGTCCCTTCCTCAAACAACTTTTTTCTAAGATCCATTGTTTCTTATTCGACTCTAGACCATAAGTGTGAAGTGATGTCAGATTTAATTGTTTTTTATATTTAGTAAAACTAATAATAATAATAATAATAATAATAAAATAATAATAATAATAATAATAATATAAAGGTTTAATTGCAGTTTTGGTCTTCCTATTTTAGCTGAATCACGAAAGTAGTCCCCCCATTTTATTTTTCCCTAGTTTTGGTTCTCTAAATAAAATTTTAGTCAAAAACTTGATCAAATGTCATTTTTTTTAAAGTCACACCATACCATTTATAATAATAGATTTCAAGTATAATTGTTGCACTACGAGATCTTGAAATTTTGTGTGACTTAAATAAGCGCAAAAAAATGACATTTCATCAAGTTTTAGACCAAAATTCTGTTTAAGAGACTAAAATTGGGGAGAAATAAAATGGGAGAATTATTTTCGTGATTCAGCTAAAATAGGGAAACCAAAACTGCAATTAAGTCTAATATAAAATAACGTCTTGTCCACCAAATAGTTTGGGAAGAGACGGATAATCCAAGGGTAACTCGAACTTGGTTATCTTTCTACCACATCTTTGTCTTGTCTCAAGTTTTTCGGGTTAGACCCAGACCCAAACATTAGGGGTCAAGACGGGTTGATCGATCAAGTCAGGTTTTGTAAACCCCTAGATATTAACAACACTCCAACAACCACCTTTGAACATCGCCACCACTGACCATCACCACCATCCATCTTGATCACCAACTCCATCGACGACCTAACTTCAACCACCATTTCTGACCATCGCCACCATCACTTACCATCCACCTCTAACCATTTACCGAAAAATTTAAATTTAAGTGTTTTATCTTTTTTATTATATATAAAAATTTTCATTTTTTTTTCACTCACTTTTGAATTTTTAACAAAACTTATTAGAAAATTTTTAAAATTTTGAAAAATTGGTTGATAATAAAAAATTTTAAATACAAAATGAGTTTGTTTTTTAAAGTTTGAATTAATTTGTAATTTTTAAAATACAAATTTATTGTGTTTATAAAATATTTTCGAAGTTTTCTGTTTTAACAAAAGTTTCGAAATTCAAAATTTTAGAACTTTTAAAATATAGATTATTTTTTTATGTTTTGAAAATAAAATTTTGAAAACGTAATTTTTATTTCGAGAAACTTTCAAAATAGATGAAAGTTTCAAAAAATTTAGAATTTTACCAAAATTTTTAAAATTTAAATTTTATTTCAAAATAATTAAATTAGTTTTTTACTCAGAGTTTTGCTGGACATCGGCTCCTGAAGGTAAACTCAATTCGAAATTGAAATTCAATTAAAAATATTTAATTTAAAAAAAAATAGATATTGGATATCATACAGAGTATTCACTTAAAAATAAAGCTTCCTCTAACGACAACAAAAACTGTCATTTTGGAAATAAAATTATTAAGGATATCATTACAGATAAAATTGTACCTCTACAAATTTAATATTATTAGAAAAAAAAATTCTATCAAATTTTAACTTATCGTATTTAAAGATTTTCACACTTAGTAAAAGTTATTTATCTGTAAAAGCAATTAGTTAAAATTTGAGATAAATTTTTGAGACAGAATTAATCATTTTTGTTGAAAAGGCATACTATTAAATTTTTTAAATGTTAGACATAGACAAATAAAGTGTCCATTGTCTAACTAAACATGCTATTTATAATTCAGATTATTTATGAATTGAAGAAATTCCACTTTATATGTTTATTATTGTCTTGATTTTTAATTTGTGGTCAAACTTTATTTAATAAAATTACGAAAGAGATAAATAAATAAAAATCAATAAGTTTTGTTTATTTGCATGAAATGTCTACTAATACCTTTGAATTCCACCGTTGAAATTGATTAATTAATTTCTTTCTCTATCGAATCGATTAATTACATATCAATAAGTTATATTAAAGGAATATCAAATTTTGGTATATATACAACTTTTTTGACAAATGGTATATCCATTTTTTTTCTTTCTCATTTTAGTCTCTCAATAAAACTATTTAACTTACAATATCGTAATTAGATAATACATATTGCCACAACTTCCCCCAATTTCTACAAATTGGCATATCACGTAATAAACTAGGAATTACAGTCTGAGGTACAACAAATCTTCAATATTACGAATACAAACAACAATATAAAGTTGAGTCGATTATTGTCAGTTGTCATGGATCTTGTCTTGTAACTAGAATCCAAGAAGAAGCCTCCATGACATTTACTTCTCAACAATATTATGATTCATTACGCAAAGTTAACATTGGATTCGACCATAACACATATTAATTTATATATTACTTAGAAAATAAAAAACGACGAGGTACGTCTATATAATCACAGCATGAAGCCAAGAACATGCATCATTATTATTTTATACACTTCTCAATCTCATAGTTGCCGCAATAGTCATGTACAGCCAAATGCAATTTCAGTATGGTGTGACATGCTTCATTAATTAGTTATTTATTGGTCCCATATTCACACCCTAACTAGCACGTTCTAAATATATCCAATTCATTTGTTTAAAATTTACGAAGAAGTATTTTTTTAAAAAATTGCATGCGTCAAGAATAGTTTTATAAGATATTAAAATTAAATGAACAACCACATGCAGTTTTTTTAATATAATATGAGAGTTTAGTCACACACAAAAAAAAGAGAGAGTAAGCTACTCCATGACAAAATGTATAATCTTATTTTTACAAATATAATTTAATTGTGGTTCTCTTATTATTATTAATTTATCAAATTGATCTTTTATTCTAAAATCCAACATATTTGTTAATTTTTATTGACTTTTTAACTAAAAAATGATGATATGATATATTTTATACAGTTTGAAATATGATAGTATGATATTAAATTATTAATAATCATAAAATTATAATTTTTTTTTTAAATCTTCAGTTTCAACTTTTAAAATAATTCATTTTTTATAATTTAATTAATAAAATAAAAATAATTAGTATATCTAGATGGTAATATATTACGAAATATTTTGTCACACATTTAAAATATTTCAAATCACTTTTTTTTTTTTAAAGAAAAATCTGAGAGATATACTAAGACTGATTTTAAAATATGAAGATTAATTTTATAAAAATTTTCAAATAGATGAATCAAAATTACAATGAAATATTTATATATTAGTATAAAACTCTAAATATTTAAAGGATAAAATTATAAATAAAATAGTTCAATTGAATAAAGAAAAACCAATACATTTGAACATAATATTATGGAGAATCAATATACTCCGTTTTGAAATCTTAAAGTTGATTTGCAAAGAAATAAATGTCGACGGTAAATTTCATTTTCTTGGCTAAATAAAGAGAACCTATTGTTTGATAGTGAAGAGAGAGATTGGCGAACGGTGTCGTTTTCCCCAATTTGTATGCGTTCATCTCCGTATAAAGCCTTAAAGAAAGATTTTCATGTCTGCTGTGGGAGTGACCAATTTTAATATAAAATTATTATTATACAAGATGTCGTATTCGTCCTTTGTACCATTCGAAGTCTCCAAGTGTGGTTGAAAAATACTGTTTGACCAGAAAAATAAAGTAATTGGGAATGGGGCAGAAAGAACAACAAACAACAACAACTACATAACCCATATTTCTCCATGCGTGGTGCATTTTGGTGCATAAGAAATACCAATTAAATAAGATAAATCTTTTATGAAAAAATATGGGTAATATTTTTAGTGGCATGTTGATTTAAAATATACCTAGATACTAACATTTAACTTATTTTTAAATAGAGCGATTATAAATAGTAGAATAAATGCGATTATTTTAGAGTGTGATTTGTTGTTGAGAGAAGTTGTGAAGAGAGATGTAAAAAAAAAAAAGAAATATATGAGAAGTATGGTAGATTTGATTTATTGATTAATACAAGAGAAAGAGAAGAGAAAAATAAGATGATTTTGTTAATTAACGATAAAGTTCTTTGTTAAAGTAATTTAATTATCAAGTAAAAATACTAGTTAATTAATTTAACTCTTTCTTTTAATTAATTACATTACTTAATATATTATACTTATTTTAATCACCGTGTAAAAAAAATAAAGATGATAATGAAAAAGAAAAAATCAAGCAATTAGAAATAAAGTAAAAATAAGAAATTCATAAGAGATTATTTTTTCTCAACGATAATAATGATAATTAATAAGCACATGGATGCATGTAATTATAAGTTTGTAGTATTTATCTCCTCTTTATTTCTATTTATACAATGATTACAAAAACTGAAAAAGTAAGCATATTGTATTCTTCTCATTGCAACTTCTCGTCCGTTTCAATCAATAGAAAGATTGCTTTTCTTCTCTACTGCTCTATCTAAAAAAACATAAATTTAGTGTTCTTCTATTTTTAGCGTTCTTTTATCTATGTATCTATATATTATTATAATAGAAATAACATGAGAACTCTTTCCATGTGTAAATAATTGTTTAAGTCACCGATTCTATAAGATTTTGTAAACCTTTTTAGGATGATAAGTTAACCGCTAACTTATAATTTATAGCAGATAATTATATTTACAATTAAATTATTTATAAAATCAGCAATTTAATTAATTTAAAAATAATATAAAAAAATATTCTTAATTAAAAGAAGTTTTATGTTAATTAATATTTAAAATAATTTAAATTTTATTAATTTAATATATATATTTTTATCTAGTTAGTTTATTTATTTTAAATTATTACTTTAAAATATTAAGTATTTTAATATTTAAATTATTTATAAATAATTTTCAATTATAATAAATAAATTATTCATTAATCTGATATGTATATGTATATATATATATATATATATATATTATTTTAAATTTTAAACTATTTGTAAATAAATTATTTATTTTAAATTATAATAAATAAATTATAAAAAATAAAAAATATTAATTATAATAATAAAAATAAAAATAAAATTGATAAAAAATAAAAATTTAAAAACACTTAAAATACGTTATTAAAAATTATTATAAACTATAAACTAGAAACATGATTTATTGCTTATAAACTCTAAATTATCCGAAATAAACTAACTTATGTACTTTGTAAAACATATCCTTAGTGAGTTGCCTAACTTATTTTTTTCTTGTGTTTTCTCAATGCCTTTATGCCATTAGTCTTAATTGATACATTTGGGCTTTGTCCTAATGCCAAGCCAAATTGAATTTTAGTAGGGTACACTGGTTACCACATAATATTTAAAGAATCATCACATAATATTTAAAGAATCATTTACTATTCATTACCTGGACACGTACAATACTATGACACATTCTTATGATTAGTAGTGCATCTAGGATCCTAGTTATGCTAATAATAAAATCAAGTTTCAAGATGCAAACACGAGAAAGAGGTTTGAATTGTGTTTGTCGAAGTTAAAAACTTTTTGATAATTTATAAATAAATGAAAAAACTAGCTTGATTTTTGGTGATTTACTTAGATAAGAAACAATCATATTCAGAAGTAGCAAATAGCAAAAGCATAAATAATTTGATAGCTTTATTATGGTTCACTATTTATTTGGCTACATCTAGTTCCTTCATTCAGAAGACTTTAATCCAATAATTTCAATATGTTGAATTACAAAGCACCTAACCCTCCAAGCCAGTCTTCCCAAACAGTCTGACAACCCAGACATTTGAGGAATTAACCACTACAAGAAAAACACTATTTTGTGGCCGAATAAAACTCTCACAAATTAGCGACTGAAAAAGCCATCACAAATGCCAAAATTGAAATTGGTCTTTATTTGTGGCTAAAAAAGCGCTCACAAATTTTTAAACATTTAATTAGATTTTGTGACTGCCTAAGCCCTCACAAAATCACAACGTTGTGATTTTGTGAGGGCTTAGGTAGCCACAAAATCCAGTTAAATTTTTAAGGATTTTGTGAGGGCTTTTACAGCCACAAAAAAATCAATTTTGTGAGGGTCAAATCCGAATCAAAGGACTGACGTGACCAGTGCATTTGTGGCGGCATAGGCCGCCACAAAGGAAAGCGTACGTGGCATTTGTGGCTGCAAAGGCTGCCACAAAGGAACTTGACTTTTCTGGCCGCCCAGGCCGCCACAAAGGGTCAAGCATACCCTATATATATTTCTCCACTCCTCCTTTATTTTTTCACATCCAACTTCTCTCTAAAACCTCCTTCTAACTATTTTCTCCACCTTCTCTCTACACAACATATTTCATCAAGCTAGATTTAATTTTTGTAAGTATAAATTATATTATATATGTAGTTTTATAATTTTATTTTTTGATTTGATATAAGTAATTAATATTATTGAATTTTTTTTTACAGTGGTTGTTAATTATTTCGAAGACTTGCAAGCATCATACGTGAGTGAAAGCTTCAACTCAGACGCTACTCGGCATCAACTTAGTATTTTATATATTTTAGATTTAGATTAGTAAATATATATATTATTTTTAAAATATAGATTAGTAATATATATATTTAGATTAGTTTTATAAATTTATTTTTAAAAAAATAGGAATGATGTTGTTTACATAATATATGATAAATAAAAGTTTTAAACACGGTTAAAATTAAATATATTGATTTTAATATAGTTATTATTTAAAAAAACATTATTAAAATTGATGATATTATTATTTTTTGTTATAAATAAGTCTTGATTATTAGTCTTGATTATTAAAATAACATCATTTAAAATTTTATATAAGTTTGTATAATGATATAGTCTTAATTAATAATTTATTATATTGTTTGCAAATTAATTAATATATAATTCCCTAATTGACATATATGCCAAAGTTATTGATTTAAAAAAAATTATTAAAATTGATGATATTAATTATTATTTTTTGTTATAAGTATATATATATATATATATATATATATATATATATATATATATATATATATATATATATATATATAGACCGTAGTTGGATGTACGATATGAATTTTCCTGGAAGAAAGGGTCTTAAACAACGTTTTGCTAACAAGGTTGAAGACTTTCTCAATTTTGCGAGAGTGCAAAAAATTGTCGAAGATGAAGGGGAATGAGATGTGCATGTTGTTTATGTCGATGTAGACAGTTTAAAAGTGAAGATAAAATAAGAGTGCATTTGTATGCAGACGGATTTATGTCTAACTACTGGATTTGTACTAATCATGGAGAAGAGTCTCTGGTGGCGCCTAATACTAGTACATCTTTATAAGGATTGATGTGATTTGAAGAATTTCATAATTTATTTTTGGGTTGTATGAACACATATATATTAATTATGTTGTCCTAGTTAATTATTGTGTGTTTATTTTTGGATTTGTAAGACATTATTTGTTAATTTTGGAATGCATGTTTTATTTGATATTGTGGTAATTGCTAGCTTTAATTACTATTAATATTATATTTTTATATATAATATTTATTTTAATTTTAATATTTAATTTTAATTTTATTTAAATTTTAATTTATTTCTAATTTAAATTAGTATTTAATTATAATTATAATTATTAATTTAAATATTTAATTATCTAAATATTTTATTATTAATAATTTAAATATTTTATTATTAATTTAAATATTTTATCATTTAAATTAATCTTTAATTTAATTATTAATCTTTATTTTTAATTTAAATATTTTATTTTAAATTTTTAATTATATTAAGATTAGTTTATTATATATTAAATTTAATTTATAATTATATTATATTTTAAATTTAATTTAAATTTAATTATAATTTAATTATAATTTAAATTTATTATATATAATATTATAATAAACTATTAATTTTGAATTTAAAAATTAATTTTTTAAATACGTAATATTTTGTGGCTACTTAAGCCCTCACAAAATATTTTTTTTTTTAATTAGCATGGTGTTTGTGGCTTCCTAAGCCCTCACAAAGGAGGAAGTTTGTGGCAGCCTGAACCTTCAAAAGTTTCAATATGAAAAAGTCAACATGTCCTTTGTGGCGGCCTATACCCTCACAAAGGCAGCTTTTTGTGGCTGCAAAGACCCTCACAAATGCAGCATTTTGTGGCTGCAAAAGCCCTCAGAAAACTTTGTGACCAGCTTATTTGTTACTACCAAAAGACCTCACAAAATCCCATTTTGGGGCTGCTTCTTCCCCTTTGTGAGGGCTTTTGGACCTCACAAAAACCTTGTTTTCACAAAAACCTTGTTTTCTTGTTATGAACCACCCTAACCCTACAAGTCAAGTATTCTCCTAACAACCTGACAACCCCAGATGGAAGAAAGAACTAAACCAATATCAGGTTGAATACAAAAGATTGAACCTTGAGTAGTTGTTTCTAACAAAGCTGATAATAATAATAACTATCACACTATAAGAAAAGAACACTCAGAAAATAATTCTAAACTTAACAAATGTTTCTCCCATTGAACTCAAAGATGAATTTAGAACTTTGAGCTTGAGTTCCTCTTTTCTGTTTTTCGATGCCGTTCTCCTTGAGTCTTGAGTATCTATTTATAGTGAAAATTTGGACTTCAATTTAGTCATTGTTTGATTCTGAATTGTATCTTGCTCAGATTGAGTTTATAAATTCTTTAAATTGATTATATTTCTATTTTTTGTAGATTGAGTTTGCTGCCTCTGGTTCCTAACTCGTGATTTTGGGCATTATGCTTTTGATAATTAACTTACAATTTTGGGTATGTTGCCTATGATGATGTTTCTCAACTTTGAGAATTACTACCTCTAGTTTCTCCTTTTGTTTTTGCCATTATTGTTTCCCTTCTATTTGTTCCTATGATTCTTCCTCTAGACATGTATCATTTGATTCTTCCTCTAAACGGTATCATATAATTCTTTCTCTGAACATGTATCCTCTGTTTTTCCTCTTGACACGTATCTATTGATTCTTTATGTAGACACATATCCTCTGATTTTTTCTCTCGACACATTTCTTCTTATTGTTCCTCTAGACACATATCCTCTGATTTTTCCTTTATACGTGTATCCTCTTTTTATTTCTATAGACATGTATCCTTTCATTCTTCCTCTGAACATGTATCATCTAATTCTTCATTTGGACATGTATCCTTTGATTTTTCCTGTAGTCATGTATCATCTAACTCTTCCTATGACCATGTTGTCTCTAGTTCATGTATCATTTTACTGTGTTGCATTTGGTCCGTGTGTCCTCTAACCACATTGCCTCTGGTCCAAGTATCCTCTGACATAATACATACATTGCTACAAAACATGTCAAGTTTAGTACAATCTTATTAATCAAATTATGCATGACCTTATTCACGGTGGGGTAGTTAACGTTGTTCCATACATAGTTCAACAAATAAACGAGAATAATCAGGACAATGATTGGGGTTTGACTAAACCACATTTACCGCACATGACTCAATTTAATTAAATAGTTCATTAAATTGAGTTGTAAGAGTTATTCTTCAAATTTTCATTAAATATTGATCAAATATTCTTCATTAAATTTTGATAAAATATTCTTCAAATATTCTTTAAATCTTCATTAAATGTTGATCAAATATACTTCAAATTTTCTTCAAAACTTCATTAAATGTTGATCAAATATTCTTCAAATCTTCATTAAATCTTGATCATATCTTCTTTTCAACTTGGTCAAATATTTTCTTTAATTATAAATTTGAATGAAATCTTAATTTAAATTTTCATTAATTATAATTTTGAATCAAATCTTATTTTAGATTTTCTTCAATTACATGAATCTTCTTTTATATTCTTTGAAGTCAACTATATTATTTTCATAAAATACTTTTATTAACATCAAAACTCTAAATATAAAACCAACTTAGTTCCAATAATGCTAAATAATAACATTAGCATTTTAATTTGCTAATAATAATATGTGTGATGATAAAGAAAAAACTTTTCTTATGGTAGAATACATATATTATAATAGAAAATATATTATAAGCATTTGACATTATAGCTAAGTGGTTAAGCAACGTATAATACCTCTCGGAAGAAAGATGGAATTTGATATCCCTATAAAATTTATTTTATCTCAGTGGTTTCTTTTTGTACCGGATCTCAATCTTTTTATTTTTTTTATCATATAAAAATCTTAATCTTAGTAATATGATTATACTATCATAATTGGTTTTAAAATCGTCTATCAAATATTTATTTTTAATTAGGATAATCCACAATTTTATGTCTGGAATAATTTTAATTGAGTAAATAATAATAGATTCATTAGTAAAATTTTGCCTTTTTAAGTCGGTTAAAATGTACATTTTAAGTCGGTTTCGTGTCTGAGTTAACAGCAAACGACTTAAAAAATATGGTATTTTTTAACTCGTTTCATGAACCGACTTAACAGAGCTTCATCATATTAAGTCGATTCAGCTTAACTGACTTAAACATCGTAAATTCAGTATAATATATCATCTTGTTAAGTCGGATATTTTGACCAACTGACTTAATAGATATAATTAAAATAATAATTTTTTTTTTATTTTTTATTTATATAAATTTCTCATTTTGTTTTCATGCTACTAATACATCCAATATTTCGTATTAAATTTTAAATAAGAGTTTTGCACTTATAATCATAATTTTATATAACCATATAATAATCAAAATATACAATATCACAATATCTCATATTTATACAAAAAAAAATATAGATTACAAATAAAATGTATCATATTTCCTACTAATCTTGACAAGACGGAAAAAAATAATTAAATATCCATTAACAAAATTACAAAGCTACAATGTAGCAATATTCAATAGACATATATTACTATGGTTATTTTCTTCAATTAATTTCAAAATAAAATGCACATGATATTTTTGAATTTATTCACTTTGATTCGGGTGAATTGATCTCGAGTCATCAAATATCTGGAAGAAAAAAAACACACAATCAATATCGGTTGACATATTTTTTTTCCCTTGAAATAATATGATATTATTTAAAAAATTATATCATATAAATTTATTATTCAATAAATTGAACAACCTTACTTGAAATGGTGGCAGTGAAACGCGGTTGCGAAACAGTGAATGAAGAAGTGGACGTCAACCAAGTTGTGCCATGTGGAATGGAATTGGGCTGTTGCGAAGCAGTGAAGAAGTGAACGTCAACCAAGTTGGGCGATGGATGTGGAATGGAATTGGGCGGTTGCGAAGTGAACGTCAACCAAGTTGGGCGATGGATGTGGAATGGAATTGGGCGGTTGCGAAGCAGTGAAGTACTGAATATATGGAACTGAGAAGTACTGGATATATGGAACGGAGCAGTGAAGTAGTGGACGTCAACCAGTTGGGCGATGGATGTGGAATGGAATTGGGCTGGAATGGAATTGGGCTGGATATATGGAATGGAGTAAATGCAAGAATATAAAATATTTATAATACAATGCTAAAATATTTGTAAATGCTAAAAAGTTGCAAGTTATGTAAATAAAATTGCAACTTATGTAAATAAAATGGAAGATAAAAAGTTGCATGTAGTTAACTGATAGAAGATAAAACATTAAATGATTCTTTACGTTCCCTTTACATCATATACACGCTATTTGGCTTAAATCTGTTATTAATATAAAACAAGGTTTAAAATTACCTAATATATCTCCCCCTCATCTGTTAAGTCTGGCAGATAAACCACTTAAATCTACCATATTAAAAACTCAATTTTGTACTAGTGATTGAGATAAGTTCAATACACATGAGAAGAGAAAATTGTATTGAGAAAATTTAATTTATAGAAGAAAAAAATTAAGTCAATGGAAAAGTTATATTTATAAAATATGATAACAATATATTATAATATAAGAAAAAAGTAGAATTTTTATTAGAAAAATTAATTTTCCGCTGACTATTGATAATTTTATAAATACAGTTTATCTTTTATTTTTATTCTTTTAGAAGAAAATTCAGTTTATCGTATCTCATGAATTATTCAAAGTATCTTTTATAACCAAAGATGTAATTCATAGTATCTGTTATAACTAAAGATGCTATTGATTTGACTATCAATCAATACTAATTTATAAAATATTTTTATTTAAATAAAATTTATATATTTAGAGTAAATATTTTTTTTTGAAATATTTTTTACTTTAATAATTTAGTGTTTAAGGTTTCTATTTATATATATACTCATGATATATAGAGCAAAATAGATAAAGAAAAATCACTTCACATAATAATTAAGAATATTTCATCAAGTTCTTTGATTTCTTCAATGGCCTCTCCAAAGTTAATTTCAATTATGTTAATGTTTGTGACAACTATAATTTTGGTTAACGTAATGGTTGTAGGAGCAATCACAACTTGGTGTGTGGCTAAGAAAGATGTTGACGATAAGTCGTTACTTAATGCTTTAAATTATGCATGTGGAGCCGGAGCTAATTGTAAGCCTATTCAGCCCAAGGAAGCATGTTATTATCCAAACACGATTCAAAGTCATGCTTCTTATGCTTTTGATAGTTACTATCACAACCATAATCAAGCTTATGACTCTTGCGATTTTGGTGGCACTGGACTCCTTATAGAAACTGATCCAAGTATGAATATCAATATCTCTTTAATTAATTTTTTTATAAAATATTTTTTTATAATTGAACGTGAATGTGAAACTAATTTTTAATTTTTTACTCCCAATAATGTTTTTTTATTGATTTAATCATTTCAAAATTTAAAAGGATTGTATTAAATTCTCTTAGATGAGGTAATTTTTATTTTAGTTCCAACAAAAATCTCTTTCTTTGATTATCCTACATCTAACATGTGAAAGCACTTATTTTGGTGATTAATATTCGTATTGTGACGTAGTTAAATCTAACTTATTTTGAGTTCTAATAAACAAATTTTAAATGGTGCATATTTGTATGGACAAAAATATTATAAAAATACAATTATTTTACCTTAATTTTTGAAATTCAATTCCAATGTTTCTTATGTTTAATGAGCTAGCTGTACTTTTTTTACTTTATTTTATGACAAAAATTCAATTATTTTGTTCTTTGTATAGGTTACAGAGGGTGCAGATATCCATCTACTGTTTGAAGGTATGATATAATTAAATTGTCTTCAAAATTTGATTTGATATTTTTATTTTTTTTGTTTAGTGTTCAATATTTTATACATGTAAAACTAATTGTTAATGTTATTTGCTTTTTTATTTTGATGTTTAATTATAATTGATGGAGGAGCATCAATCAAATCAAAAGATCAAGTGATTATCTCACGTCATACAATACCCCATCGAACAACAAAAATAATATTTAGTCATATAGCTTTTAATTTTCTCTATCAATGTATACATTTTGATTTTATATATTTTTTATAAGTAAAATATAATAAATGAGTACAAAGATACTCCAAGTCTCCAACCCTTATATAAAATATGTGGTATTAATTCTAATTTTTTTCATATATATCTTTATATTAATTCAGTACTGTGAATTATTATTATCTATAAGAATGATTTATGAAAATTAATTGGCATCTACTAATTCATCTGAGTGGTATCAAGAATCAATAATGTACATAGTCTTATTATGGTTCAAGTATGTGGATTTAAATTTGATCATATACTTATTAATTTAGAGGAAACCCAATAAGTGAGTAATTTTATTAGTTTTTCAAATATTCATCACTTCACTTGACATTCTTTGATGTAATTAAATAACTCATAGTAGAGATAAAAATAAAAGTTATTAGTTTAATGTAATTTTTTTGATGAAAACGAAATTAGTTTCAATGTCATTACCTTACCATCCATGTCTTTATTATTAGTTGAATATATTTATAGGAATTGCTATTCTCAAGTTTAATAGGCTCACATATATACAAAACTTGTTCATAGAGTGAAATCTTACTTTCTCATGTTTAATTACAAAGCTACAATCGATTAATAAAATAATTACACAGTTTCTATGCCTTTATTCTCAAGGAAGGAAGTATGAAAAAAGTTCTCATAAACGTGGGAGATAATAGTAATGTAACTATGCATATACTTCTTTACAAAACAATCTTAAAAATATAATAAGTTCTAACCAAACAAACTTTTAAAAAAAATCACCCGAAATACAATTCCTATTATTATTTCTTTTAAAAAATTATGTATAAAATTAAATTTTCCAACCATAAAACAAATTAGTTGTGTTATCTTTCTAGAATTCAGCCCTGATTCTATCCATATAAATAAAATTTTGTCCATGTATAAAAAAAATATATAGCTCAAACTTTGAGCTTAATGTAGTAAAACTTTACCAATTAATTGAACTCAACTAGTTGAGTTAAAAAAAAAAAAAAAAAACTCTATTAGTTGAGTTAAAAAAAACTCAATTAATTGAGTTAAAAAAAATTCAAATTATTTAAATATATTTCTTTAATATGAATTAGGGATATATGAGTTTTGACACTAAGTGAGTATTAAATTAATTTGTGAAGTGTAATTTTTTTGGAACAAAGACTGCTACGAAAGAATCTTAATAACGACACTCATAACGGTAAGGGCATCACTTCATTCGCTTTTTTATTTGAATTATACGTGATATAAATGTATTGATTTTGTTTATGTGTTATTTTTAAAATATGTGTTATATGAATTACATGTTTACGAGTGATATTATGAAATTAAACAATTTGCATATTTTGATTGATATCGGGTGATTATTCAAGGTGATGACTTTGCGTCTAAACCAGATTGCTTTATGACAAGGTTGAATGGTTTTAGACGCTGTGATTGATTGATCTATTTTGTTACTAATTAAGGTGATGATATTCATGCATGCATTAGTGGCCTAGACCTAGTCGTGAGTACGTGACAACCGTTCCTTGAAAAGGCAACGTGATTTAGAAAAATACTCAACAGTGGAGTACTAAACATGAAACTATGAAGAATATTTCTCCAATGGTGAGACTCTTTGCTCTAATATTCCGAAATCATGCATTGACATAATGAAAAGCCTTTGTATAACGGTGAGACAAGTCCAATGATGGGACATTGTCCAATGGTGGAGCTCTTTACTATATGTAGTGGTGATATTCTGAAATCATGCATTGACATATAGTTTAACAAATAAGATTTGTGCATTTTGATTGATTTATGTAACATTCCAAATTTTATAAAAAAACTATTCTAGTATAATATTTTTTTTTTATAAATATTTTATTCAATTTTTTTAAAAACTATTAAAAATTATTAAAAAATTCACACAATATTTATTAATTAATTTAAAAACAAAGATCAATATTATTAACCGACAAATTTAAGAGATAATTATTTAAAAGAAAATAAATAAATTACAGTTAAGACCAAAAATAAAAAAATTATATATATATATATAAAGTCTAGACTCACCTTGTAAAAAAATATATAAACTAGACTCGCTTTTAATAGTTTCCATTGTAGATGCTTAAAAGCTCTACACAAGGTCTTGTTTTTTTTTTTTACCAAACAAGATTCGTTGCTGTTTTCTTCAAAATATAATCTTAAGTATATAATATATAAGTCTACATTTTTGTTTTCTTCTGTTTCAATTTTTCACCACCGAAAAAAAACTACGTGCTACTAGCAACTAGCCAACAATGTTGCAAACATATTTTTATCTTATCATATATTTATTTGAGGATTGTATATTTAAATTCTTTAATTTTTGGGTCAACGACATGGTTTGGTGAAGACAGTATGCGCATGCAATGCACCTGAGGACGGAGAATGGAATCCAATGTAGTGACGACTGACGAGGATGTTCCACGTCAGTGTTGCAGAACAAATTTGAGAAAGAAATGGACACGTGTACATGGTCCATCATTTAATGCACACGTGGGAAATTAACTGTCTCCATTGGCTGCATTATGTAGGTGTACAACCAATGACGGTGCATTTATTATACACCTTTCTCGAATTGTATTCTCTTGCATTTGTATTTTTAAAAAGTAAAATAACTTTAGATAATTTTTATTTTAAAATACCAGAGAATGTGATATTTAAATTGGTAAATGAATTATAAAAGAAAAAATAAATATAGAGGTAGAAAAGAGGCAGAGAGGGAAAGGTAGGCAATCTTTGTGTTAGCTTGTTTCCTTTGTGTTTAATAACATTTTGCCATATTTCTATATAAAAACAATTGCAATAATATTGAGAGAGTGTATAATAATTTTACATCCACATGCAATAAAAAACCACTATATCTTTTTGTCACATAATCAATAATAAAAGAATAGAAAAATGGAAGGAAGTAATTAAGTAATAGGTTCTTATTAGATGTTAAAATAATTTTATACTTACAATACATATTCTTTAATTTCTAAAAAAAATAATTCAAAGTTATTTTATGATCCAAAATTGAGTGTGTTAAAGTTATTTTATGATGTAAGATTTATGGGTCACATATGTAATTAATTAATAAAATGTGTTAGGGTCATTATATAATTAGCCAATAAACTAGAGGTCAAATAATATATAATAGTTTATGGCTAAAAAGCATAATAATTATGAAAATTAATAGTGTAGATACCAGGCGGTTTCTAATTTAATGAGGGGCTGAATTAGTAATACTGCAATTTGGGATATAACTAATAATAGTTATATATAGGGGTAGTGGTCCCCAAGGCAAACACAACAAGACTATTCAGTTTCACAAACCCTAAAAGAGAAAACTCTCTGGTTCTCTCTATCCCCATCAAGAGAGCAAGGTCTTCAGGGTGTTTTGCTGAGAAAGATCACCCAACCCATTGACTCTATCATCATCATCGGATTTCATCAATGGCAATTCCCACAGGTACGCTTCCGCCTTTGGTTATTCATCATGTATTTGGCATGGATTATTGAGCATAAGGTTGTAGGGATTGTATTCCAATAATTGGTATCAGAGCCTACCATGTTTAATTCATGATGAAATTCGGTTATTGTCTTTTTTTTTTTTTTAGGATTCAATTTGGGAATTTTGACATGATTGAAATTTTAGGGTTTGTTATTTGGGAATTTGGATATATAAATTATGGAATCCATATTTTGTTCAATTTTTTTTTGCTGCATACTATTAGCCGTGTTCCCTTGTTCTCTGTTGAATTAGCAAAATGTAAGTATATGAAGGTTAATTTTAATTTTGTTGTTTGACATACTTTTGTTTTTTTGGGAATTTGTGCGCTTTATTAAAATATATATGCGATGCCTTGAAACCACGGAGTTTGAGATTCGATCTAAATTATGGCTTATTGTTATTTTGTTTCCTGTTTATGACTTTTGAACAATAAGTTTGGTTTCTGTTTTCTGAATGGAGAACGAGGTTAATTATATCATATAGAAATTGTGTTTAATCAATTCCAATTTTGCTTACCATTCCTTGTGATTCAAATTGAGCCTATGTGTTAATTTGATTGTTTGAATGGTAATAAAATTTAATTGTAAACATCGTTAATTTAGCTGGCACTAACCTCTTTAAATAAATAAAAAATTGATTTTTGACTGAATATGAAATAGAATTTGAAAATCCTGAAGAAATATTCAGGTTTCTGTTGTGCCTTTGTGATCAGGCTTCTCGCAATTGGAAAGGCTCACTGGTTAACTCAATACTTAGTTTTTAGTTTTTAAGTTTATTGTTCCAAAATGAGGCCATGAAAACCTGATGAAATAAGCATTGTTTTTAGTTTTTTTTGTGAACGGTCCTCTTGTAACCTTCAGGGACTTAAAAACATTTGTTATGGGTGAACCTCTGTTCCGTTTTTATGTGGTTGAAGGTTCAGTAAATAATGGAACATTTTGTCTATTTGTTTGAACTCATATATATATATATATATATATATATATATATATATATATTTTGATAAAACAATAATTACAAATACTAATAAACACAGTTTATATTAGTGAACAATTTTTTTTTTTATATTGTTTTATTTGGATATAATAAATATATGTTCAAGTCAAGTTTGACATTTTGAATGAGTTAATTGAAACTTGATGTCGCCAAAGTGACCTCTCTTGTCTAGATTGCTCGTGAAGAGTGTCAAATGGCTGTGTATATGTTTATTCATGCGGGTATTGACCGGCCCAAAGGAAGGTTAATATTTGGCAGAATTGCATGTACACCTGCGATGATAAATGTGTGACAATTATTTGGTATACATGTGAGCAGTAAATCGGCCCAAAGGAAGGTTTATTGTTTGACATGTCTTATTGTCAATATTTGATCGTTGCAACAAGAGTACCACTAGCAGTTGGTGTTACTGTCCAAAGACTTGACACCAATGGTGCACTGGGTATCTTGAGATGGGTTAAATTCCATGATTTGAACATATGTATTTATTTATTTATTAATTTATTTTCCTATAATGTGAGTTTCTAAGTTTCGTTCTTTATTTAATTCACAGCATCTATTGCTTCCATATCTGCAAATTTGAGTTCTATTCCTGTCCTTAATGGGACAAATTTTAAGGAATGGGAAGAGAACATTCTGATCCTTCTTGGCTGCATGGATCTAGACCTTGCATTAAGAATTGAACGACCCCCTACTCCTAAGGACTCTAGTTCTTCTGAGGAAAAATTAGAGTATGAGAAATGGGATCGCTCAAATCGCATAAGTCTTATGATCATAAAGCGTGGCATTCCTGAGGTCTTTAGAGGTGCTGTCTCGGATGAGATAGTTACAGCTAAAAATTTCCTTGTTGAGATGGAAAAACGCTTTGAAAAAAGTGATAAGGCTGAAACAAGTTCTTTGCTTCAGAATTTAATTTCCATGAAGTATCAAGGCAAGGGAAATATAAGAGAGCACAATATGATGATGTCCAACATTGCTTCTAAGCTTAAAGGACTAAAGCTTGAGTTGTCAGATGACTTACTCATTCATTTAGTATTGTTGTCTCTTCCTTCGCAATTCAGTCAGTTTAAGGTGACTTATAACAGTCAAAAGGAGAAATGGACTCTTAATGAGCTCATTTCATTATGTGTGCAAGAAGAGGACAGGCTGAAGCAAGATAGGACTGAAAGCGCTCACTTTACTAGCATCTCTAAAGACAAGGGCAAAACGAAAAGATTTGAGGAGCCCAAGAACAAAGCTGCTGCTAAGGGTCCAGAACAAAAGAAGCAGACTAAGGACAACAACTGCTTCTTCTGCAGGAGTTCTGGACACGTGAAGAAGGATTGTGCCAAATATCACGCTTGGCGTGTTAAGAAAGGTATGATTCTGTCTTTGGTCTATTCTGAGGTTAATTTAGCTTCAGTACCTGGAAACACTTGGTGGTTAGACTCTGGTGCAACTACTAACATCAGTGTTTCAATGCAGGGTTGCCTGAACTTCCGAAAGCCTAGTGGTGCTGAAAGATGCATCTATGTAGGAGATGGGAAGAAGGTAGAAGTTGAAGCCATAGGAAAATTTAGATTATTATTAAGTTCCGGTCATTATTTGGATTTAGAAGACACTTTTGTTGTACCGTCATTTAGACGAAATTTGGTCTCTATTTCTTATTTGGACAAATCAGGATATTATTGTTCATTCGGGAATAAAGAATTTACTTTGTCTTTAAATTCGAATGTTGTTGGAACCGGTTTACTTTCTGGTTATGATAATCTTTATTTGTTGGAAACTGTGGCTAACTATAATGAAACCTTGAGTGTGGAATCACGTGGTACTAAGCGAAAAATTGACAATTTCAATTCAGGAGTGCTTTGGCACAAGCGTCTAGGTCACATCTCTAAAAATAGAGTTGAACGACTTGTGTCAGATGGAATTTTAGATCCCATTGACTTCACAGACTTTAACGTTTGTGTAGCATGCATTAAAGGAAAACAGACTAAAGATAAGAAATTAAGCGCATATAGAGCTACAGACGTCTTAGAATTGATACATACAGACATCTGTGGGCCATTTCCAACTCCTTCTTGGAATGGTCAACAATATTTTATATCATTCATAAACGATTATTCTAGATATGCCTACCTTTACCTAATTCACGAAAAGTCCCAATCAATAGACGTGTTCAAATCTTTTAAGGCAGAAGTTGAGAATCAACTTAATAAGAGAATTAAAAAGGTCAAATCTGATCGTGGTGGTGAATACTACGACAGATATGACGGTTCAGGTGAACAACGTCCGGGACCATTTGCCAAATACCTAGAGGAATGTGGAATCGTCCCACAATACACTATGCCGGGGTCACCCAGCATGAATGGTGTAGCTGAAAGACGAAACAGGACTCTTAAGGATATGGTAAGGAGTATGATTTGTCATTCTACCTTGCCAGAGTCACTCTGGGGAGAGGCATTAAAAACAACAACATACATTCTTAATAGAGTACCAACTAAGGTAGCGGCTAAAACACCTTATGAGCTTTCGATTGGGCGTAAGCCTAGTTTGAAGCACCTTCATGTTTGGCGATGTCCAGCTGAAGCAAGGCCTTATAGGCCGAATGAAAAGAAATTTGAACCCCAAACAATTAGCAGCTATTTTATAGGATACTCAGAAAAATCAAGGGGCTATAAATTTTATGATCCAAAATTGAGAACAATTTTTGAGACGGGAACGTCAACGTTCTTTGAGGATATTGAGTTTGGGGGGAAGATTAAGGTTAAAGATTTTGTCTTTGAGGAAGAATCAGTAACAATTCCAGAACTAATTCTTCCACCAGTTGACTTTCCCATTATTGAACAAACTCAAGATAATCTAGTTGTTCAGGAAGAACAAAATCCAGATCAAATTCAAGATCCTCAAAAACAAGTGCCTCAAGAGCCAGCTCCATTGCGGAGATCCACTAGAGAAAAAAAAATGCTATTTCGGATGATTATGTAGTATTTATCAATGAAGTAGAGGAAAATGTTGGCACGACGGAAGACGACCCGATCAACTTTCGTCAAGTCATGCAAGATTCCCATTCAGATAAGTGGATCGAAGCAATGAATGAGGAGTATAAGTCTATGCAAGACAATTCAGTTTGGGAACTTATCCCATTACCTGAAGGAGTGAAACCCATTGGTTGCAAATGGATTTTTAAAACCAAGCGGGATTCCAATGGTAATGTGGAGAGATATAAGGCACGTCTTGTGGCTAAGGGCTATACTCAAAAGGAAGGGATTGATTATAAAGAGACTTTCTCTCCGGTTTCATCCAAGGACTCTTTAAGAATAATCATGGCTCTTGTTGCTCACTTTGATTTGGAGCTTCATCAAATGGATGTAAAGACAGCGTTTCTCAATGGTGACATTGATGAGACGATCTATATGGTGCAGCCAGAAAACTTTGTGTTGGGAGACCCAAAGAATATGGTGTGCAAACTAAGAAAATCCATTTATGGGCTAAAACAAGCTTCTCGTCAATGGTACCATAAATTTCATCAAGTAATTCTCTCATTTGGTTTTGAGATGAATACAGTTGATGATTGTGTGTATCATAAGTTCAGTGGGAGCAGACATATTTTCCTGGTCTTGTATGTTGATGACATACTGCTTGCCACTAACGATATAGGCATGTTGCACGAAACTAAGAAATTTCTATCAAAGCATTTTGAGATGAAAGATCTTGGTGACGCCTCTTTTGTATTAGGAATTCAGATACACCGAGATAGATCTCGAGGTATCCTTGGATTGTCACAAAAGAGCTATATCAATAAGGTTCTCAAAAGGTTTGGGTTATAGGATTGCAAACCAGGGGACACCCCAGTTGCTAAGGGAGACAAGTTTAGTCTCAAACAGTGCCCTAAGGGAAGTTTGGAAATTCAAGAAATGCAAAAGATCCCTTATGCTTCAGCTGTAGGGAGTCTTATGTATGCCCAAGTATGTACGCGTCCAGACATAGCGTTCATAGTAGGGATTTTAGGCAGATATTTAAGCAATACAGGTCTTGACCATTGGAAAGCAGCCAAGAGGGTCATAAGATATTTGAAGAGAACAAGAAACTACATGCTCACATATAGGAGGTCAGACCAGTTGGAGATCACTGGGTACTCTGACTCGGATTTTGCGGGATGCCAAGACAGCTTAAGATCAACTTCAGGCTATGTCTTTCTGTTAGCTGGTGGAGCAGTTTCTTGGCGTAGTGCCAAGCAAGGTCTTACTGCTTCATCAACCATGGCAGCAGAATTCGTAGCAATTCATGAGGCATCTGACCAGGGCATTTGGCTGAGAAATTTTGTCACGGGGCTGAAAATAGTTGAAGGGATTGAAAGACTACTCAAGTTGTATTGTGACAATAGATCAACAGTCCTGTATTCTAACAGTAATAGGAGCTCAACCAAGTCAAAGCACATTGACATTAAGTTCCTGGTTGTTAAAGAGAAGGTACAAAGTGGACAGATATCCATAGAACACTTAAGGACAAATTCCATGATTGCGGATCCGCTCACTAAAGGTCTACCACCCAAGGTCTTTCATGAGCATACTGCTCACATGGGTGTGCTACAGTTTGAGGGATTTTGATTTTAGTGGGAGTTTCGTCCATTATGTAATTTATGTTCTATGTTTAATTGTAAAATACAAATAAATTGTATTTGGATTTTCTGATCAAAAATAAAGTTTAAAATATTCAGTTTTGGTTACTTTGTACATTTGAGTTATGGTATGGTCGCATTCGGTAAAGTAGGACCAGTTGAAAATTGACATGCATTGACCAACTTCATGTAATTTTCATGCTACACTTTTCATAATGGGTCTATGTCATTTAGTTGTGTCAATGCGGGTGATCATTGATGGGTTTAGTTATGCTTATTATGACGAAAGCCTCTTTGATTCCATGTGCTGATACGATTAATGGACGGGACAATTTGGATTAGGCTCAAGGTAATTATAATGACATTTTTTGACGTCATAAAGTCTAACACACTCCTAAAGATACATGTGTGACCAGTGGGAGATTGTAAGATTTATGGGTCACATATGTAATTAATTAATAAAGTGTGTTAGGGTCATTATATAATTAGCCAATAAACTAGGGGTCAAATAATATATAATAGTTTATGGCTAAAGAGCAAAATAATTATGACAATTAATAGTGTAGATACCAGACGGTTTCTAATTTAATGAGGGGTTGAATTAGTAATACTGTAATTTGGGATATAACTAATAATAGTTATATATAGGGGTAGTGGTCCCCAAGGCAAACACAACAAGACTATTCAGTTTCACAAACCCTAAAAGAGAAAACTCTCTGGTTCTCTCTATCCCCATCAAGAGAGCAAGGTCTTCAGGGTGTTTTGCTGAGGAAGATCACCCAACCCATTGACTCTATCATCATCATCGGATTTCATCAATGGCAATTCCCACAGGTACGCTTCCGCCTTTGGTTATTCATCATGTATTTGGCATGGATTATTGAGCATAAGGTTGTAGGGATTGTATTCCAACAAATTTTACATCCACATGCAATAAAAAACCACTATATCTTTTTGTCACATAATCAATTAAAAAAGAATAGAAAAATGGAAGGAAGTAATTAAGTAATAGGTTCTTATTAGATGTTAAAATAATTTTATACTTACAATACATATTCTTTAATTTCTAAAAAAAATAATTCAAAGTTATTTCGAATTGGTCCAAGTCCAATCCGACCTCTCACCCAGACTCAACTTGATATACTAATCTCAAATGACCCACGAACAAAATCGTCGTCTCAAGGTTGTGGAGAACCGACCTAACAACCCCCAATGTGGTAACAATCTAGGAGAAACAAGAATTCTCTAAAGATTATGTCAAGAAACGCCGCCATGATACTTCACCTAGAAGCCGCAACAGGAGATTGTCCACTCCAAAATGCAAGAGAAGTTCCTCGTATGAGTTACAAAAACGATGCTACCATAGAAAGTCCTACAAAGACTTCCCACTCAGAGAAAACAACAACCCCACGTTATTCTCAATTGAACCCGCATTTCGTTCCATCTCCAACCTGTGAGATTATGTCATATTTTCGCACTTATGTTGAAGGAAAGTGCAAGGACTTGGTTTAAGAAAACATTCCAATCAAATAAAATTCTGAATTGTCTAATTTATTTTTGGAAATATGATAAATATAATTATAAATTAATATGATTTCCTGATTCATACTATTATCTAAGACAATATTATTTAATTTATTTTTAATTTTAATTTTAATTATTATTATTATTATTTAATTTATTTAATTGTTCTTTTTATTTAATTGTTATTATTATTATTTAATTTTTATCATTATTTAATTTATTTTTTTTAATTTTAAATATAATTATTTTAATTATAAGTATAATAATTATTTATTATAATAATAATAATAACAATAATTAAAATAAAAAATTTATTTATAATTTATTAATGTATTTTATTTTAATTTATTATTAGTATTTTCATTTTTTAAAGTAATTATATTAATAATTCTAATAATAAACTAATTTTAAAATATAACAAAAAAAAAGTTCTCAATTAGAGGTCGCTTCCTCCGGAAACGACCTTCTATTGAAGTTAAAAAAATTTCCCTTCAAGTGGTCGCTTTCCGAGGGAACGACTTCTTATTGAAAAAAAAAGATAGGACATTTAGAGAAATAAGTTTCAGACTAAAACAATTAACGAAAAAAAAATTAAAAGAGGGGATATACATATAAAAAAACTCCAAAAGTGTACGTGTTTTTTGCATTGGAATTGTTTTTTTCAATTTGTTTTTTATGTCTATTGTAAAATGATTTATGTTTTAGGATTTGAGTGATAAAATCATAACTTTTGGTAAACACTTGAAATGAATTTTTTTTAAGATATTCTGAAAAGAGAATTAAACTTGATGAATAATTGTTAAATAAGTTATTTGAAGTTCGAATTTGTTGTCATTTAGATGGAAGTGATTTAAGCTCATATATTTTTGTATGATGATAGCTATATATATTTCTTGTTGTTTTGAAGTGAATTGACACGAGACGTTGAAATAATGTTTGAATTTAAAATTTCACTCTTTTTTGAAAGAGTTGGTACTTAACGACAAGAAACAAATTAAGTTTGGAGTTAGATAGTTTCTCATCATAGGCAACTTTTAGAGTCTTTTGAGTAACTATTTAGATTATTTTAGTTAAGTTACTAGTGAATTTACAATCTTTTTTGTAATAAATTATGACTTTTATAATTGTTCAATTCAATAAGGTTTTTATGCTTTTATTTCCTTGATTAACCAAACATTTTTCGTAGTTTTGGTTTCATTAGTTAATTGTATTGGAGAAAATTTGGTGACAAAATAACACAACTTCTATGAGGTATTTTAATCGTATATTGCAATAAAAAAAAGGAGAAAAAAGCACTATTGTCTATTGGGTTTCCATGACGAAAAATGTTGTCTCGCCTAGCGAAGTAACATGTACACAAAATTCAAATCTAGTTCTTTCAAATTTCACTCGACAAGAAAAACTAATATTCAAGTGAAAACCTAATGTTTAGGTTACTCTAGGACTTTGCGGGTTTGGAAAGAAGGAGAAACACTTGGGAACACTAAAAATTGAAGATTCAACATTGGGAACAAGTGATTGATGATTCAATGGGTCTCCATATTTGTAATTATTTCCTTCTCAATGTTTCTAGTGTTATGTAGTTAAACTCTCAATTGTTGGAGATGAGTAGAACAAGATAAAAACCTTAATTATTTGTTTAATCTAATTTATAGTTATATGATAGAGTTTATTAAATTTGTTTCACATCTTTGGGTTTAATTTTTTTCGGTGCTTGATCATCTTTAAACTATTTTACGTTCATATTTTAAAACGGAAGTAGACTTTACGAATTTTTAAGATGAGACATTTATCAAATTAATTGAGATATTTGAACAAGCAATAGATCAATAAGACAATTCTTTTATATTCAAGCTCCATTCTAATTTTTAATCCATTAATGAATTATGGGTTACTTTGGAATTAATGGTTATATTACTAAGGAATTAGAGAAATAATAGTAAAGATAATACAATTTTGGTAACTTTGATAGTGATCTTGTGGAGAAAAACAATGTCTTCTTACTGATTCATTTTTCCAATGCATCAATCACACTCTAGGTAAGTGTGTGGGAATTTGGGTGAGCGCGACAATAACTTCTTTACACTCTAGGTATGTTAGGGATTTCGGGTGAGCACGACAATAGCAATGAACTAAACGTCCTGTATCCCTAAGATACATTGACACCAAATCTTCACCAAATATCTGAAGACATTTGGTATATGGATCACTTCAAATTTGAGTCACCCACAATACTAGACTCCTTGACTATGATACGACTTGGGGATAGTGTTAAGGTTTTGGGTTGAGACATAGTGTTAAGGTCTCTTAGGCATCCTGTACAGGCTCCCTCATCAAGCTAAGCCATGACTATGATACGACTTGTTAGGAACTGACGGGAGCATGACAACATCAATGAGCTAAATGTCAAGTATCCCTAAGAGACCTTGACACTACATCTTCACTTGAAACTTTAAGGCATTAGGAAGAGTCACCTCTCTTATATATCCAATATTTCCTCCATTTCTAGTCGATGTGGGACTAACCAGTCACACTAGAATTCCAACAATCTCCCCTTTAAATTTGAGTCATCCACAACACTAGACTTGATCCACACTCCGATACCACTTATTTGGGAGTTTGGGGGAGCATGACAACAATGATGGACTAAATGTTAAGGATCCGTAAGATATCTTGAAACCACATCTCAATGAATTGCCTTAAGATTATGGGTTAAGATGTGGTGTTATTGTCTCTTAGTGATCTTGAACATTTAGCCCATTGATGCTTTCACACTCCCATGAACTCTCCAACAGTTAGTCTAAATCAAAGGGCGTGGTCTCTCTAAAGTTACCATTATAGCAAAAATTTAGGTCATCATGAAAGGTTCCAATTCCTAAGCAATTCACCTTTGTTCCAAATTCTAACATTGGAACCTTTAGGGGTAATGAAGGAACAAACAATTTGTAATAAGCTGATAAAAATAAGAAATATAAGTTTGCGAAGAAACAACAAGCTAGTAGGAAGAGGAAGCCATTGTTGTTAAATATAAGTTTGCGAAGAAACAACAAGCTAGTAGGAAGAGGAAGCCATTGTTGTTGATCTCAATGTCACTGTGCCGATCAATGAATATTGTGATACTAATCCACTATCGGGTTTCATTCATAAATAATTAAACGATAATCTCATATTAACTAATGAAGAGATTATTGGGATTAAAGTTAGTTTGATTGTTCAAGAAGTAACCAATACTGGTTTTGATACATCATGTTGTAGTGCTAATGTGTCTAATAATGTTACTCATGAAGTTTTTTGTTATATTGTCTACTTCAACTTACATAACTCTCTAGTTAGTAGATAGTTTTGAAAATGTTAATCAACTAACAACGGGTCAAAGTATTGTTTTTGCAATGATCTAGAGTCGAAGATGAAAATAAAGATCAACTTTCTAATAGTTATATGTTATTGTCATTCAAACTTTTGTTGGACAGATTTGCAACACAAATGGTGATCATGAAATACATTTCTTAGATTGTTTTTAGAGTGACAACGATGAAAATATTGATAATTTTTATTATTAGAACTTCTTTGAAAATATTTTGAAGTCCAAAAACATATGATTTAAAAAACAAGAGTCGCGAACATTTATGATACTCTTCTAAGTACATTTATTGAGATGAAAATATATGAATACTATAATAAGTTAGTTATTAAAATCGTAGCAAACAGGACAATTTCTCTCATATCTACATGCCGCAGTTTCCACTACAAACCAATTGCAAGTTCTACATGTATGAATATCTCTTGATTGTTTGTATATATCAATCTGATGTAGGGGTCCACCATTCCACTGAAAGGAACAATAGAATAATGTTCCTCCAAAAAATTTAATTCCAAACTTCCAATCAGTACTTTCACCATAGCGAAGAACATGAACTCCAAGTTCATCATCTCTAGATTTGCAATGAACAACTAAATCACTATGTCCTAGCAATTTGTTGGTAATGATCACATGCTCTCCAAGAACATTGTCTAGTGATAGCAACACCAACATACACAATAAGAGATTTTTTTGGATAAAGAAAGACATTGTACTTTTAGTTAATCTTTACTTTGGATGAAATGAAAATAATTATTAAGAGAAAATCATATATTTATAGGATGGTTTTAGGAAATAATACAAATAAAAAAGTAGCAAAATTTTAATTTATTTGATATATTTGATCACATATAGAATTTTTTAAGAGTATAAAAGAATCTATTGATTAAAAATAGTAATTACGCCTATCGATTTTTAATTAATGTATGACTTAATAAAGTGTTGATGTTGACTAATGATATCGACTAAAAATCATCCTATATTGAGTGTTGACTAGTTATATTTAATAGAATAATAAATTTAGGAAAAAGATAAACTTGACTAAGCTAATTAATTTAGGAAAATGATAGTAGTTTTGACTAAGCTAATTAAAAAGAGCTAAATTCGTGGCAAAAAAGAAAAGAGAGGATAAATTTATTATTTAAATGAAGAGATAATTATGAAAAAGTCAAGTATGATTTTATTTACGTAAATTCTTTAGTACATTAGTTTACTTCACAATGTAATAATATATTTTTTACGATTATTGATCTTCTAAATTAAATCTCCCTTCATCATCTCTATTTTATTTTTATATTTTTAATTTATTTTATTCAATTGAAAATTTATATTTTATAGATTATGCATTTACATTTTTATACAAATCTTAAATAACTTAATAGATTATTGAGACTCATCAAGAGTAACAATGTCCTATATAAATACATATATAAGACATTAATTTTGATATATCTCAATAACATATGAAAAAAATTTATTAATATAAAATTTCATATGCATGATCTATATGTATAATTAAATTTTTAATCCAAATAAAAAAAATTGATAAAATGAAGTAAAATTAACATAAATAGAGATGATTGAGAGTGTCCAAATCCTCGTGTACACATATTAGTTACAAATTTATATGTCAAGTCCAATATTAAAAAAGGAATGAAAATTCACAAAGAAGAGAGATATTTTTTTTTCTATTTCTTTTGTTAGAATTTAAGAATATGATTGTAATGTGTAAAAAGACTTGAATGTATTAAACATGCATCCACATTTTTACTAAAAATTGAAAAAAATATTAATTTTAAAATAATTGTTTTTTAAATAATATATTGAGAGAGAGAGGAAGTATCTTTTTTATATTAGATATCATGGTAATCCAAATCACAATTGTGCTCTTGGGTGTACGCTACCTGACCTGTTGTCTCTCATTCAAAACCATCAATTTATTATTTGTTTGTCTATCAATTGAAGGTTCTCCATGGATTTACTATTTTACTAGTATTATGATAAACAAACGACGTCACGTTTAACACATAATCAATATGCATTGATATATTTAATTTAATATATCAGTCATACTCTTACCATATACAATGATTACGAATATCATTTATTTTAAGGATAACTTAATTGTTAAATTCTTCCATGTGATATCTCATCTTACAATGAATTGTTAACTTTCATTTTTTTCATGAATAAAACGGAAACCAATATCTTTTTTTTATTGCAAACAAGTCCTTCTAATTTAATTTTTGTAATATGCGTATATAATATCTTCATGATTATCATCATTTTAAAGTTGGACAACAAATTATGATCTGTTTGGAATCACAAACTTGAATGTATTTTTTTTTATAAATTATGTGAGATAAAGTGTGTTGTTTATAAGACAGGATGGGATTGGCAGATAAAGAATATTGAATACATTTGCATGTCAGATATGAGGATTTTTGTTACAGCTTTTGATAAAATAAGAAAATTTTAACTTAGTTAATTATTGTCGAAATTAAAATTAAATTAAAATACACTTAAAAAATTTAAGTAAAAAATAAAATAAATTTAAAAAACTATTTATATAATTTTCCATAAAAACTTGACCCCATTAATAATATTATTACAAAAAGAGTGATGCATGTTGGATGAGACGTGAATAATAATGGGAGTTTGAATTTGAAAAAGAAATCTAGACTATGGAACCTATAAAATGAAATTAAATTAAATTTAAGCGCAGAAAAAAGTTGGGGGCGAGCAAAAATTCTGAAATAGTTTAATCGAGTGGGTCATTCATCACTCTTCCCTAGTCTAGACAATCCCAATCTGTAAATGTTTTTCAAATGGTGTAAAATCCTTCTTCTAGCTCTAAATGTAAGAAAATTTCGATAAATAAAAATTGATGTATTAATACGATCGATTAATAAGCATTTAATTTTTATATAAAAATAATAATAATAATATTTAGACATTCATATTTTCATATATGATATTTGATTAATTACATTTAAAAATATAATTAATTATGTTGGGTGATAGTTAATTCAATTTATAGACAAAATTGTGATTAATTCAAATGATATAATTAATTATACTTTTAAACGTCATCTAATTAAATTAATTATATTTCAATATGTAATTAATCAATTTAACAAGTGTAGGAAAAACTAAATATATAAAAACATTTTTAAAAACTCAGAAGCAAATATTTGACCAGAAAATATTAAATATCTTTATTAAAAAATTAATATACATTCGTTCAAATCGAATAAATACATAAATAAAATATAAATTCAAAATTATTAAAATTATACGTAACAAATATTTAATAAAATTTACAATATTCAAATTATAAAATAACAATATAATACAAAACAGAAATATATAAATATGATTAAATTTATGTGCTCTAAATTTCATTAATTTTGCGTTTGTAACTTTGAACATGTTAAATTTATTAATTCAAATTTGGAATGCATTAAAAACTACTCCATCAATTGGAAAAGTGAGTAACGAGGTAAATGAAAAAGGGACAAGAAAGATAGTGTAGGATTGAGGATCCTTTGTAGGGTCTCAAAGTCAGTATGTTTATGTGAATGCAGGCATGGATTTAAACAGGGCTAGTGAAAAAAGATACGAGAGCATTATTATATTTTATTCGTTTCATTGAAAATGTTATTTAAGATTTTTCTACACATACTAAAAATATAATAATTAGAACAAATAAATAAATTATTTTATTATAATATTTATTTTAATTATTAGTGAATTTATTATTATTATTAATATAATAATATTTTAGAAATTACATATATAATAATTATTAAAATATCATATTAAACATTATTAATAATATTTATTTAAAAATAATTTTATTTTATTAAAGTAATATTTATTCTGAGACGAATCTGCATTACTTATAGGGGAGATAAATAATTAGCTAGGAGAGGGTGAAGACCCGATTCTCCGCTGTGTTGTGTTGAAGCATGTAATGTTACTTATTTTTGTCGTTTTACTTCTCCGTGTGGGATATAGTGCCCGCCGATATAGACCATCACCATCCCTTTCAGTTCTCCCCTTCTCTTTTAAATTGTATCATTCCTTTATTTATAGGTATAACAGAAAATACATCGTACACTTTTCTAACTTATATCAAATTAATTTTTTAATTTTTTAAAATTTTCATATTTGTAAAAGTTACAATATTAAATTATTTTTAATTTTAATTTCTTTTAGTTAATTTTTTTTTAAAATGATACTATAAATTTTGTTGACAATTATATAAAAAATAATAAAATAAATTTTTATGTAATTTTATCACATAGATTAAGAGAATCACGTGTTTAGTTTCAAAAATTCTAAAGTCTATATAATTTGAATTCTCTTTGTTTAATTAGTTATTTTTAAAATTTGATTGTGGTTTTTGTTCTTATAATTAAAATTTCTTAAAAATTATACGAGTTTATCGAAAAAATTAAAAGAATTTTAAATTTCAAATTTGCTCATTTAAAATTAGGATTATTAATGTAAATATAAAAGACGAATTTAACATTAAAAAATTAAATAACTAATTTATTAATAAAAAATAAAACAAACTAATATATTATTTTTACATAAACTAAAGAACCGTAAGATATATTTCCCGTAATTATAACTATATGGTTTTTGAGCTCTAACACATTTTTCTAACCCTCTCACTTATATTAGATGAAAATAATTTGTTCCCGCGTTGTTTGCAAGTTTTTGGTTTGTTGTGTTTTCAGTGCTAAGACCAATTTCTTGGTTGGTTTATTTTTTTCGAACACTAGGGACGGATTTGGTGAAGGGCAACCAAGGATTGTGCCGGTCTCACCCCCTACGTTAATTAATTCTAGAAACCTGCAAGAATTAAACACAGACCAACCATGGATAATTCACCTTCGGTTCAAGGACATCACAAATTCACTAACCCCAAAGAAACTATGTGGCGCCAACCAGTTGAAGTTGTTTGTAAGACCTCTTGAATAACAATTACTAGGACTAAACCTTGTTGCGTTCACCATTAAGAGGTATGTTAGGGGTACAATTGAAACATATGAATATGCCTATGTATAAAGAGCCTAACCCATAATGGATAGATAAGTTACTACCTCTGTCTAAATAATACAAAACTTTTTATTTCACCACTTTTTCTAGGATGAATTAGTTGTCAACTTTATTGAGAAATTGTGAAAGAATGCTAGCAAGGGCTCAATGTAGTTCGTTGAGTATGAATATACAACCATGACCATAAGTGGTACATATGCTCAACTCAAATAACACTGGTAGGCCAATGAAAGGGAAAAGTTTCTCATGTCTAACCCTAAGAACCCATAAAAGTTAAGGATACAAATTTCAACCAAAAAAAAAAATTTAAGTAGATAAAGTTAAAAATGTTAGATATTGATAGACATGACAAAGTTTATGAGTAATTTACGAGACCTTCCATTTAATATTTTTAAATTAAATTATTAAAGAGTTTATTTTTGTAACTTAAAAAGATTAAAATAAAATAAATAAAACTTGAAGAATCGTGTTGTCTACCTTTTATAACATAAGAAATGAAAATGAAACAACAAATTTTAAAGTACCAATGTGAATCTAAAAACAACCTAAAGTAAAAAAAAAAAAGAAAGAGGCAATTTTGTTTAAATATTATCACTACTCTACTGTAGCAGCATAAACCATGGAAAAGTAGTGTAAGTCTTTGTGGACTTTAAATATCACCAAAATCAATTAATCAATTTATATTTAGTCAATTGTTCTAATAATATTATTGCATTAATTATTCAATATTCTTATGCATCATTTGGTACGTAGAGCCCCTTTCCGCCCATTTAACTATGCAGTCTACTTTAGTATAAGAGTGTTTGTTTAAGGTTAATTTTTAGTATAAAATTAACCATTTAAATTATTTTTTTTCTTTTGTTTAAACAAATGATTTTTATAAATATTTTTTTTTTATATAATATCTTCGACTAAGTGTGACATTATCTTGTTGCAATAGTTTTTTGGTTACTCATATTATTTGATTTAGATTGTCAGATAAACTTTGATTCGGTGCATATTCAACAAATGATTTTATCATTGTCAATGTAACAATTGAAATCGTGAGTTATTTGAGCACTTTCATTTTATCATATTTGTAAGTATTTTATTATTTTATACTATTAATAAGGTGTTGTGAGTTTGTTCGTAAACTCATCTTTTTCAGTTTTAATTACTTTGAATTTTTTGTTCGCAATCAATAAATTTTTTACTAATTTAAATGAATAAATATAGTTTTTAATAAAAAACAATATTTAAAGTCGCTAAAATAAAAAAATTATGAATATGCAAACAAACTAACAACATCTAAGTTGATAGCATAAAACATAAAATATCTATAAATTTGACAATTCTATGATAAAATTAATTTGTTTGGAATATCCATGTATCTAGAACTGCAACATTAACGACACAAGAGTTATTTTTTTATATTTATACTAGATCAAAATTGATTTATTTATTTGAATCAAATAAACACCATAACAAAATATAAATTTAAAACGAAGAACTAAAATAACAAACAAAATAATATCGCACTTCAACCACAAAATCATAAACAAAATTAAAAAGAATAACAATACTTATTACCTTGTTTTTTTAATAAAAATAAGTTATTTTTATTTATAATTGAAATCATAATGTATATATTATGAATCACATATTTATTGCAATTCCACATTCACACAATATGAAATCTCCGCCATACATTTCAGCTCGAACGGTCCATGCATCAAGTGCGTGAAATCCAATTCCGTATACTATACATTGACCCATATTTTTTTACATACGTTGTGTTGTTCTGTAAGTCTTCTCTATTAGACGACAAAAAATCCTACTCTTACTTAATAGTCTCAGACAAGTACACAACACTACATACACATCCAACCCAAATTAAAAAAAAAAAATACAACTGTCAATATTTTTTTTACACCTTCCATGAAATTTATTTAATAATATTTCATTCACCACACTTGCCTCGATATTTTAACCCATCTAGATTTGAATCACGAACTCTCCTCATTGCTTCCTTCCTTCCTCTCCCTCTCTCAATTTCTCTCATCCTATTTAACCCTTTCTAAACAAACTTCAAACCTCTTCAACCTTTCTCAACTTTCATCAACACTTACGTTCCGTTTGGCAACCATTTTCTTCACAATGTCTCAAAAGCACTTACACGAGCTTCTCAAAGAAGACCAAGAACCATTCCTTCTAACCAACTACATTTCAAACAAACGTAACCAACTGAAAAGACAATCCCCAAACACAACTTTACAATTGAAGAAACAAAAACCACCACCACCAACAACAATTAACCTATGCAAAAACGCTTGTTTCCTCTCATTCCAAAACACACCCGATATTAAAAAATCACCAATCTTCGAATTAACTTCACCGGTTAAAAAAAGTCCACGTGGATCCTCCAACGCTATTTTCCTTCAAATCCCAGCCAAAACGGCGTCGCTTTTACTCGAAGCCTCACTCAGGATTCAGAATAAAAAACCGCATTGCAAAAATAAACCGTTCCGGTTCGGTTCGTTTTTCAAGAAATTAACGCAACGAAATAGAAACAAAAAAAGTGAATCAATTGAAGCTAAGAAAGAGGTGGGATCCTGTGAGGTGGGGTACAGGTGTTCTTCTTGGAATGGAAGAACGAGTAGTGCGGTGTGGTCGGAGAGCAACGAGGATAAATCGTTGGATATGGAAACTTCGTGTAGTGGAAATTCGTGTGAATATGTTGAAGAAGTTCAATTTGTGATGAACAAGGAAAAAGAAAATGGAGATTGTGCTTGTTTTCATCATCGTGGATTTTTCTGTGAAAGTCCTTTTCGTTTTGTTCTTCAAAGGAGTGCTTCCTCCTCTTCCGGCTGCCGTACGCCGGATTTTTCCTCGCCGGTGGGTTCACCTAGTCACAACCAAACAGAGGTTTGTCATTTTCATTTTAATTTTCGAGGTGTATAATTGAATATCACTATTCATTTATACTTTTTTTCAGTGTCTTTGGTTCTAAATTTACAAAAATTCATTTCGTAAAATAAATTAAAATTACTCTCATATTTGAAAGTAAAGTGACTAGAATGTTGTGATATATTTCTGTTGAATTTAGTTAAAAAAAAAAAAAAGGAAGTCTGGTGCAAAAATTAAACTTCTCAGTAAATTCAAATTTAAATTTTGGTTGATATGTTTTAAATATGATTATTTTGTATAAAGAAATTGAGTTCGAAAAGTAAATTTGGAAGTTGAAATATTTTTTAAAAACACTTTTGAGAGTGAAAAAAAATTAGATTCTAAGAAAAATTAAATTTCGAAGGTAAAATCATTTTTTGCATTGAAACATGTTAAAATTAATTTATATCATCTAAAACTAAAAACCAAATTAACACCGAATGTGTTCTAATTGAATTTCTATATATATATCACTCTACATTTAATTAATTTATTCATTGCAAAAACACGTATGATTCTGATTTTTGAGACACTAAAAATAAGAAAATATGTATCAGCTGATTTTTTAGGACACTGGTTCTGACTCGGTAATTTGTGTGGTGAGTTGGAGAACCGAGTTAAACTCGTGAGTTTACCAGTATTTGTTCTGTGGTGTATTTTTGTCAGCGAATAGGATCTGGTTTCTGGAACTGATATTTTTGCCGGAAATTTATTTTACTGTGACAATTATACCCTTTCATTTTTTCTAAATATGTTAAAAGATCCTTTTTGAATAGGGTCACAAAGGTCAATTCAATTAAATAGTTTTGTTTATTGTCATATGTCTTTACTTTTCACTCCCAGGTGGTTATTTTGGTAAATAAAAACAGGTTATATTTTTGTTTGTTCTATTATTATTATTTAATTCCGACATTCGATTTATTAGTGAATAGTTTCACATTTGTATTTTTGTTTGGCATTAGTTGTAATGTTTTGTACCAACTAGCAAGTAGCCAAAACAAAAAAGAAGTCAATAATAACCCACTTACAATAAACAATTTAAACCCAATTATGAAACAAATTGTTGAGTCGTCTATTTCATTGACATTATAAGAATGATTATAATGAATAAGAAATTATATTAACTACCTAATTAGGACATTATTCTAAGTAAAGTTGTTGTGAATTTTTTCATAGGACAAAGAAAATAATGGAGGTGACGAAGTCAACAAATTCCAATCAGGGGAAGATGAGGAAGAGAAGGAACAGTGTAGTCCAGTATCTGTTTTAGACCCACCGTTTGAAGATTATGATTATGATTGCCATGAAAACGACGATCAAGAGGGTGGTTTTGATTTGGAATGTAGCTACGCCAATGTACAAAGTATGTCAATATTTTATTTTAGATTTAATTCGTACACATATTTCAATATAATGATTTTTTATACTATATATTAATCAATAGTAACAATTAAATCATAAAAAATGGAACTAATATCCTATATTGGAGAAATACTTAGTTGGTCATAGACATAAATAATATAGAATTTGAGTACTTATATTAAAATATATATCATTTAAATGTTTTAAAATTATGTATTATTTTATTCTTTTACTTTTTATCTTTATTTATATATGTGAGTGTTCTCAAACATGATTTATTTATACTTCTGACCAAACAAGTGTTTCTTCCTCTCCCTTTGTAGTACGTTGGTGCAGCTGTAAGAAACTTAATTTTAGAGAATAAAAATTCTCTTTCTAAATCTAATAGTTTATACACTTGTAGTATCATATAGCACTTGTATTTAGGAGTTAAAATAGATTAGATCAGATCGGTCGAAATGGGTTTATCAACCAACTTATGATAGGAGCAAACAAGGTTAGAAAAATATTTTTATAAAAGACTATTTAGTTAGATTGGATTTCAAAAAATCTTTTAAGCCTATGATACTGACTTAATTAAATATAAATTATTATTATTATTATTATTGTAATATTAAATTTGTAATTTGTGTTTAATCATAGAAATATGTTAATATTTTTTATGTAATTTAAACATACAAACTAAATTAATTTTTAATATATTTAAATATATAATTACAAAATAATATGTTATATAATATTAAATTCTCTAAAATGTCGTGTTAGATATGAAAATGAAAATTAAGTCTTGGTAGTCTATAAACAAAAATGTATACCACTTGAATGGTGTAAACATTGTAAAATATAGTGAAGATGACTTTTAATCAAAATTTCAAACATTGTCAATCTTTGAAAAAAGTCACATCTTACCTTAAAAATAAGTCTATAAAAGATAATACGATGTGTAACATTTTTATTATAAGCCAAACTTAATTAAATCTTGCAAAGTCTAATTCAACTTAATTTATTTTTATCTTGCTAATCATTTAAAAATGTTGGATTTAATTTTAATACTTGATTATAAAATCACATTCAGTGGTTGTTAAATTTTCTTAGTAATGTATTAAAATTAAAAATTTGTGTCATTCTTGGTTGTGTACGGTGGTTATCCATCAACGTAGACAATCGTAAACGTTTCATCAAAGTGGATTGTCCAGTTGTAAAAATACCATAAGAGGGGCTAATTGTTGATATGATTGTACTGAAATTGAAACATAATAATATCTATTTTTTGTGGGTTTCGTTTAAAATATTTTACAGTATCTCATTACTCAGCTGGCATTTTGCATTGAATGTGGAACTGGCCTACTCTTTGTTTACCATTAGACATTAGGCAGTAAAGTTATAAATTTCAACATGACCCACAAAAAATTTTCATGTCAGGAGATCTGTCTTGATTGAGATGCTTCTATTGAATGTGTTGTATAAGGTTTCAGTAATGTAAAGTTTCATCATGTTTTGATGGTAATTTTGGTTGTTGAGAATTTAGTACTCTTCTGATCTTTTTAATTTGGTCAATGTGATGCAACACATGCGAGTTATTGCTCCATTGTCATGTGGCCATTTAATCACTTGATCTATCTGTTTTTCATTACCATTTTTGGCATTCTAAGTTTGGAAAATTGATTTGGTGCTAGAAAAAATTCCCACATTTATTGCTGTTGATAGATCTTTGAACTATTTATATTTTGAATTTCCCTTTATGATTAGAATATAAACAATATGAACTTCATGGTTAAGATTTGTTGACCACAAAGAATGAATGCATATACATCTTGTTTCTATTGTTGTCAAATATCTCTATGTTTATAAGTTTGAATAACGTGAATTTGCTGTTGAAAATAATATGCTTAAATATCTTTAAAATATTATAAATTTAAATTTAAAATAAGATATCATTAAAATATTATTAAGAATATAATTTATATTTGAAATTTTATTTATAACATAGCTAAGATTTGTTATTTATTTTAAAGATGTGATTTAAAATATATTTTTGCATTACAATTTAAGTTTTTATATAGAACCAACAATTCAAATTTAGGATGAGATTTCTCCATTTATAATATACTATCATATATTTATGCAAATACAAACAAAATAACCATCACAAATCTAAAAAAATCGCTCAATCATGTACAAGAATAAAATACATGAAATTTGATATTTATATTGCAAATGTCCGAAAAAATTTATAAATCAAATTAATCGAAAGAATATATTGATTATTGATTATCATTTTGTATACTAAATTTACAGGAACCAAGCAACAACTATTAGACAGGCTTCGAAGATTTGAGCAACTTGCGGAGTTAGATCCATTACAACTTGAGAAAAGAATGCATGACGAAGAAGACATCGATTACGAAACATTTTTTGAAAAGTACGATGTTGAAGAAGATGATAGTGAAGCACCATGTGAAGAGAAGTCCATAAAAGAAATAGTTTGTGAAATCCTTTGCCATTCAAGTGTTCATGATAAATGGCAAGACCCAAAAGTTCTTAAGAGACTTGTTTATGATCTCATTAAGGAGGAAGAGAAAGCACTTACTTTTTCACAAGATATGGTAATGAAAAGGGTGTGCAAGAAGCTGGAGATGTGGAAAGAAGTGGAATCTAACACTATTGATATGATGATAGAAGAGGACTTTTCTAGAGAGGAAAATGGATGGAAGAAAAATGACGTGGAGACAAAAGAGCTGGCTTGTGAGCTTGAGGTTGCTATTTTTTGTTTTCTAGTTGATGAATTTTCAGAGGAATTAGTATGTTAATGTTTTGGTCAATTTTGAAGGAGTTGAGGTACTAAATTAGTATGAATGATTATCTTTATTCTTTCATTAGAGGAGTATATGACTTCAACCTTATATCAAAATAAGCTAGTTAGTAAGAAAAAAAGAGAGATCAAAAACAGATAATTTGGGCTTCATAATTGAGGAAAAACATGGGGATATGTGTAATGATCCATGTGTGTAGCTCGTTGCTTAGTGGGAGTGTAGAATCCCTTTTACTAATTATATTTTGTTACAATTATCAATTTTAAGTTTGAATCATCTAGGAAACCGTGGTTGTGGTAGAGTTGGTTCAATTTTAAGTTTGAATCATCTAGGAAACATTAATAATTTTCGGAAAAAAATACACAGTAGTACATTAATTTTTTAATGTGAAAATAGAAAAACTGGAGTCAAACTTTAATTAAGTGAAAAAATGAGTAAAGATAATTGAGTGACACTTATCAACCTCCATACAATTTTAAAAAAATAATAATATTATTATCTATGTTACTTTTTATAATAATTTTTTTTTTATATTTTACATATATTAGAAAAATATAAATGTCTTGTAAGGACAAGTACAACTCATTTGATATATTCAAGTCGGTACTAAAACTCACAATTTTACGCATTTAAGATGTGCAATTCTTGATATCGCTACTAAGTTATTTGATTAAAATAAAAAAGTATATATAAATAATTTAATGTATTTATTTTATATATTTATTTAATAAAATAAAATAAACAAGATATTTTGATAAGTTTAACAGGTATGACTTAATTATAGTATTTAAATAAATATAAAAAATTTATTAATTGAAATAATTTAACGATAATTATTTTATTTCTATTAATTTAATCTAATTAGTTTATTAGTATTTGAATTTTTTTGGAAGATGGAAAGTGTAGGTGTTTAAAAAAATGACTATGATTAAAGAACACATGTTGAAATTTGATTGTCGCATGAATGCATACAAGTGATGATTTTTAATTTGATGTTTCCCTTAATAACTCTCTCAATTTTCATTCTTACCTTGATGTTATAAGAATACTATGATGTTGTTCACAGTGTGGTAGCTACCTCTCTTTTATTTCTATTTTCTTTTTGTCATATTAATTGAGAATTTTCTTGATGCAATATATGCAACAGAAACACTAAGAGTTAGATTTGATGGAAATACTAAATAAATATTTTTAATTCATTTTCATTTATTTTGTCATGAATCTGAAATGCCACTTCTGTTTCTAATTGTGTGCAACAAGGAGAATAAAATAATAATCTCTAGGCAATATGTGCAGGGTTTTGGAAGTGATTTTTTTTTTTTGTTGACAATTAATGCATGATTTTGGAAGTTGAGCATTGGAGACATGGATGTACAATTCTTAGTGTTTCTCTTTAGTAATATGAATCTAATTTTACTGTGTAGTTATAGAAGTTTGACATTATTGGTGATACTCTTTAAGCATTTAGAATATGTGATAAAAGTTTGAATAATTTAAAATTAGTTTATGTTGAAAATTATAAAACCTCAGCTAAATTTGGAGTCGGCTTTATGATTTTTTTTTCTTCAACAATAAAAAAATATTTAATTATTAACATTATTTTTGTTTCATATATAATTTATTGATCAAAATCATAAATCTTTTAATCATTATTTATCTTATATATTCCACAGGTTAAGAGTGATATCATTATTGAATCTCGAAAAAAAGCCTCTCGTTATTGTTCACTTCCATCTCCAAACCTTATATTCTTCTTTCTTTTCCAAATCCTCCATAACCAAAAGCTTTTTATGGTTCCCCAAACCTGTTTCCTAGCCTTGCAAATCTGAATCTACCTGTGCATCCTTAGAGATAAGACTCAATCAGTGAAATAAAGGGACGACCCACTGAAGAACTTGGGTCAATGCAACAGTTCTCGACTTTAGGGGTGCGAGTCGTTTTCCCAACATAAAATGTGGGTCATTTTCTTGGCTTTAGAGTTGCGATTCATTTTCCCAGCTTAAAATATGGGTCGTTTTATTGGCTTCGGAGGTGCGAGTCGTTTTCTTGGCTTAAGATACATGTCATTTTCTCGGTTTCGGGGATCCAAGTCATTTTTTCGACTTAGGATCCGAGTCATTTTCTCGACTTAAGATGCATATCATTTTCTTGGCTTCACGGGTGTAATTTGTTTTCCCGACATAAGATGTAGGTCATTTTTTCGGCTTCGAGGGTGCGACTAATTTTCTCAGCTTGGGGTGCGAGTTGTTTTCTAGACTTAAGATATGAGTCATTTTCCCAGCATAAGATGCGAGTTGTTTTCTCATCTTCGGGGGTGCGAGTCATTTTCTTGGCTTGGGTGTGATTCATTTTCCCGATTTAAGATATATATCATTTTCTCGGCTTCAGGGGTGCAAATCGTTTTCTCAACTTTAGGAGTGCGAGTCGTTTTCCCGGATTAAGATGCGAGTACTTTTCTCGACTTTGGGGGTGCGAGTCATTTTCTCGTTTTGGAAGGAAAAAGTAAAGGTGCAAATTAGAAACCCCGACTTCAAAGGAAAAAACAAATGGTGCAGGTTAGAAATTTCGACTTCAAAAGAAAAAATAAAAGATGCAGATCACTTATCATAGCTCTTAAATCAGAGGTTGCGGGTTAGTCGTCTAAACTTTTAAATTAGATGGTGCAAGTCCTTTTCCCGACTTAAGATGCAGATCGTTTTCTTGGCTTTAAAGTTGCGATTCGTTTTCCCGACTTAAGATATGGTTCGTTTTATCGACTTTGGGGGTGCGAGTCGCTTTTCTGACTTAAGATGCAGATCATTTTCTCGACTTTGGGAGTACGATTCATTTTCTCGGCTTGGGGTCCGAGTCGTTTTCCCGACTTAAGATGCATGTCATTTTCTTGGTTTCAAGGGTGCAATTTGTTTTCTCAGCTTAAGATTTACTTCACTTTCTCGGCTACGGGGGTGCGAGTTGTTTTCCAAACTTAAGATGCAAGTCATTTTCCCATCTTAAGATGCATGTCATTTCCTCAGCTTTGGGGGTGTGTGTCGTTTTCTTGGCTTGGGTGCGATTCATTTTCTCGGCTTAAGATACATATTACTTTCTTGGCTTCAGGGGTGTGAGCTGTTTTCTCAGCTTTAGGAGTGCGAGTCGTTTTCCTGGATTAAGATATGGGTCATTTTCTCGGCTTCGGGGGTGCAAGTCATTTTCTTGTCTTGGAAGGAAAAAAGTAAAGGTGCAAATTAGAAATCCTGACTTCAAAGGAAAAAATAAATGGTGCAGGTTAGAAATATCGACATCAAAAGAAAAATAAAGGATGGAAATCACTTATCCTAGCTCTTAAATCAGAGGATGCAGGTTGTCGTCCCGACTTTTAAATCAAAGGGTGTGTGCTAGTCATCCCAGCTCTTAAATTAGATGATGTAGGTAATTGTCCCGTCTTTCAAAACATAGGGTGAGATTTAGTGTCCCGTCATTTAAATCTTAGGGTGTGGGTTAGCATCCCAACTTTATATTTATACACTATTGAAAATATGAAATGTGATCAATGCATTTGATGAATGAACATTTTCCTTCATTTTCATCTTTTTTTTTCTTCATTTTTTTATATCAACTTATTCAATTTTTTATTTTATTTTATTTTATTTCTTTCACCTCTTTACAAACATGATCTTTGGATTCATGGATGAAAAATATGCACCACATCAAATAAATGATGGTGATTGTCCTTTTTATTTTTAAAGAGATTCTTTTTTGTTACATCATCGACTTGATTTTTAGTTGTCCTTATCTTATGTGTAAAGACATCATACTAATTTTGACCTATTGACATTTACATATTTTGTGCCCCAACATATTATTATCATAAAAATGTATTTTGATTAAATAAAAAAAATTACAGATTTATAACACAAGAAATTAGTGAAGGAAAGTTTAGACAATGATATTTTGAATCCAAATTATGATTCTCCATTTTCAATCTTGAATCTTCAAATATTATCCAACCAAATTGGGAAGGAACGAAAAATCATAAATTTGGATTCAAAATAAGGAAGAAAGGACAAAGAAAATTTTGAAAAAGAATGTAGCAGAATAATTATTATTACTCTGACAGCGTGTTGAGAATCATCACTAGTACAATTAAACCTTGTTACATCGGTTCCTATATACCTGTTAGATCGGTTACTTGTCCGATGTAACATCAAGCGTTGTAATAAATAGTTAATTATAAGATCGGTTAAAATGACAGATGTAACAAGTCAATTCAAAATTGATTTATTACATCGGTTAAATTTTAACCAATCTAACAAGTCAAATTCAATATTGATTTATTACATCGGTTAAATTTGAACCAATCTAATAAGTCAATTCAAAATTGATTTATTACATCTATTAAATTTGAACCAATCTAACAAGTCAAATTCAAAATTTAACTAAATTTCATACTTCATTATAGCAATTAGTAAATCAACTAAATATTAATTGAATCGTAGCATTGTCACAACAAATAAGTAGAACTAAAACACTAATGTAATTATAGACATAATCGATTTGAACGGGTCTCGACCTAAGGAGTCACATGATGGCATCAACTATGTTAAAAATACATTATACTTAACATGAAAACACAAACAAATCATGAGTTTGAGTATACATAAAAGATAGTAAATGATTACAATTATTCACCGTCCCTAGCCAAAGATTTCATTGTCTGCTGCAAGAACAAAATCAACACAACAATTTAACGCATTAGCGCCCAAGAAACCATCACAAAGTTGAATGAAACACCTATTCAAAACTCAAACCAATAATTAACATTTAAAAAACACAGTGAATAATAAAAAATCATCATAATAGCTCAAAAAATAAAAACAAATAACAAACAATTTGACTCAAATTATTGAATAATAATGACTTAATAAAAAATGTTTTAGCCATGAGAATATGACAGATTCAAAGGTATTGCAACACCAGAACTTGATCAAATTAGTGTTGATCTAGGCATCTAACAAGTTCAATCAACAAATAAATAACCGATAAAAGAATCAAACAAATGTTTGGCAAATAACCCCCAATTAACAAATACACGCATTACACAAAACCTTCCAATAATTACAACAACAAAAATAACTATTAAAAAGCATGTGGTGGAATGGTAACATTAACATAGTCAAAGTCAACTGCGCAAAAAAAAAAACCAAAAGAAAATCACTTTGACATTTTATGTTAAAATTCCACACACCTTTAGCAACTGCTAAACAAATGAATCATATATTAAAGAAGCGAACTTGATTAACCATATGCATATTTAAAATGTGAAAGATAAGTATTAATGCTTACCCAAGATTAATAAGTAGCTGGGAATTGATGAGAATGCAAGTTATAGGCAGCAGTGACACAAATGGGCATGTGAAACCTGAAATATGATTAATGATAGAGTTATGAACAGATTCACCCTAATACTATCCATAGAAACTTATCAAATATACAAACATCATGGTAAGGCATACCTCTAGAGTGACCAAATTTGTCCCTTACATCATCTTGATCTGTACAAGTTAGGATGACGAATCTACACACAAGAAGAGTGCCTCCGACTCCACACAATGTGAAGCGAGCAGAACTGGTGATAGCATAAAATAATGCTGAAAAGAATTAGAACACTAAGAGAAATTCTTAAATGACATGAAAAACACTAATAAAATGCATATGTGAGGACAAACACTAATAATTCTTATGTGAATGAAGATTAGACTGACATGAAGCTGCATATGTGAGGACAAACTCCCCTAAGCATATGAATGCTATGGTCCACCCAGGAACTCTTCTTCTATTGCTCTCATTTATATATGCACCCAGAAAAACAAATGCTAGTTGGCAATATGGTTGAGTAATGTACAAAGTTATATAAAGTAACTATTGAGTAAGGATATTGATTATGATTGATTAAGGATAGTGATTAAGAAGAGATTAATCGTAAGCAACTTCGCCATTCAAATACCATATGTCTCGGAATTATCTAACACCAGTTGGTTGGTATAACATCTTCTGACAGCTTCTTTAGACAAGAAACCATCTTCATCCCTAGTTGTCAGGTACTGTGTGAGCATACTTGCTAATTGTGTTCTCAAGATTTGCTGGTACATAAATATTGTTTCATTTATTTAAAAGATAGATAAATGTCTATGAGCTTCATAGTCAAAATAATTTAATTAATGCATTTGAAAGTATCATTGAACATTGACCGTCCTTCTGTGTCATAGACTCCAAAGTCAACTCCCATGTTTAGAGGTCATAATTTTGAAATTTCAATGCTTAAAAAGATTAGGGGGAAAGAAGACCTTGCCCCAAATTGAACAAAACCACATCCTTTGCCGGCATGAACTTTGGCAGAAACAATCTCTCCAAATAGCAGAAAGTTTTGCTTCAGCTCCTCGTCTGAGACATTAAGATCCAAATTACCAACAAAAATCTGCATTGCAAAAGCATGTAAGAGTACCATGGGAAATGAAAATTACAAAATCTTAGGGTTACAGGACTTACAGTAGTATTGTTTACATCATATTTAGGTGGAACGGTATTCACTGGGGCAGTGTATGCCGGCACTAGATATATTGTTGCCAAGGATATCATAGATAAGTATCTCTCCTAAGTTATACTAAATTAAAATATCAAAACACTAAAAAATTCTCAAAGTTTCAACTTCCAATGCAGGCTTTCTATATGACTAACATAATTTGAAATTTAATGGATTGCATGACAGAGGTTTGGTAAAGAGAAGGCCTAAAATTTTATCACTCCAAGACTAATATTGGATATCAAGTGATAACAGATAAGTGAAATAAGAAAAGATGGAATTGGATAAATAACTACCATACCTATGTTTAGGATGGAAAAGAAGAAAAGCTTTCATTCCATAGTTTAGGAAGTGAATGTAATGGTAAGGAGATTGGTAAACAAGAAGTCAGTTCCATCTTAAACCCCGAATTGGGAGAAGATAACTAGAGCGGACATAATGAGATTGAATATAAATTCTTCCAGAGTCCATATTTCATTTCATCATATTTTAAATAACCTTAACAACGAGAAATAGTACCATTCCATCAACCATAACACCCAAAATTTTAATCAAACTGGCTTTATATGTATAACAAGGTAAGTCTTCAACTAGAAACCCATTCACAAGTACAAACTATATAGTGACACCAATCCATTACAATTATGTAACACTCTTTATCAATAAAGAAAGAGAATTAAAACAAAATATGAAATTGAATAATATGGTCATAAGGAAAAGCTGAAAACCACATTGCATTGAGAATTAAGACCCGTTTGGATTGAGCTATTTATCCAAACAAGCCCTTATTAAACAAAGAGTAGGTTTAATTTTACCTTTAGGAACAGGTGGTGGAGCAGCAACGGCAACAGCAGCATAAGGTTGTTGATAAGCAACACTAGCAGTAGTTTTCTTAGGTGTAGCAGCACTAATACGCATAGGCCTAGTAGAACAATAGACATCGTTCATGTTGACAGTGGTCGTATTGGTGGAAAAATGAAAACGGCATTGAGGGAGGTTATTGAGAAGTATCATTTGAATGTTAGGATCACTCCAAATCAGAACATCATATTGACTGATATTCGTGCTGCCTGGAAACGTCCCATCACTACCATTCTTTCTCAGGCTGGTCTGCTGGTGAGGTTTTCCAGCTTAATTTTAACAGATTAAAAGATCATGCCCTTGCCCTAATTGTTTGTGTTAAGCTATATTTGTTAGTAAAATATTGAATTCACTTGTCTCTACTCGTTTGACATTTGATATTGTTTGTTAGCCCTACATTGCATCATTTAGAGGTCATAATGAAAGAAGAAATCACATACTGAGATGATTGGTGCAGATCTTGAGGGTTTTGGTTTTCCTCATGAGAAGCCTAACTTTACCAGTAGCCTTATGTTTCAAGAACATGAAAGTACCAACACCTCTCTCCTTCCACTGATTTCCATCCTTGTCAAAATGGTAAAGCTTTGATTTGCTACGATCAGTGAAAAACAAAAATCGGTGTAAAACACGCAATACTCGATTAGAGCCAATACAACAAAACCATATGACGGTTCAGATCACAAATACCCAAATGACAAATAATAACATACTAAACCATAAAACACACAATACTCTAAGAGCCAATATTACCTTGACTCCATAATATATCTCAATTTCGTGTTATAAAACAAGATTTTCAAATGAATTAAGAGTAAATTCAAAACAATAACACAGTGAACAAGCATCTAGCACATGTAAATATTTACATACACATATTTACTCTTATAAATTACTCTAAATGAACACAACTAACATGAAGTTCCATTAAATCCACCAAAATTAAAATCGTCACAAAAATTCAACCTAATAAATTAAAGTCTAATAGGAGAACTTCAACCAACAATTCAAATAGTTATTACATTGACAGAAAATCACATTGTAGGGGGGGGGGGGGGGGGGGGGGG
>JBBPBS010000968.1:10580224-10604587 GCA_037974835.1 Cicer judaicum
GGGGGGGAGAGGATCACTCACAAGAGCGATTCAAGCGCATGGTTCAGTTTTGGAAGTTGCTAGATAGCGGAAATTGTGGCCTCTCTTTGTCGGAGCTCGATAGTGAAAATTTGACGTAGGTCTGGACGAATCATTGGCGACGGCGTCAAGATTGGAGTTGTCCTCCGTAATCGGAATGATTATTAATTGGATTCGTGAAGAGGGAGAATTAGGTTGCGAGAAAAATGGATGAAAAGATTATTAAGCCCTAAGAATTAGGGTGCGAGAAAAATGGAAGAAGTTCATCCGATTCGTGTTGAAGGATGAAGGATGAGTTTGCATTAAAGGATGAATGGTGAGTTTGCATTGAAGGATGAATGATGAGTTTGTATTTGAAGGATGAATGATGAGTTTGCATTGAAGGATTTGTGTTGAAGGTTGAAGATGAAAGCGTCGAAGGGTTGAAGAATGAGTTAGTGTTGAAGGGTGAATAAATGAAACTCACGCGCGCATAGGGATGAAGAATGGGTTGCCCAGTGTTTTTTTTTTTTTTGTTAATTCAGAGCAATTTTTTTTTAGAACGGTCTAAATATAATAGATCTAACAAAAGTTATGATAATAACAAATTTGCCATTATTCTTTTTTAATATATATTACAACACTTCAATTAGATTGGATATATAACAACCGATCTAATATTGACGATGTAACAAGGTTAAAATGCACTAGTGCATGGTTGAATAAAAAAAAAGATAAATAATTAAAGAGAAAAAATAAAACTTAAAATAATTATGCGAAGAATTATTATATAATTAAAGAATGATACATTGTTGTACAATTCTCTTCATGTAACTAACCTAACAAATTCCGCATAATGATAAATATTTTTTAAATACCTTTAACACATATGCTCTAACTCCATTGACTAGGTATGCCAATGAAGAGTGGTTTTTCTTCCTTACCCATGTCACCAATTTTAGAAAAAATTGTAAAGCATAGTTACATGGGTATAAAAATTGAGGTAATAATGGAAAAGTTTTTAAATTATAAAGAGAATAAGGCACTGTAATAAATAATGAATTGTTCGAAAAAAGTAATATTATGAAATCTCAAAATAAATCTTTACAACTAAAAAATCTTTAATAATTAAAATATTCAAAATTGGACAAATAGTATCTAATCCCAAAATAAAGTATGATGTAGACACTATGTCTAGTTATTCTTGATTTACTAATCTAATCGAAGGAAATCACTCTTCTCAAGGGAGGTAGGTCTTCTCAACTATCGACGTCCCTAACGGTCTCAATATATGAAAACAACACTTTAATGAGACACTAAATCCCACTGAATAATACACATAATATTAAAACAAATATTGTTCTCAGTCAGAACGGTATCCGAAAAAGTCGATCATGACACCCGCCTTCTTCCAAAAATATTCTTTAAAAATATTCATGATATAACTAAGATTTTGTTATAGTAACCAATTACTTCCAATAATTAATAAAAACTCATTAATTAAATTAACCATAATCCACATATATCATAATCAAATAATTCCAATATACACATTTATTATGCAGAAAATAATCAATCAATTCAATGGTGGAGATATACAACTTATGTGAAGTGAGTATTATCTGATCATGTGGAGCACCCGCTCATCTAGTGTGGAGTACAAGACCCATTTGTGTGGAGTTTAAAACTCATCTATATATAGGGTACAAGACTCATTCATGTGGCGTTTAAACCTTATCTATTTGTGAAGTTTAATACTTATCTATATGTAGTTTTAAGAGAATAAGTTTCTTTCCAACAGTCATATAAACTAATCCCCTATTTTTTTCTAATCGAGTAATTGGTTTTAAAAGAACGTCTTGATCTTATTAGTTGTTACCACCTATATACATGCCAACCATCACCATATAAATTGCATGCACTAGTAGAATTTTGCCTTTTTAAGTCGGTTAAAATGTACATTTTAAGTCGGTTTCGTGTCCGAGTTAACAGCAAACGACTTAAAAAATATGGTGTTTTTTAACTCGTTTCATGAACCGACTTAACAGAGCTTCATCATATTAAGTCGATTCAGCTTAACTGACTTAAACATCATAAATTCAGTATAATATATCATCTTTTTAAGTCGGATATTTTGACCAACTGACTTAATAGATATAATTAAAATAATAATTTTTTTTTATTTTTTTTTATATAAATTTCTCATTTTGTTTTCATGCTACTAATACATCCAATATTTCGTATTAAATTTTAAATAAGAGTTTTGCATTTATAATCACAATTTTATATAACCATATAATAATCAAAATATACAATATCACAATATCTCATATTTATACAAAAAAAAATATAAATGACAAATAAAATGTATCATATTTCCCACTAATCTTGACAAGACGGAAAAAAATAATTAAATATCCATTAACAAAATTACAAAGCTACAATGTAGCAATATTCAATAGACATATATTACTATCGTCATTTTCTTCAATTAATTTCAAAATAAAATCCACATGATATTTTTGAACTTATTGACTTTGATCCGGGTGAATTGATCTCGAGTCATCAAATATCTGGAAGAAAAAAAACACACAATCAATATCGGTTGACATATTTTTTTTTTCCTTGAAATAATATGATATTATTTAAATGCACTTATACTGATAATTTTATCAACGTCACAAAAATTATATATCAACAATATAATTATAAAAAATTATTCATATAAATTTATTATTCAAACAACCCTACCTGAAATGGTGGCAGTGAAACACGGTTGCGAAACATTGAAGAAGTGGACGTCAACCAAGTTGGGGAATTGGGTTGTTGAGAAGCAGTGAAGAAGTGGACGTCAACCAAGTTGGGCGATGGATGTGGAATGGAATTGGGCTGCGAAGCAGTGAAGTACTGGATATATGGAATGTAGCAGTGAAGTAGTGGGATGGATGTGGAATGGAATTGGTCTGGAATTGGGCTGTTGCGAAGCAGTGAAGAAGTGGACGTCAACCAAGTTGGGCGATGGATGTGGAATGGAATTGGGCTGCGAAGCAGTGAAGTACTGGATATATGGAATGTAGCAGTGAAGTAGTGGGATGGATGTGGAATGGAATTGGTCTGGATATATAGAATGGAGTAAATGCAAGAATATAAAATATTTATAATACAACAGTTAATAAGGTTGAATCTAAAAAGTTGCAAATTATGTAAATAAAATGGAAGATAAAAAGTTGCATGTAGTTAATTGATGGAAGATAAAACATTAAATGATTTTTTACGTTCCCTTTACATCATATACAAGCTACCTTTACATCATATACAAGCTATTTGGTTTAAATCGATTATTAATATAACCGCATTAAACAAGGTTTAAATATTTACAAAATTGCCACTGCCTCATTTTGTTAAGTCGTTTATAAGTAACCTAATTAGCTACAAATCATTTAATGCGGTTTCACATATTTATAATATAACCGAATTGCATGTAGATTCTTAATATAACCGTGTTAACCATGTTTCACATATTTATAAAATTGCCACGGCTCAAATTGTTAAGTAGTTTATACGTTAAACCACCTCCGCCTCAAGCAGATGCTAAGCTCAATTTTGTACTAGTGATGGTTTAATTCTGAAATGGTAACAAGCAGATGCTAAGCTTGTTAATCGAATAATTGATTAAAACATGCTCAAATCCTATTTTGAGATCATATATAAAAAGATAATTAATTTTATTAAGTATCTTGCATATTTAGATAATAATAATAATAATTTAGATTATTTTTAAATTTTAAAATAAATTTTTTTAATTGTTTCTAATTTTTAATTTTAAAATGTTAAAAAACCCACATTCTCATATTTTCATTGGGGGTTAAAATAATAAAAAATTAAGTAAAACCAAAATTATTTTAAAAAAGTAATAAAATTGAACTCAATTTTTCTGTAGAGAGAACATTAAAATTTATTATTAAAATTATAAATTATAAATCTCCGGTAGTATCATTGAAAAGAAACAAATATAAAAGTAATTTATTATAATATGAAAACGTAGTTTTCACTTTTATTTTCTAACACGTGACTTAATTTCGTAATACTAGTTTAGGCCCGTCCACGTGCACGTGTAGCATAAAATATTATTTATTAGTATATTATATATTATGGTCTCGATTAACACTTTAAACACGCTTCTCACACCATCCTTGTGCTACAATAATAAGTCACTGTACCTCTTGTTACTTTCTTTGCCAAACCCCAAATTAAACATTTCACACAAGCATGATCCTGTTCTCATATATACTCCTCGATACTCGATATTCGATATTTATGTATATATCAATGTTATCAAGCCACGAGTCCCACACCTTATAGTTTCTAGTTTATTATTTAATTATTGGTCGTGTATGCATTTTTACATACACACTTGCATGCGTCACACCCACACACCTTAGTGAAAATTTTATGGGTCACGTTATTTTATATAATAAGGTGATCAATATATATAAGATAAGTTGATAGATAGATTATAGACACATTATTTTTATTAGTTACACACACAAGATGATGGAGAAAAGAAGGGGTGGAAGGAAGAAGTTCCATGAGACAAGACACCCAATTTACAAAGGTGTGAGACAAAGGAATGGAAAATGGGTGTGTGAGTTACGACAACCTAACAACAAAACTCGTGTTTGGCTTGGAACATTTTCTCACCCCAACATGGCAGCTATAGCTTATGATGTTGCCGCTTTGGCTTTCAAAGGTGAATCCGCTTCCTTAAATTTCCCTCATGCAACTACCTTGTTGCCGCGTCTTAATTCGCGAACTTCTTCGATTAGGTCTATTCAGTTTGCCGCAATGAAAGCAGCTGAGAATCACTTTTTTTCTTGTAAGGACTCAAAACCATTCCTGACAGAAATTGTAAGGAATGACTCTGAGTCTATAGATTGTCAGCTTAATGCTTGCACGATGAAGTCTTTGGAAGATTCTAGAAACTTCTTTTGGGACGAGGAAGAGATTTTCAACATGCCGGGTTTGATAAACAGCATGGCGGAAGGATTGATTATCACACCACCGGCGTTGCAGAGAGGGTTCAATTGGATTGATGGAGAAACTACCATGGATTTGACTCTATGGGGAAATTGATCCCTTTAGCGAGTAGTTATTTAATTTGTAAACACTATACACAACTTCTACAAATTAATTAAAGTGGAATGCAATCATATGATGCAAAATTAATACTTAGTGAAAAAGTGGTATTTTATATATGTGAGTGCGAAAGAGAATTTTATAGTTGAAAATGTACGACTTAAATTCAAATATTTGTTAAGTGAGTCATATCAGTTGAGAATCAATTTTCTTTTGTCAGGACGCAGAACCATTCCTGACAGAAATTGTAAGGAACGGCTCTGAGTCTGTAGATTGTCAGCTTAATGCTTACATGATGAAGTCTTTGGAAGCTTCTTCTAGGACGGGGAGGAGATTTTCAACATGCCGGTTTGATAAACAACATAGCGGAAGGATTGATTATTACACCACTGGCGTTGCAGAGAGGGTTCAATTGGGTTGATGGAGAAACTACCATGGATTTGACTTTATGGGAAAGTTGATCATTTTAGCAAGTAGTTATCCAATTTGTAAACACTATACACACCTTCTACAAATTAATTAAAGTGGAAGATGCAATCATATGATGAAAAATTAATATTTAGTGAAAAAGTTGTATTTTATATATGTGAGTGTGAAAGAGAATTTTATAGTTAAAAATGTATGATTTAGATTCAAAAATTTGTTAAGTGAATCATATCAGTTGAGAATCACTTTTTTTTTGTTAGGACTCAAAACCATTCCTAATAGAAATTGTAAGAAATGACTCTGAGTTTGTAGATTGTTAGTTTAATGTTTGCATGATGAAGTCTTTGAAAGATTCTAGAAGCTTCTTTTAGGACGAGGAGAAGATTTTCTACATGTTGGATTTAATAAACAATATGGGAAAAGGGTTGATTATTACACCACCGGTGTTGCAGAGAGGGTTCAATTGGATTGATGAAGAAACTACTATCATAGATTGGATTCTATGAGAAAGTTGATTCTTTCAGCAAATTCTTATCCAATTTGTAAACACTATACACACCTTCTACAAATAAAGTGAAAGATATAATTATACGATGCAAAATTAATATTTAGTGAGAAAGTGGTAGTTTATATATGTGAGAGTGAAAGAGAATTTCAACCTCTAATGAATATTTTATTATAGTACAGTATAGATGCAACATTTAATTATGAAGTATAGACGACATTAAAGGCTCATCTTAGGAAAACCTAAAACATCATGCCAAATCAAGAGGGCAAAGAGAATTAAGATTGCAACCAAAACAAACATTCTCTCATAATAATCCATCCGACATACACTTAACTAATAGATATAAATCTAAACAAATTTTTTTTTATACAAATCCAAACCAGTACTTCAATAAATTTTTCAACATGTATCAAATGAATAACTATGTATTTCAAATCAATCATATGTGATTTACAGAAACACAATTTCTCCTTAAAACATGAATAGAAATAATATATGCAAGTAGCTCAAGACATTAATTAATCATGAGCTTCCTTTATTACTAAACTATTGATTTGAAGATGTTCACAAATATATCTACAAAACAAATTTTAAATAGAGTTTATAGGTCTTGAATTTTCATTGAGTTCTTTTAGATTATAGTAGCAACTGTGGACATCTAAACCATAGTACCACCTTTAGGACCAATGTATTTTCTTATGTGACATTTAACTCTTGTTAAGTTAAATGCTTCATTTGAATTATCAAACAAATTTTTCATAAGATCGTTCATCAACAGAAAAATTTGAGTCATAATTACTTACCTCAGTGTTCTAGTTTTTCTGAGCCATGAGAACAAGATTTTTCATAATTTGGACACCTCATTATTGATAGAGCTATGAGAAGAAGCTTCATCTTCATTTTTTCAAACTATATATGCAATTTGATGAACTTTCGTCCGTCATTATTTTTAAAGTCATTTTGAATCAATTGCTTAGCTTATTTCTTTCAATTCAATATTCAATTTAGAGTTATTTTAAATAAATCGTTTTCGATTAAATAAGGTGTTTGTGCTTTCATTTTCTTGATTAACTAGCTATTTTGTGTAGTTTTATATTGTTTTATTGCTTTAACGCAACGCTGAATTTTGGTGAAAAATCAACTTGACTCATGTGTAATATATTTCATTCATATTTTGAGTTGTAGACGTCCAAATAGAGTTAAATCAATTGGAAATGAAAGCTAATATCAATAACTACAACTTTCACGAAGCCACCGAAACTCAGTTTATAATAAATTAATGAAATGTGGAAAGTAAATCAGTGGAAGAACAATCACTACACCAAAATTTGAATTTAACAACAAACCTTTAACAACGTTTGTTGAGTAAAAGTGTTGTTTTATATTATTATTTTTAAAAAAACCATGGAGTATTAGATAGTGTTTTTTCTAAAAGTGCAGTAAAACTACACCAAAATTTATATTTTATAGTGTATATTTAACGACACTTTCATTAAAAAGTGCTATAATAATAAAACTTAAAAAGTACAAACCATTTTAAAAACTTTTTCGACACAAAGCATTGTAAATGTAAAAGTGCTATAAATTTCAAAAGCGCTATATTCTAATTTGATTTATTTTTTGTCACAATAAGGTTAAAGTTGGAAATTGTTATTGCTCTTAATGATATTGAAAAATTGATGTTACTGGAAAGTGAAGAGAGGATTGATGTTGGTGACAAATATTTTAAATTATAATTAGAGAATGATGGAGTTTGGTCATAAATATTTAGTAGAATTTTCTCATCCCATTATTCTTAGAATTATATAATCAAATGTTGAAGCTACTTATTTTAGCTACTTCGATAATTGAGTCTAATTTCTAATAGTGTACCAACATATTTGGACATGCAAAGTTTAAAAATGAGTTTTAAGAATTACAAAGGGTTTGGAAGAGTAAGGAAGAGGTAGGTAGTATTGAGAGAAATATAGTGGGAATTCTCTTCTTTACCCTTCATTTATTTTAGTTTCACTTATTAAATTTTAGATTTAATATATATATATAATACAATATATTCACTCTATAACATGATCACACTTCATTGAAATTATGAGTGATTGTTAAGTATAACATAATTCAACTTAAAATTCAATTGGTCATTAGCATACACCGGCTGAAGGTTTGTTTCAATGCTATTATTTGATTGAATTAGTAAGTTTTGAAAAATTAGTTGTAGGAATTATAACAATGTTTATTTGATCCATTCCGTTTATTAGAGTATCTCAAAACTAAACCAATGATAAATGAATGTAATGAGTTATTAGTCAACACAATGAGTTAGCTATAAAAGAGAAAACTGACATGAGTTATTAGTCAAAACTAATCTCCCATTCCTCTCAACAAAATGGTAAAATGGAGAGAACACAACACATAAATAAATAGTTTAAACGGGTCTAACTTTATTTGCTCATACCTCAATTTCACTCTTTTTTTGGACGACAATTTTAACATCAATGTAACTTGTTAACAAATTACCCTCGTCCTCCCTCACTATTTCCTTTTCACCCTATCATGCTTTGTACAAATCCCTTCCTAATTACAAGTTCATAAAAAACATTTGAATTTGTTTGCTTTCCACGTTTGAGACCATGTAACCAGCACAAGCTTCACTTTAGAAGTGTTTATTCTATAGAAAAATAAACAAAATCAATCTTAACTACAAAATAGAAATTTCATGTCTAACACATTCTCAATGAATAATAAAGATTTGAAAGAGAAAAAGAAACCTAATAACAATCTAAAATCCATAAATGAAATTATAATAATCTGATAATGATTTTATTTATTTTCATCAACATCTAATAGCCATATTTAAAAAATTAAAAATCAAGTTTTAAAACCGCTAGAATCAAACTTGTTTGGTAAATGACCTAGAATCAAAATTGCTAAGTTTTATGCAAAAATTACAAAAAATATTACTAGAGAAAAGAACAAACCTGATTAGGAGAAACACCAAGTTTGATGCAAAATTGGTGGTACTATTGACGCATTAAATTATATAGGTTTATCAGGTTATTCTTCAAATATAAACATGCATCTTGTCTGACCTCTATAGATATTCCCTAGTCGAAAGAAAATTACAAAAGCAACATAGTTATCAATGCTACGTCATGGAACTTAGGAATCCATCAAACCCGAAATGTCGCATAGCACAACATGTAGTTTTATATAAACTAGCATTTAAAAGACTATCTATGTTTAAACTATATAATTTCAATGATTTCCAAGCATTTGATATGCACATACTTACCATTTTAGACATTCGATATTAAAGAACAAGTAGTTAAGCAATTGTTGGAAATTGATGAACTAACTAACAAACAAAACGGCATAATAACAAACAGTGACCATAACGTTTTGAGTAACGCTACCAAATTCAAGCAATGATTTAATAATCACTTTCATTAGTCAACTAGATTCTATTCAGTTTAATTCATAATAATCAAATCAAACTCTAAAACATACACAAACTAAAAATCTCCCAATCCTAGCAGAACAATACAAGATGAAGCAAATTTAGGAAATAAAAATTAAAAACAAATAATCGTTTCATAAATTTATTTAGTTATTTTAAGGAAAATGAAAGTAAAGAACGTGTAATTAATTGCCTAAGCACAGAAAAAGATGAAGACGAGGTAATTGTTGAAGTCAAGGAAGTTGTAGTATTGTTGAATTTGGTTCCAAACATGAGACTTATCAATAGAAGATTGAGAAATTTACTTCTCCAATTTGGTTTTAAATATGAAACTTCATCTTATATTCAACCGAAAAAGAAAACCAACTTAAGGTTAAAACAATGGCGAAGGAAATTAGATGAATGGAAATAGAAAAAACCAATATTTTTCGATGAAGGGCAACACTTTACAGTGAAAGAAACGACATCGACTCTTTGATAGATGAAAGAAGACGATAAAAATTTTGCATTATTTTTTTTACTATATTAAAAATTTATAATATATAAATATATTTAGATGGTTTCGAAACTTAACCTCCGAAACAAAATATATAAATATGATTATTTGCACAATATATAAATGTTAACTACCATTGCAATAGATTAACTTACGTACTATTTTATATAGTTGTAATTTTTTAAAATGAATCCATTCATTACTTTATATGTCACAATATATGCTATTAGGACATTACAGGTTCAAACTATAATCTTCACAAGGTTGTCCCCCATGAAGAAAAATGGAGAGTCGTATCTTCACTATGTACCATAACTTGTGTTCAATGACGAATCAAGATAACTTATTAATTCTTCAGGTTAATGTGTCACTATCTACTCATTGAGTAATGACTCATCTTATCAATTCTTCAATGACGTAATGAGTCTTATCTTTACTAGGAACATCAGATATAAATCGTCAATTGTTCAGATTATATACAACAGTTTACATTGAGATTACTGTTTCCAATTTAGACACACAAATATGGCAAATGAATCACACATAGATCCTCTATTTTAAAATATGATTGTTTTAATTATTTTGATTTTTTTTTTAAAAGGATGATGTGATAAGATTTAAATAATACGACGTGTGACTTAAATAAATAACATTTATGAAATCACAATAAAATTCTCTAAAATTTTCATTTTTTTTAATTTAATTAATGATATATAAATAGTAATATATTTAGATAGTCTATATTATGACATTAATTATATGTGCATTGTTATTTTTTAATTTAAAAATATAAAGAAAGATAAAAGTTGTCGACTTTTAAAATAAGATAACTAATTTTGTGAACTTGTTAAAATAAAAAGATCAAAATTATAATTAAACTGATTTTTATTAATCAATATACATTGACATATTATTAATTATTATTTTAAAATAAAAATTTATATTTTTGTTTTTTTGATAAAAAGTAAATATATTAATAATGCTTTTTAAATAATTATACTATATAAAATAATTATCTATAATTTATTGATAAAACATGTCTAACGTATTTTTTATTTTTGTCTCACACTAGTTGGAGTTTAATTTGTTAACTTTTGCTTACGAAAAAATATGAATATTTTTGGTTATAAATAAGAGCAAGAAGAAAGAGAGAAAGCTACCCATTGTAATTTGTGATGATACCTTTAGAACTGAAACTAGAATGTGAGACGTGGAAAAATTGAAGTAAAAGAGGAAAATGGGAAAGAAAAGAAAATAAGTTAATGAGAAAGATAAGGTTGAACTGTTGAAGTTTCATCTTCAATGGTTGAAATCTAAGATCACTTCTCATCGTTTATTTCTTCAAGGTAACATACAAAACCGTCTATTAGGTGTACTTAGTTTGTGAATTTTATGCATGTAGTTATATTTTTCTGAAATTATATATGGTTTAGGTATTTATAGATATGATATTGGGTGTGAATGTAATGTGTGCATTCCTCTTACCAAAGAAATGTCGCAACCTCTTTTTCATTCCCTTATATCAATTTTGGGTTTGTTTGATCTTAAGTTGAGTTAGTATGAGTTAAACTAGTAGTTAATTACATCTCAAACTCATGGTTCTTAAAAGTTAGTTAAGTTTGTTATTCCTCATTTATCATAGAATGCATCTTTGGATACTTATGTATATATATATAGTTAATTTTGAAGTTCCCTCTATTATATATTTTCCTAATAATTAAACTGTTATTAACCTCTTTCTTGTTCTTGTTCTTGTTCAATGGAAGCTAGAAAATCCAAAGTGCTCTTCAACTACACTGCTTCAAGGGAGAGCAATTCTCTTCAAGGTTCTCTTACTCTCTCTCTCTCTCTCTGTCTAAGAATCACCACTCACTGCATAGTTTTGTTTTCTTTAACAATTTGATTTCTCTCTATGTGGTTTGTGTTGTCCTTACAGATCTTAAACGACCTAACATTGATAAATACTCTGTCTTCAAAGAAATTGGATTTACAAATCTACAGCGTAATGACTCCACCACTTATGTGAACTTTGGTCTCTCCTTCTGTAAGGTAGTACACACACGCACTTCTTTGTTTTTCTAATTTTTTTAGTTTTGATTCTTGATTTTTTTTCTTATTATTTTGGTAATTTTATTTTTGATTTTATGGTGTAGACTTCAAAACGTTGCTACGACCTTGCTGCAGGTGATGACGGAGGCTTCGTAACCTTGTTTGACACTCGACGCAACACAAGTTCGTTTTTTATTTTAGTTCCATTTTGCATAATTTCATGGTTCGTTATTTACGTATTATTACATGAACGTTTTCAATCTCAGAGAAGATTAGCGAATGGTGTGCCCATGAAGAATATGGGATTTGTGGTCAGGTTATTTTGGATGTTGGTTGGATTAAGGTAGGCCTTAATTTGGTAATTTAGTATTCACATTTTTTAGAATATGTATTTTCTTTGGTAACTTCTTTGATTGATTTTTATTAACTTAAATTGTTTATTTCCAACATAATTGTATTTTGTTTTCACATGAAATCAAGAAGAATTAAATTCACTTAATTAGTGTCCTTAATAAGTGTGAAAGTGGGTACTTTTGCTTATAGTTTTAGTAAGAGGGAGTAAATATTTTCCTTTCTAGCCAAAAACTGATTTCTTCTTGCTTCTTATCATTGAGGATCACCCAACATTGAAGTTACTTTGGTGTTTGCACTAAATAAAATCTATGATTTTTGCATGTTTTAGAATCTGATACTTTTGCTTATAGTTTGAGTAAGAAGGAATAAATGTTTTCCTTTCTAGCCAAAAACTGATTAACTTGTGATTTTTGCATGTTAAAAGAAAAAAAAATTGTTAGCTAATAATAGATGTGTTTGGAGAGGGCCCTTCTCATTTAAGTAATGTATTAAATTGATTTACAATTATTTGCAGGAAGATACCCAAATTCTCACTGCTGCTGGCGATGAAACTGTAAGTCATAGTATTGTTATTGATTTAATATTGCTTGCTTGGATTAATTTCATTGACCATTCCACATTGTTGTTCTTGCTTCATTTTGTTCTTGATTCTCATATGCTATTTGCTTGATTTGAATCAAAAGCACTGTTGATCAGATTTAACCGAAATTCAAGTCAATAGCTACCAATTTCATGTCATTGAATTAGAACGCCGTCATCTTTGTAACTACTAGTTATATAGCAGCATTGGAGTAGTTTCCTTTAGGCTGATTTTATCTTGAATGTTCTTGTGGTGATCATCTACAGATTAAAGTATGGGATGTTGAAGAAAAGAAATGTCTTGCAACGTTATGGGGGCACAGGGATTGGATTGAATCTATCTGTTCTCATCCAACTAATGATGGTAATATTCCTTTGTATATGCATCTATATGGGGCTGTTTATTTTGAGAAAATATTTTATGTTTTCATTCCCTAAAATGTGTGTTCATTTTAGCAAAGTGATATATTAGCAATCAACATTCCTTTTATCTCCAAATTTTCAGATATATTCGTCTCTGGTTCAAAGGATAGATCCTTTCGTCTTTGGGACTTGAGATGCAAGTCAACAGTTAGTATCCCCAATGAAGATACAATATTGTAAGTCAATGATTTATTTGTCAAATTCATGTAATGAGTATTTACTTTATCTGTTTATTATCAGTTTCAAATGAACATAATGTCTTATTCAAAGTTCACATATAATCTGTTTGATTTTCTAGTTCAACTGCTGTTGTTGAAAGAGCAAATCTTTATCATAGATCAGATGGAGGAAGGGTAAGGATGGGCAGTGTTAGTTGTTGGTGGTCTGCCGTTCCTTCTCATTTTGTAAACTAAACTGTTCTGTCAACAATTCTAATCTGTCAGGTTGATGCCATGGGCCTTACATCCGTTCTTTGGCTCAAGGATCAATTCATCATAGCCACTGCTGGGTCAAAACATAGGTTTGTTTGATGTATTACCCATCAAAACAAAATTGTGTTGTCTGAAGTTTTTAGCTGATTTGATTGATTTCAAAATCCAATTGGTTTATTTCAGTACAGTAAAGTTTTGGGATACCAGATTTCTGAAACAAGGCGTCACATATAAAGGCCCTCTTCCTAAGTCAACAGAAAAGGTTGGTTGAAACTGGCCTGTGAAATGGTAGTGTTTTTGTTAGGACTTAGATATAGGAGAATTAGTTAGTTAGGAGATAAGAGCTTTTATAGGTTTGTTAGTGGTTTCCTATTTCTTAGGATAGTGGTTGATTGGCCTTTTACTCTTTTATCTCATTGTACAGAGAACCTATAAATAATGGTTATCTTCCCATTTGAGGGGATCTTTAGCCAAATTAGAATTTTCTTTACTGGTATTTCAGTTGAAGGGTGCATTCACCCTTGAGAAGCATATCCATTCTACTGTATCTTATTCTTTGAGAGATTCTCTCTTATTATTTCTTATCATTCTCTAAATATTAGTGTTTTTCTAATTCTTTTGAAATCCAATTCTTGGGTTCGTAACGGTTTTTTTTCTATACAGTCAGACTCAAGAGGTTGCAAATTGAGGATCGTCAATAAAATTAACCATGATTTACAAAGATTTAATAAGATATTATATGCAGGGCTTATGAAACTATATGTCACGTGAGGTTAAAGTATAACCGTGATAGAAAATACCAGTTGTATTATGCTATTTGTGTTTGAACATTTCTGATTTTCTATTTGATTTCTATTTGTTGGGAAATCAATTAAAGTTTATAAATAAATGTAAATGGGTAGAAATTCAAGAGGTTTCAAACTAAGTAAATCTTTGTGGGTTCATGTTTGTTCCTTCAAGATTGTTGGGCGTGCGGTTTCCCCATCATTAATTAGATATTGTGAAGCTCTGAAAATGATACAATCTTTAGTGTCAAGACTATATTCTTCTTTGTCATTGCAGCAAAAATTACATGGTTTTGATGGTATAACTAGCTTGTCTCAAGATGAGCGTGGAGTTTTACTCACAGCTTCCAGCATGGATAACCGGTATTCTCCTAAATTTTGTTTTTGTGAGTCAAATCATGGTTTAGAGAACTTACTTCAAACCGTTAAATAAACTGTTTCTTCCTTCTTGCAGAATTTATCTATATAATATACTTGAACTTGAAAAGAGGGCTTTAAGTTATTTTGAAGGACATAGTATACGAGTATATTCAAAGGTGAGAATTTCTCCTATAACGCAAAATTTCTTGCATTGAGTCTCTTTCATGACTCACTTTTTACTCTTCTTCTGTTTTATGTATGCTGTTCCAGGCTGCAATTAGCCCTGATGCATTGAACATAGCTAGCGGTTGTGATTATGGAGCGACATATGTTTGGCAGGTTATATTTCTCTTTCACTCACCACATGTTTGGAAGTTTGGCACTTCGGATGTAATTTAACTGAACTTTCGGAAAACAGGTCAACAAGCCTCAAGAACGTACTATTTTGATGCCAGCGAATGAGAAAGAAGATGCTTACAAAGTTGACTGGTAAATTAAAAAGTAAATGTGGTTTGGTTTTAGTTTTCTTTAATATGAGTTTCTTATTTGTTTGGCAGGTCCTGCTGCGAGCCTGGAAAACTTGCAACTGGTGGTAATTTCAATGTAAGCAAAACTGTTTATATATATATATATATATATATATATATATATAAAAACTAAATATACTTGCATGCAGTCCTGCTTCAGTTCAGGACTTTCCATTGACCCATTTAATAGTTCCACATGGCAAAATGATGGGTTTTCATTGGGTGATAGTGTAAAACTGTCAGTGCATGACGATTAAACTTTTTTATTAATAGTACATGAAAGTTATTTCTTTCAGAGTTGTAACTCTTCCCAATATGGCATTTTTAGATCCAAATATGGAATAAAGATATTGAAATTCCAGAACAATGACTCTCCCTATGCCATCCAAAGAATCATCGCAATACCAAATAAAACTCCAACCACTTAAGAATCAGCTTTCATCAGAAATTTTTCAACTGCGTTATTGGGTAAGGTTCTTTGTCTTGAGGTAATATATGCTTAGTTTATTTGTAATTGTCAACTTGGTATAAAACATATACTGTCATTCTGCAGGTTATTTGAAATCTGAAGTGCAATAAAGAGTTTGTTATAGCAACCATTCATCTGTTGAATTTCTTACTACCAATCTTTTGTGAAGTTAGGGGAGGCTAAAAGGCAAAATCATGTAAATCTGTACAAATTTTTGCTTCTGTTACTTTATCTACTTGATGAATGATGTGCATATGAATTCTGTTTGGTGTGTTGAGTGCCATAAATGAATAAATCATGCTTTGTAGATGAAATGTACAGAAAGGAAAGAAATAAACTTTTGAATGCTAGGTGGGCAGTGATCTGACTTTTACATGCTGCAGTTGCACATCTTTCTTGGGTGAAATGTAATTTATCACTCAAATTTACAAGTGTAGTTACTTTTCACCTTAACCTGTTTAACTGAGAATTTTACTCCATTACTTAATATTAATAATTGTAATTTTTTGTTTAAGATGATAAAAATAGTTGGTCAAGCTATCCAATTCAAGTGAAAAGATTAAATTGTCTCAATCTAACTTTTTAAAGAATTAAACTCTACTTAGATTAGCCTTGGGGATTAAGACTGCTATTTAACTTTGTTTTTTGGGTTTCTTTTTTTTCCTTCGCGTGTCCTAAGTGAAGTTCAAATGTAGCTCTGTCATGATGTGTGTCTATGGTCTTGGCCTTTCATTTTGCTAAAAAGGTGGTGAAGAAGCAATAACCTCAACTTGTTATTAAAGGTAGTAAGATAACTTCTTACAGATAATTTATTCTTGTGGTAAACGTGAGAAGATCTTGGTTGTGCTTTGATTTGTTGATCGCATTTCGAGTTACCTTTTGAGTTAAAAAAGAAATAATTCTTGAACAACTCTTGATCTATAACGTTATCCTTTTTTTTTTCTTTCTTCAGATTTCATTTAAAATACTTATGTGGTTATTTTGATCTTTAACGTTTAGCCAAATTCTCATTTGTTGGAAGCTTGTTAATTAACAAACTCCAAACAAAAAGACACACTTTCAACAGAACCGCATTTTTCCAAAATAAATCATTGAAAGGTAAAGAATCGTCTGCCTCTTGTCAAAATTAATGATACATGCTTTTAACAAAATAAACTTTTTTTTTTCTCGATTCTCCAAGACCTTATGTCGATCATATTTTTCTGAAAAAAAATATTATCTAACAAAAAGCTACACTAATAGCACTAACTGTTGTTTCAGAAGTTTAAAAACTTTTTGAAAAATAACAATGCCATCGAAAAATATTAGTGGGTTGAGTCGCGGACTAGGTCGCTCTCTTTAAGACGTTTCGAGGCACTGTCAAAATTGTGCAAGATAGACTATCAAACATAAAGTCCCCAGGATAAAACAGTCCAGATACTCTGTATCGGAGTTTTACTGCACTGTAGAAAACCGTTCTCGAATTACACCCACTATATGGAAGTCGAACCGTTCTCAAATTACACCCACTATATGGAAGTCGAATGACTGTCACTCGTAATATGGTACTAAGGCCACTTTTGAGAAATATAAGAAGAAGTAAGAAGGGGAGAAGTGAGAAAAGCCTCAAATACGGAGAGTAGCTTTTGGTGTCCTTTTCCATCTGAGGAGAACCCTCTATTTATAGAGGAGTTCTACAACTGGATCTGAGAAAGATGGGGGATCCATCAGAAACGTGATCCATGATCTGACCACAAGATGTGCACTCAGAAATAGGAAAACGTGTTTGACTATGACTCTTAACCGGGCAACAACAGACACGTAGGAAAGACTAGGCATTAGGGAGAACCCTCTATTTATAGAGGAGTTCTACAACTGGATCTGAGAAAGATGGGGGCTCCATCAAAAACGTGATCCATGATCTGACCATAAGATGTGCGCTCAGAAATAGGAAAACGTGTTTGACTATGACTCTTAACCGGGCAACAACAGACACGTAGGAAAGACTAGGCATTAGGGTTTTGACCGGGCAAAAACGGAAGCACAGTCAAAATAGGGTTTTGACTAGGCAAATAATAGAAGCACAATTTGATTAGGGTTTTGACTGGATCAAATTAATGATGTTGACGGCTGCCTCTTGGGGCCCAACCCAAGTCCATGACCTCCACCTTATAAATGCTACTAGTGAGTGTTTTTCCTCCTATGTGGGACTTCTCATTTTTTTCCAATTCACAACACTAGTTCTTCATTAATTGTCATCATTAATTCCATTCAATTTTCCATCATTTCCAATAATCCCCCACTTGAATTTTAAAAAATAAGTTCTTGAATAGCGTCAAACGCTTCTATAAGATTATGTATAAACAAAGGTGTCTCTTGACTTGAACTTTTGCGTAGCAAGTAAGATTCAGATTCAACAAGAGTGACTCGAAGTCTTGAACTCTATCTCTGACATCAAACCCACACATAACCTTTTCATTAGGTGTATTCTAAAAAGCCCGTGCATTTAGGGCCATGCACGTGTATCCTAGTGTAGTGAACGCTCTAGAAATTCTACCTTAAAATTCCATAGGAAGCGGCCCCCACTTCCACATTCACATAGGTGAGCCTATCAAGAGTACTCTTGTAGCTAGGTACTTCACTCCTCATAGAGTATAGATCTCATTAAGAGTTTCTATTACCTCATCCTTTCATCGCTTCAAGACTCATCCTTTCCTCATATATTATGTAGCATGTTTATTTCATATCACTATGACTTGTTATTACCCATTGAACCTAAATCTTGGAATCTTCAGTCTTTTAGGTCGAGTTATCATCATAGGTGACTCATCAATCTATAGGCAATAGTTCCATCCTTTTGGATGTATTTAGGACTTTCTCTCTAGCTAATCCTTTCGTCAAAGGATCTGCTAAATTTTCATCAGTGCGTACATGATCCACTATAACGGCTCCTTTAGAAAGTAATTCTCTAATTGTGTTGTGCTTACGCAAATTTGTCTTCTTTTACCGTTGTAATAACGATTCTCAATTTTTGCAATAGCCGCGGTAATATCGCAGTGGATCAACACAGCTGACAATAGTTTTTCCCACAAATGGATCTCTGCTAGCAAACATCTCAACCAGCTTGCTTCTTCACTAGCATTAGCTAGTGCTATCATTTCAGATTCCATAGTGGACTGAGCCAATATTGTTTGTTTCTTTGATTTCCATGACACAACACCATAGCCACTAGTTGCTTTGGAGTCATCCGATAAGGTGCTCCAATCAGCATCGTTGTATCCTTCAAGGACGGCATGAAATCTTTGATAGTGTAATCTGAGACTCATGGTCCTTTTAAGGTATCTCATGACTCTTTCAATAGCGTGCCAATGCTCCATACTAGGTCTGCTAGTAAACCTGCACAACAATCCCACAACATAGGCTATGTCGGGTCTAGTGCAATCAGTGGCATACCTGAGGCTGCCAATGATGCTTGCCTATTCAGTTTGTCTAACACCTTCTCCAGAGTTCTTGAAAAGTTTCACACTTGGATCATATGATGTGCAAGCAGGTTTACAGTCAAAGTAATTATATTTCTTTAGGATCTTTTCAATGTAGTGAGATTGATCCAAAGAAATTCCTTTTTCTGACCTAGTAATCTTGATTACAAGGATTACACTTGCTTCTCCGAGGTCTTTCATATCAAAGTTGTTACTCAATAATGATTTCACTTTATTTACAGCATGAATGTTTGATCCAAATATGAGTAAGTCGTCTACATAGAGACATATGATAGTGCAAATTCTATTTTCATATTTGTAATAAATGCATTTGTCACTTTCATTCACTTTAAACTCATTCAACAAGATCAAATTATCAAAAAATTTATGCCACTGCTTAGGAGCCTATTTAAGACCATACAGAGATTTATCTAACTTACAGACCTTTTTTTCTTGTCCATGAATTACAAAACCTTTAGGTTGTCCCATATATATATATTTCTTCTTCCAAATCACCATTTAAAAATGTTGTTTTAACATCCATCTGGTGTATCACTAGGTTATGAATAGTCGCAAGTGATATTAACACCCTAATGGATGTTAGTCTAGTGACTGGTGAAAAAGTGTCGAAGAAATCTATATTCTCTCTTTGTCTAAAACCTTTGGCTACAAGGCGTGCCTTGTATTTTTCAATAGATCCATCGGGTTTTAGTTTCTTTTTCAAAATCAATTTACAACCTATAGGTTTGCAACCAAGAGGCAAGTCTACTAAATGTCAGGTCTTGTTAGACTCTAGAGAATCCATTTCATCGTTTATAGCTTCTTGCCATAGATATGCATCCAAGGATGATAGAGCTTCTTGAAGATTTACAAGATCCTCTTCTAAATTATAGGCCATATATTTTGGTCCATAATCTTTAGCAACTCTTACTCTCTTACTTCTTTGAGTTTCTGTTTCATCTTGTTTGTTGCTTTTAGTGTTTCTTATCACAGTAACTTGATTAGGTTTGCTGCCCCCAATATTTCTTGATTTGAAAGGGAATTTATTTTCGTATTAGTCAACATCATTTGACTCTATTATCACTTTCGTATTTAGGTCATAAAACCTATATGCTTTACTATTTACAACATATCCTATGAATACACATTCATAGGCTCTACTTGCAAGTTTAATTCGCTTGGGATCGGGGATTCTAACATAGGCTAGACAACCCCATGTTCGAAGATAAGACAAGTTGGGGTGTCTTTTCTTCATTATCTCATAAGGAGATGTTTTGCTTTTAGATTTTGGAACTCTATTTAAAACATAGCAAACAGTCAAAATAATTTCCCCCCACTAGTGAGATAGCACCAGAGTTAAGCATAATAGCAACAACTAATTCAGTAAGAGTTCTATTCTTTCTTTCAACTTTACCATTCATTTCAGGTGAATATGGTGTGGTAGTTTCATGTATAATTCCTTGGGTTTTGTAAAACTCATTAAACAAACTAGAATCATACTCTGTTCCTCTATCACTACGAAACTTCTTAATCTTTTTATTAAATTGATTTTCAATTTCAGTTACAAAGATCTTAAACATGTCAAGTGCTTCACTTTTATTTTTCATTAGATATAGAAAAGTAAATTCAGAGCAATCGTCAATAAAAGTTATGAAATAATGTTTTCCATTTCTAGTCAGTGTTCCATCTAGTTCACATATATCAGAGTGTATTAATTCTAGGGGTTCAGATTCTCTAACTACTGATTTATGTGATCTCTTTGTTATCTTAGTTTGACTGCAAAAATCACATTTTTTGAAATCCTTTGGGGATAACTTTGGAATTAAGCCTAAGTTACTCAAGTTTGAAATCACATTTTTGTTCATATGACAGAGTCTAGCATGCGAAATATTAAAATCACACAACATGTAAGCAGAAGGAGACATTTTATTCATTTCAACATTCAATTTAAACATGCCATCAGTGGCGTACCCTTTCCCAACAAAAATACCATTTTTAGAAATGGTGTACAAATTTGTCCCTATAGATTGAGTGAACCCTGCCTTATTGAGAAGAAACCCAGAAACCAGATTCTTCCTTAATTCTGGAGTGTGCATGACATCCTTTAGAATTAAGGATTTTCCAGATGTGAATGTTAGTTCCACATCTCCTATACCGGCAACATTAGTGGTGTGGGAATCTCTCATAAGCATTTTCTTATCGTTAGCAGCAGTGTATGTTTTAAACATATCATGATCATAATAGACATGGCGAGAGGCACCAGTGTCTATCCACCACTCATCTAATCCACCTACAAGGTTGATCTCAGTTATCATAGCAATGAATTACTCTTCTGTCAAGTTAGCCTGATTTGCAGGGTTTGGATTGTATTATCTACTGAATGAGAATGATTACAAGAGTACTATGTTCCCACTGCCTTTAGGAAACTTGTCAGATAAGCTGTCAGAAAAAAACCTTTTCCTCCAGGATCTGCCAGTTACTTTCTAAAATGATTACCCATATTTTTTTTTACTTAGGTATATGATAGAAGAATAATTAAGGAAACCTCACGTTAAACAAGTTTATGAAAGAAAGAACCTGAATAGGAGCAGAAAGGAAGGAACTAACTTGCAGTGTTATCGATTGCGGATGGCAAACCATGGCAAAAAATCCACCATTTTAAATCGACATAGCCACCATATAACACCATCCTTCACAAATTGACCATGGCAATTGTCAAAAAAATCGACATAGCTATCTTATCCTTTTCTGTTTGTTCAGCTTTTTCTGGAACAACAGGAATGTCATCCTTCAGAACGTTGGCAAGCTTTTTTGTGGTTAGAAAAAATGACATTTTTTATTGCCATCGTTTGAAGTGACTACCCTCAAAACGAAATAGTTTGTTGAAGTCAGAAACAGAAGAACATGTCCCAGTAATTTTGTTGGTAGACATGGAAGCTCGAAACGTCTTAAAATTGTTGTTTCAGAAGTTTAAAAACCTTTTGAAAAATAACAATGCCACCGAAAAATATTATTGGGTTGAGTCGCAGACTAGGTCGCTCTCTTTAAGACATTTCGAGGCCCTACCAAAATTATGCAAGGCAGACTATCAACCACGAAGTCCCAAGGATAAAACAGCCTAGATACTCTGTATCGGAGTTCTACTGCACTATAGAAAATCGTTCTCGAATTACACCCTCTGTATGGCAGTCGAATGACTGCCACTCGTGAGAAATATAAGAAAAAGTAAGAAGGGGAGAAGTGAGAAAAAAACCTCAGATACGGAGAGCTTTTGGTGTCCTTTTCCAACTGAGGAAAGCCCTCTATTTATAGAGGAGTTCACCACATAGTCGAGCCGAGCCAGACGGACAGCGGCGGCAGCGCGCGCGTGGTGGTCCATTTTCTTGCGTTCTCCCTCCTTCACAAAATTGAGGTGTCCCTTTGGGCCTTACCCAAGTCTATTACCTCCACCTTATAAATGCTATTAGTGAGTTTTTTTTCTCCTATGTGTGACTTCTCATTTTTTCCAATTCACAACACTAATTCTTCATTGATTGTCATCATTAATTCCATTCAATTTTCCATCATTTCCAACACTAACTCTTCTTCCCAAGCAAAAAATCCCCTCCTTCACCTTCACCAACCACCATCAACATTCAAAACCCCAACCTACACATCTCAGAGGAAATAATTTTATCTAAAGATAATCTTTTAAACCTACTAAATCTTGAACTAAGTAAACCAACCTCATTCTAAAGGTCATGCCAAAAAGATGTATTCACATCATTACTCCAAGTCAATGCCCTTCTACCCCCTCCCAAAATACACCCATGCTCTACTCCATATTTATGCAACTAACACTTCAAACCACAAATCTTCTTGACCCACCTTCAATCTCTAACACCATTTTTCTAAAGATGATAAATTAAATTCACACACAATATGTACATCTAAACCATCTTTATCACGATATAAATAGACTTTGTCCTAATCTATCCCATAGATCTTAGAGATCGCTCACTCCCACAAAAAAATGTTTTAAATAAAATTCAATATGAGAAATAATAATTACATACTCTTTAAAAAGGAAAGAAATAAACCAAAAGAAATGACAAGATAGACTTATTATAATTATTAAGTTCAGCAACTTAATTAATTATTTTTTATTGGAGCAATTATTTTGACTCATTTATAGGAGCAACTTAATAATAATCAAAATGATAACTTATGTTTTCTATCGAACAAAAAACTGGTAACATATGTTTTCCTTATATAATAGGAGTATTTGACTTCAAAGTTAGATCAAATTGTATATATTACACAATTTGGAATATTTTTACGAAAAATACATCTCCCCTCCAGTATATTTGTGGGAAAGCCACCAGTATATCCCCTTTTTTTAATTTATTCTCCAAAATGCTCCACTTTGAAAAAAAAATACATAAATGCCCTCTTTTTTTTCCCCAGTTGCTGGTCGCAACCTGGGGATGCGATGAATGAAAAAAATTTGCATGATAGGATGCGACCTCCTGAAGGCACTTTTCAACTTTATTTTTCCCCATTTTGCCCTTATGTATGGCATATGTATATTATATATATATATATTTCATATTTTTTAATTAATAATAACATTAATATAATTAATTAAAATAATAAAAATATTTATTTTATTAATATTATATAATTGTTATTAAATATTATATAATTGTTACTAATTATAATAAAAAATAGAATAATAATAATAATTACAATAATAAAATTCTATTAATAAAATAAAATTTAAAAAACATTAATTTATTAATAATATATAATTGTTACTAATTATAATAATAAATAGAATAACAATAATAATTACAATAGTAATAATAATAATAACAAAAAGAAAATTCTATTAATTAAAAAAAATACATTAATTTATTAATATTATATAAT